>WNGS01161215.1:0-11429 GCA_020271785.1 Procambarus virginalis
ACACACACACACACACACACACACACCACACACACACACACACACACACACTCCCGGGCTGAGAAGTATGAGCTACGAGGAGAGACTACAGGAATTAAACCTCATGTTCGATAGAAGACAGAAGAGTTGGGGGAATATGATCACCAGGTACAAGATTCTCAGAGGATTGACAGGGTAGATAAAGAAGGGCTATATTAACACAAGGGGCACACGCACTAGGGGCCACAGGTGGAAACTGAGTGCCCAAATAAGCCCACAGAGATATTAGAAAGATTTTTATTAGTGTCAGAGTGGGTTGACAAATGGAATGCATTGCATCGTGCTGGAGGCTGACTCCATACACAGTTTCAAGTGTAGATATGATAGAGCCCAATAGGCCCAGGAACCTGTACACCAGTTGATTGACAGTTGAGAGCGGGACCAAAGAGCCAGAGCTCAACCCCCGCAAGGACAACTAGGTGAGTACAAATAGTGAGTACACACACACACACACGCACACACACACACACACACACACACACACACACAACCCCACCAACCCACCACACAACACACCAACATACACACCAACCAACACCCAACAACAACCCACAATCCGCAAGAGTGAATAGAGAGAAAGATCTGCGGGTTGATATCACACCGAACTATCCCCAGAGGCCCACATCAAAAGAATATCATCAGTGGCATATGCTAGACTGGCCCAACATAAGAACTGCCTTTAGAAACTTGTGTAAGGAATCTTCAGAACCCTGTATACCACTGTTGTAAGACCAATCCTGGAGTATGCAGCTCCAGCCTGGAGTACATACCTAGTTAAACACAAGACAAAGTTAGAGAAGATTCAGCGGTATGCCACCAGGCTCGTCCAGAAACTGAGAAGAATGAGCTACGAGGGAAAGGCTAAAGGAGCTAAATCTCACATCCCTGGAAAACAGAAGATAAGGGGAGACATGATAACCACCTACAAAATTCTCAGGGGAATTGACAGGGTGGACAATGCAAACTCTTCAGCACGGGTGGGACACGAACAAGGGGACACAGGTGGAAACTTAGCAACCCAGGTGAGCCACAGAGACGTTAGAAAGAATTTTTCAGTGTCAGAGTAGTTAATAAATGGAATACACTAGGAAGTGATGTGGTGGAGGCTGACTCCATACATAGTTTCAAATGTAGAATGATATGATGCCCAGAGCCCTTAGTTGGCGTGACGGACCAAGAGCCAAAGCCACCCCAACCATTAGGTGAGTACATTACACACACACAACACACACACACACACACAAACACACACACACACACACACACACACACACACACACACACACACACACACATACACACACACAGCAGGCGTACTCAATAATTTTAGACAAAAAGTCCTCGACACAGTGCCCCACAGGAAACTAGTGAATAAAATTTACTTTGTGCATTGGAGAGGTGTTCCAGAGGACGACACGAGATGATTTCTGCAACAACAGCAACAGGCAAAAGTTCGCAGAGATATTAGAGCTTTCTCAGCCAAGATATGGAAGATTTGATTGTTGCCGCGGAGGCGGCTAGTTTATTGTGGACCCCATACTCATCCTGTGAGCGGTAGCGCAAGAGGGCACAAAAGGTCTTTATCAGACCTCTGTTAGATTATTACATAAACAATTTAATCTATACTTCACACCTTTAGTTACTTGTCAGCTGGTTACAGAGAATGTTCTATTTCAAGAACTATAAATTTACAGTAAATCATTATACATTAAGTCCTAGTAGGTCTTATTGTTAATACATAATTGTTTGATCAATGGAGATATTACAGTCACAGGGGAGCTGTTGTTTTTTATTAGTCTTCACAGTTTTGAGTTTCTCAATCTCATACGTCATTTATCTACTGGGAGCGAAATATGGATACAGCACAAGGATTTCAGGTATTTTATCCTTGGTAATATAATAGGTAAGAAGCCAACATCCTGGAATCGCGGACCCTTGATGTTTATCTGAATCGGTCACAACAGACTCACATTAAATGAAAATCATCAACAGGATATCAATGGTTGGCTAAGATAAACATTGTCACTAGGAGTCTGAATAGAGAGCTGTTGAGAGGAGTTTATACTACGTATTTCATACCAATTTCAGAATATCCTGGCCCACCTGGGCATCATCAACTCGAAAAATATTAATATAAAGCTGGTGAAAGTTCCGAGGCTCGCTAGTATCTGAGCTAAGAGTGACAAGGGAAGACTGTGTTAAACCTGTCATCACTGGGAGTGAGAAGACAAGGAGATATAAATAGTGACAGAGTGACTGGTTGTCAACCCATACACTCAAAGTAATGGGCCACGATTCCTACTTCAAGTTAACAATCTCTACAAATGCAGCCTACTATAATACGTAAGCGGCTCACAAATATCCACTTTAATAGTGGAACATTATGGCTACATTTATCAAGCCCAAGAGGTTAATTATTCATTAAACTAGACAAATATCTTCACTATTCAGTATTTGTACATAAATACAAGACATTTAGTTTACACATTTAAACAGTGAATGAGTAACGTGCACATACAATATGAGCGAAAGAAAAGAATGAGCTTGTCTACAGTTTAAATACACCACGAAATGTACTTTATTTCTATCCACTGAAAGTGAGGATAATTACCAGAGATGAACATGTGTGTGGAGAATTGTAACTAGGAGGTTAATTTTATAGTTTCCTGAACAAATATTGCCCATTTGCTCACACTTCAGTGTTGAGTAAAAATTATCTTTTGAATCGGTGATATAACGAGCTTGTGATTACTCGTCCGCACTGTTAATTAGATGATTATATAGTAATTTATGAAGCTTTCCCAGGTGAACAGACGAATATGTTTTCATATTATATTTATATTACTATATATAATATATATATATATATATATATATATATATATATATATATATATATATATATATATATATATTATATATATATATATATATATTATATATGTATATATATATATATATATTATATATATACTATACACTTATTTCATGGTATGTTTAGGCTCTGTAATAATTCCGGAGTATGTTCAGTATTTGGTGATTATTATCAGTACTGGACTAGGTTGTGCATTTGTCACTCCCAAAAATGATATTTATAAAATGCTGCCCAAGATACAGAGTGCCGGCGGATGGTTCATTGCTGCAACGCCATGCGATGTCAGTGTAAGCGCGTACATACCGTGCTGGGAGTATGGCACATTCTGTGTAGTTTTCAGATCTAGCCTGGGACTTCAGCTTTACCTCAGGTTGCAAATGAGGGATTGTAATGTACAGTTCCATCCGATGCCGCGGGAATGTCTTACCTCGAACCTAGTCGGGATGGTCAGTGTTAACGCCTCTACAGTCGTCCTAGTACATCACTGGTGTACTTGTACGCTGGGGACCATTCGCGTTGCATACGTGAAGCGATACGCCATATCAGAACTCGCCCATGGATCGAACCCATGCCGTCCAGGATCACGCCCTAAACCGTACACAGTACTGTGACCACCGCACCAATGATCGTCTTGGTGCGGTGGTCACTTTAGACGATCATTGGTGCGGTGGTCACAGTACTGTGTACGCTTAGGGCGTGATCCTGGACGGCATGGGTTCGAATCCTGGCCGGGTCAAAGAGTTCTAAGTGATATATATATATATATATGTATATATATATATATATATATATATATTATATATATATATATATATATATATAGATATATATTATGAAGAAGCGTATATTTGAGAAGAAAATATCAAAGTGTTCAGTGAGGATCCACAAGGTCTTCTCTGAGTACTCTTTATTTTCTTCTCCGAGCTATGGGTCCCTACACTTGCACCAGAGGTGGTACCCCTTATATATATATATATATATATATATATATATATATATATATATATATATATATATATATATTATATAAATATAATGACCGAAAGAAGATTGGAAGATTAATAATTCTAACACGAATTTTCTCAATGATTCTTATATTCTTTTCACTGTTGATGAAAAATGGTAACTGAAAACTCAATTCTCCAAAGTTCATTTTTATTTCTAGTCTGACGCGACACTTGAGAGCGTTTCGTAAAACTTATTACATTTTCAGAGACTTTAGTTTACACACACACAACTATAACTGAACAGAGTTTAACCAGCTTTGACTTTTTATACCTGCATTTGGGTGAGGTGATATGTTACAATAGTTTTGGATGAGGTGAAACAAACTTTCAACACAACACAGAACACGAAACAATGGGTATAAGCTAAAAGGAAGAATAGAATAACTGCAGAGGGCCTATTGGCCCATATTTCTTGATGCTTCTATATTGAAGCGGAGTCTTGAAGTGGGTAGCATATAATTGTGCGTTAATTGGCTGTTGATTGCTGGTGTTGACTTCTTAATGTGTAGTGCTTCGCAGATATCAAGCCGCCTGCTATCGCTGTATCTATCGATGATTTCCGTGTTTTTTGTTAAGACTTCTCTGATGATGGTCTGGTTGTGGGAAGAGATTATATGTTCCTTGACAGAGCCCTGTTGCTTATGCATCGTTAATCGCCTGGAAAGAGATGTTGTTGTCTTACCTATATACTGAGCTCTTTGAGGCTTACAGTCCCCAAGTGGGCATTTGAAGGCATAGACGACATTGGTCTCTTTCAAAGCGTTCTGCTTTGTGTCTGGAGAGTTTCTCATGAGTAGGTTGGCAATTTTCTTGGTTTTATAGTAAATCGTCAATTGTATCTTCTGATTTTTGTCTGTAGGGATAAACGTTTCTATTAACAATATCTTTCAGGACCCTTTCCTCCGTTTTATGAGCTGTGGAAAAGAAGGTCCTGTAAAATAGTCTAATAGGGGTTAAGGTGTTGTGTTAGTTTTCTCTTCAGAGACAACTGAAGATTTCTAATGGTTTCGTTGAAGACATCATAAGAATGAAGGTGAAACGCCATGCAACCTCTGAAGAGACAACTAACACAACACTTGTACCCCCTATTAGACTATATATATATATATTATATATATATATATATATATATATATATATATATATATTATATATATATATAATATATATATATAAGTAAATAAAAAAGGAAGGTAGTACCATCTCTGGCTGGAAGAAGGACCCTTAGCCTCGGAGGAAACCACACATAACGCATTAGAGGGAATGTAGATCCCCTCCAACACAGTTTATTTATGCTTTTCTCATACCACCCTATTTACATATATATTATATATATATATACATAATGTCTCATTGAATATGACAGCATATTTGTATTGAATATTTTCTAGTTTATGGCTTCTATTTCTCTAACTAGTGCTCTTGCATCAGGATTTAGTTGGAAGAGGAGTTCTCCAAAAGTCATGTTCTTTTTCGAGGTGAAGAAAAAGATGTAAATAACTGTAGAATGTATCACACTAATTTTAAAATTTACAACGTTTCGTACCTACATGGCTCATTCTCAAGTGATAAGAAAATACGTTGTTGTTGTTGTTTCAAATTTAGCCACTTGGAACAAATGGTGCAAGTAGCACGGCTATGGTGAGCCCGTAGTGGACTTGCCTGGCACAGGAGCGGGGCTGTAACTGGGAAGCAAATACGTTGTTGTTGTTATTGTAGATTCAGCTACTGGGAACAAAACGTTCCAAGTAGCACAGGCTATGGTGAGCCCGTAGTGGACTTGCCTGGCACAGAAGAGGGGCTGTGAATGAAAATACGTTTGTTGTAGTTGTTTTAGATTTAGCTACTCAGAACGAAATTTCCATGTAGCACCGGCTATGGTGAGCCCGTACTTGAAATTACAAACCGTGTTAGATTTATACCAATACAGGATCAGGTGAAGAGAAGTAGATCTACACAAATGGGACAAAAAAAAGTGAAAAGGTCAGGCAATAGTAGGGGACGAAGCACATATAGAGATTAATCAGGTGTAACATGTCTATTATGTTGAGCAGTGTCTTATATGTTGGGGTCATGTTCTTACTCTCATGGTGAGTAGAGTGAACAGTTCCGAATACGGATTATTCTAATTATACGTACATTAAAGAAAGACTATATTCTATCTATACGTGCTTTGAAGAGAGACTATATTTTAACTATAAGTGCATTGAAGAAAGACTGTATTCTAACTATACATGCATTGATGAGAGACTATATTTTAACTATAAGTGCATTGAAGAAAGACTATAACCTAACTATACGTGTATTGAAAAAATACTATATTTTAACTATGTGCATTGATGAAAGACTATATTTTAAATATACGTGCATTGATGAAAGTCTATATTCTAGCTATACATGCAATGCAGTCAATATTGTCGGTGTTATATTGATGTTTGTAATGCTGCGGTGAAATAGCATTCATATAATAATCACTAAATGCACTACAAATAACTGATATGAACTACGTAACAACCACTGAACCAACGCTTGCTGGGAACATCAGCCCATTTACAGTAACTGTCGACTCTACAAATGCAATCTCGATATTAAAGCTAATCAAGTTTAGTATTATTTTTATTATCTTTTTTTAAGGTTAGGTTAGGTTTATTAACCTTACCAAGGTTAGGTTAGGTCAGGTTAATTATCTTTGATTTGGTTAGGTTAGGTTAGGTTAGGTTAGGTTAATTATCTTTGATTTGGTTAGGTTAGGTTAGGTCAGGTTAATTATCTTTGATTTGGTTAGGTAATATTTTCCTTCTTGGAATCATCAACTATTCCAGTGATAATAGTTGAGATTGTCGGGCTGCTGCTGACACTTGCACACGGTACAGCACTGCCTCGGTGCTGCTACCGCATGGAGTTGAGGGTTCTCATTACACCCGGGAGAAATCACGCCGCAGGCGACCTGTTGAGAATGGCTGCGTTAGTGAGATTCATCTTGACAGTGTTTTGGTGCGGCCGTTCCTTTATTTCTGTTCTTTGTTCTGCCACTTTATTCCTGTGGTATATTCTGTTCTTTGATATTTCAGTGTTTTACATTGTGATCCACATATACTGAATTCTATTGAGACTCATATTCTGTAATGGTTTCCATTGTACTTATATTAGAGTGTGCTTTTTATATATATAAAACAGTTTGATCTACAGTTTCTCGTATGAAAAATTAAATAAATAGTATTACCTACGATATTATGGGATGAATCTTAAATTAAAAGAATGAAGGAATAGATTATAAGTGGATACCACACTGGCATTCAAAAGAAGGTTGAACGTCTCACGTGGATACAAAATATGTAATTCTAAAACTCTTTTCTCATTATGGACACCCTGGTTTCAGTTCAAATCTACGATGATCAAGATCAATATATATTTACATAAATATACTTATATGTATACATTATATATATACTGTTCGGTGTTGTTCAACCCAAGTGGTTGAGTCCAACCACTTGGGCTGGACGGTAGAGCGACAGTCTCGCTTACTGCAGGTCGGCAATCAATCCCCGACCGTCCAAGTGGTTAGGCACCATTCCTTCCTCGTCCCATCCCAAATCCTTATCCTGATCCCTTCTAAGTGCTAAATATATAGTCGTAATGACTTGGCGCTTTCCCTGATAATTCCCATCCCTCCCTTCCCCCCTCAGCGAATAATTGCACATAGGCTACACCCAGAGGTGGCAAGTGTAACCGCAGACCACCACGATCCCCGCGGCTTACACACACGGGCCATTCGACACCTCTCTGTACACAGTCAAGGAGTGACAGTAATCGGCCAACTATCGTAAGGGTACGTGCATTAGAGCCAGGCAGGGGAGACTTGAACTGCGATACATATAAATCCTTATTTATATATATATATATATATATATATATATATATATATATATATATATATATATATATATATATATATATATATATATATATATATATATATATATATATATATATATTATATATATATATATGTGTGTGTGTGTGTATGTATGTATGGAAAATTCACAGAGAAATGGGAAAGAGAGATGAACGTTTCGGCTGATCTGGGCCTTTGTCAACGCCTGACTGAAAGAAATGACAAAGAAAAAGTGGAGGCAGACACTAGATCCTGACCACCATCTCCTTGGGGAAAGAATTAACCAGAAAAAGGTATAGATTAGCTTAGAGTGGTCAGAAGGATTTAAGCGGTAAGAATAAAAGATTAAAGAAAAAGCTTCATTGAATCTACATAAAAATTTAAAATAATATTGTTATGAGACACTGTAACTATCAAAATTTTTTCTTAAACTGTTGTGCAATATTGTAACTTAAAACAGGGTCAAGTTTGTACATACCAGTACTAACATTGAGACGACTTGGACATTGGCTAATTAGGACAGACTCAATTAGTCAATGTCCAAATCTTCTCAATGTTATCTGATGTTCCCATCACTGAAATATATGAAAAACAGTTAAAAAATTAAATGAAATTATGAAAAAAATAAAACAAATAAACTATACTCACCAAATGAATGGTTTGGTAAAAAACACAGCTCAATTCCAACACAATTCACACAAAATAATTCAAGCAAAATTAAAATAAATCAAAATCTATGAAAATTCAATTTATCATTGCAATCAGAAACAATGAAATGGAATTGCAACATATTTAGTGTACCGTGTGTTTTGCTCTTACATGCAGCAGATGGCATTGCTTGTGTAGAAAAGCATACTTTTACCTGTCACAGGTGTGGCACCTATACTTATACTTATGAAATGAATGGTATGGTAAACAATACAGCACAATTCCAAAACAATGGCACACAAAATAATTCAATAAAAAATAACATAAAACAAAATCTATGAAAATAAAACTAATCAATGCAATCGAAAACATTGAAATGGAATTTGTGACATATTTAGTATAGCGTGAATGTTGCTATTATGTGCAACAGATGGCGCCGTTTTTCAAAAACGCATGTTTTTACCTGTCACGGGGGTGGCATCTTTATAGTAGGCATATAAAAAGACGCACCTATTCAAATGCAACGCTGTGTCAAAATTTCAAAGCAAACGGTGAAGAACTTCAAGAGATTACAGCTTGTGATGCTCTTACGTCCAACAGATGGCGCTGTTTTTCAAAAAAGCATGTTTTTTCTTGTCACATGTGTGACATGTATATAGTAGATATATAAAAAAACGGTCCTATTCGTATGCAACGTTGTGTCAAAATTTCAAAGCAATCGGTAAAGAGGTTTCGAAGATTTCCCTCACATGAAAAACACAGTTTTTCAGAAAAAGTTTTTTTTTATCATCACAGGCGAGACATCTATATAATATGTATATAAAAACCTGGCCGGATGCGAATGGAACATTGTGTGAAAACTTCAAAGAAATCGGTGAAGAACTTTCGGAGATTAAAAATTTTGAACAAACGAACATTTCGATTTTTATTTATATACCAGCAGTATCCACACGCATTGCTGTGGCTCAGTCTGGTTAAATGGAAAAGAAAAGAGAAAGCGCACGTTTCTAATATGTTTAATTTCACAATGCTTGTGGGTATACAATATTTTTTGTTGTTCCACTGTCTGTGGAAATATAGAGATTGTCTGGTTTGCCGACTCTAGAACAAGCAACATAAATTGTCCATGTGAGAACCAATCCGTGTCTAGCTATAAGCTGCACAATTCTAAAGTTTGACCCTGAGCTTTGTTGATGGTAATTCCAAACGCCAATCGAATTGGAAATTACAGTCTCTTATAATGAAATGACATATCTGTTGGAATCATAGGAACGTGAGGAATTAGAACAACTTCACCTTTGAAAGGTCCTGTCAAGATTGTGGCTTCTATGACGTTGCTGATTAATTTTTTTGCTGCAAGGTGCATGGCGTTGCAAAGTTTTGGCTGGTTGATATTTCGCAACATGATAATTAACACGCCGATTTTCAATTGCTGTACTTGTGATGGTATTCCTGGCAGATCGAGTGAATTAAAAAATTCTGTTGGATAATTAACCGCCTCATCTGCTTCCTCAACAGTGTCGACGGACTTGTATGTGACTGCCTTGCTTTGAATGTTAGACTGAACAATATTGTTAAGTTAGTGGATGTCTTTGTTCTTGGCCGCAAGAAGAGCTCGTTCATTCAGACAATAGTGATTCTTATAATTGGTTTCAACATTGGGAAATACTTTTTTAAAAAATTCTTCTTTTGACGTCACTAACTTGTAGAAGTTTTGAGGCAATGAAATTCGTCCTGAGGTCAGATCAACCAGCACGTTTCCGTTCTCAATTTTCAGAAATTGATGTGAGAATATCCCAGCTGATTGATCGTTTTGCTGCTAGACACGCATATTTGTAGTTAATTTTAACGTCTTTACGTGGCACCACAAAGTAGAGTATTTCAGGCGAGAATTTATTTCGTCCGCTGGTGTCGATCGAGGAATTACAGGTAATGTTTGCCTGAAATCTCCTGCTAGCAACATTCATGCGTTCCCAAATGGTCTGATGTTTCCACACAAATCTTGCAATGATCGATCAAGAGCCTTGAGCGATTTTTTTGGGGTCACTGTTCAATCATCCCAAACAATAAGTTTACATCTGTGCAATGCTTTGGAAATGTTGCACGTGGTAGTTTCAATGAATTGCACGATCAATGGCAATTTCATAGCCGAAGTAGCAGTTCTTCCACCTGGTAGCAATGTTGCAGCGATTCCGGACGATGCAAGAGCTAAGGTTATGCCATTTTGGGATCGAAATGCTGCCAGAAACAAACTAATTTCGAAGGTTTTACAGTTCCTCCTGGCGCATCTAAAATGATTTCTCAAACCCGTTATTGAACGTTTGAATTATTTGATTGTAAATGCCTGTTCGCTCAAGCGTTAGCTGAGGAATGTTTGACTGAACATACGACAACAGATCACCCATGTTGTAATTTTGTTCCCGACGCAATTTTACATCGAACGAAGCAGCAGCATTCGGTGATGGCATTTCCAATTTTTTTGGAACTTTGTTCGCGATTTCTAAGCACAAATCTTCAGTCATTATCAACGCTTCGTTGTAGATTTCTGATGTGAAATCTATGTTCATATTTGAATTTTCCTTGCGTATTCGACGGATAATATCTTCAGCCATGTGCGATTTATATTTCTCCCAT
Organism: Procambarus virginalis; assembly: GCA_020271785.1. Taxonomy (NCBI): domain Eukaryota; kingdom Metazoa; phylum Arthropoda; class Malacostraca; order Decapoda; family Cambaridae; genus Procambarus; species Procambarus virginalis. The sequence continues at coordinate 11,099 of WNGS01161215.1, forward strand.
AACTCTGATGGAGACGAAGGTGGTCAATATGATTGCAAACAATACTCGAATTTGATTTGGATGTGACGTGTTGGACGCTTCATTAATTCATACATCCCAGTGTCGGTCGTTCTCCAATAAATTAAGAGCTTGACATGCACTACGGAAAGTGGCATAAATTATGCCGTTGACAAATCTCAATGGCTGGAAAGACGTTGGACCGGGCACGTTTACCAACAGCAGGAGAAGAAGGAAGCATTCATCTTGATTGGGATGCACCGTGTGTAGTCTGCCTATCGTAGTTTATATGAATATGCCAGGTTGTCCGTCGACTCGCTCTCCTCGTTTGCGT
>WNGS01161216.1:47699-59599 GCA_020271785.1 Procambarus virginalis
GTATTTGAGGTGCCAGCAAGATTCTCATCATTCGTGTTATTTACCTCGAGTTCTTTCTCTATTGGGATTCTGTGACCACGAGGAGAATGATGAACTGGCGTTAGAAATCGTCTTTCAGCTAAGACACATTTTTCGTACAATTTATTCAACTTGATTATTGATTCTATATAATTCACATAGAATTTTCTATTGAATAATTATTGCAGATTTGGTAATTAATGTTTATGCTTCTACTGTGCTCAGTATTTATGCTCAGTGATTAATGATCTTTAATATTCATGATTTGAGTTTTCATATATTTGAATATATTGTAGTTAGATTTACCATGTTATTAACCCAACAATGAACTAGTGACGAACCCAACCTGTCCTCTTAAAAAGAACGTCGCATTTGGCCGTTTGCTCGTATGGCCGAATTTGGACGTAATTTGAAAATGAAAAAAATATGAAAATAAATTTGGGATTTTTTTTTTCAACAACAGTAAGTTAAGGGTCCTCTGATAGGTTAGGTGGGCAGGAAATTCTCTTAAAGTTTCAAAACGTTATGAAAAACGTTAATTTAAAGTGTCCTCTCAGAACCTCTGCGCATACGCCGGACGACTCAAATAGAAAACGGAACAGAACGTCACTTTTGTGAGTCGATTTCATTTCAAATTACGTCGAAATTTGGCCATATCACGCAAACGAGCCAAAAGTGACGTTCTTTTTAAGAGGACGGGTTGACGAACCACACTGGTTCCTAGATATATATGAACTTCTAGAAATAACCCCCCAATGTTGATATGTGAGGCTTGGCTTTAATTAATAATACAGTCTTCATTAATTTCAAGTGATTATTCATTAAATGAGTTTCCATAGACACTGGTTCTCTAGTGTCATTCAAATGATCACTTTTATTTGTTTTCCCTCTTTTCTCAAAAGAGGGTGGTCCTTCGAGTTATTTCAATACAATAATTAAATAATTTAATTTCTGAGTTCAAGCCCCAGATACCCAACAATAGTGTTTATGTGTCCAGCTTACTCTAGTGTTTATGTGTCCAGAGTGCTATAGTGTTTATGTGTCCAGCTTACTCTAGTGTTTATGTGTCCAGCTTACTCTAGTGTTTATGTGTCCAGAGTGCTCTAGTGTTCAACTTCAGGAATGCCAAAGTTTGAAAAGATCTTGTCGAGTTTCGGGATGACGGCCTTTGCAGATGTGGAAGTGATGATTTCTACTTCTGGGTTCCATACTGCATCCCTAGGGTCCTCTAGGGTTGCAGTATGGATTTCATCAAGAGTGAGAGCCTTGGGGACTGCATCACAGGTTACAGAGTGTACATATTCCTCGGCAACTTGAATTACATCTGGGTTAATGTGCAGCTGAACTTTCCTATCAGTAGAACAATCTATAGGTTCAAATCGATCAAAAAATTCAGCAACAATAGCATCAACATTGTTTGCAGATTCCACTGCTACAGCATTAGAAAGCTGAAGTAGCCCCAATTTGGTTGAAGTCTTGTAACTGAGTAGAGACTCCTTTGCATTCCTAACAACATGCAATGTAGTAATGAGCATTGCACTTTTTGACTTAATCTCTGCAGTGAAAGTTCCAATCACTGGCAAGGCTACCTTTGAAGCACAGGCAGTGCCTTTGCCATTATAGTTTTCAAGCTTTGGGAACTTTTTTTTAAATTTCTCATAGTGGCATTCAGCAATGGTGTCAATGTTTGATCCAGTGTCAATGAGAACTTTGAGACAAATACCAGCAATGTATACTATAGTCTCTGGGTTGTTTGGAAGATCATTCCATTTTGTGATTGATTGTACTCCAAAAATGTAATCACATTCACTGTCATCTGAGACTGGTTGTAATGAAATGTTGTCTTGTATATTATTAACATTCTGGATATGAGGTGCAATATTGCGTTTGCCACCTCGACCCCTATGGCCTGATCCTCGTACAGTGCTTTTATTTATTGATTGTGGTTTCTTTAGTGCGGAACGACACAGAGCACCAAAATGACCTAGTTTTCTACACTCATAGCACTTCTTACCTTGTGTAGGACAAACATTACCTTGGTGTGGGTAGTCTCCTCCACAATTGTAACATTTATTATTGACAACCTCTGATGTGAGTCGTTGTGACTGCTTGAGTCTTGTTCCATGACTCCAGGTGTGATGTGGTTCTCGGCTCAATTTAATGTTAGGTTTGGCATGATATCTTCTATGATCACGGTGTCCTCCCTGAACCTTAAGTACTTCATCACTGTTAGTAACAGTGGCAGAACCGTTGTTAGCACTGCACTCCATGGCACGAGCATCACGTGCAGCATCTTCCATTCGACGAGCAATATCCAGCATCTTGGTAAGAGAACTTTCATCATCAACAAGTTCTAGAGCTCTTCGACGGAGACGTGTAGATGTGCATGTTTCAATTATTTGCTGTTTGATTTCTTTGTCAACATCAGCAAACTCACAATGGGCTGCTAAACCCTGCAGACGTGTGTGGTATTGATCCACAGTTTCATCAGAGAGTTGTTTCGCTCTCCTGAAATGCATAATTTCCATAGCAGTATTTTGTCTTGGTTTGAAATGCTCAGTTAATTTGGCTTTGGCAGTGTCATAATCTTAGGCACCACCAGTGTCTTTCAGTGTATCAAAGATGTCACAAACTCTATCACCTGCATAATGAAGTAGAAAGGCACGCTTTCTTTCAGCACTTTTGATGTCAGAAACTATCAACAAATTTTCAAACCTTTTAAACCATTTGGTCCACCTCTGTGACAGGTTTGTCTGATCACAGTCAGGATCAAATGCAGGAAACTGAGGTATATTTGTCATTTTTACTGAATAAATGTAAACTTATCACTTAAATGTTCCTCAGAATATATAACACTTACTGCACTGAATATGTTAGTTAAGAATTCACTGTAATTACTTTAATTTTGCAAAGCACACAAGCATTTTAATGCAAAAGTTCACAACAGTGCACAATATAGCAGCAACTGACTTCTTACCTAGCCCTTGTGTACATGTGTTGTTCCTACTCACAGCAACACAGCAGTTGTCAGCAGTTGGCACAGCAGTTGTCAGCAGTTGGTAAAGCAGTTGTAAGCAGTTGGCACAGCAGTCAGTTCACAGCGTGAAGAATTTTGTAGCACGAAGCGTCGTTTCGTAACCAAAACATCAGGTTTTGTACACATCAAAGCGTCGTTTCGTACACAGCGTCGGCACACATGTATCGCAGATTCCTCAGTAAACAGCTTGTCAGCACAGCTTGGGTAGCACACAGCATTGGTTAGCACACAGCATTGGCCAGCACACAGCATTGGCCAGCACACAGCATTGGTTAGCACACAGCATTGGCCAGCACACAGCATTGGTTAGCACACAGCATTGGTTAGCATACAGCATTGGTTAGCACACAGCATTGGTTAGCATACAGCATTGGTTAGAACACAGCATTGGTTAGCACACAGCATTGGCCAGCACACAGCATTGGCCAGCACACAGCATTGGTTAGCACACAGCATTGGTTAGCATACAGCATTGGTTAGCACACAGCATTGGTTAGCACACAGCATTGGCCAGCACACAGCATTGGCCAGCACACAGCATTGGTTAGCACACAGCTTTGGTTAGCATACAGCATTGGTTAGCACACAGCATTGGTTAGCACACAGCATTGGTTAGCACACAGCATTGGTTAGCACACAGCATTGGTTAGCATACAGCATTGGTTAGCATACAGCATTGGTTAGCATACAGCATTGGTTAGCATACAGCATTGGTTAGCACACAGCATTGGTTAGCATACAGCATTGGTTAGCATACAGCATTGGTTAGCATACAGCATTGGTTAGCACACAGCATTGGTTAGCATACAGCATTGGTTAGCATACAGCATTGGTTAGCATACAGCATTGGTTAGCACACAGCATTGGTTAGCATACAGGATTGGTTAGCACACAGCATTGGTTAGCATACAGCTTGGTTAGCACACAGCATTGGTTAGCACACAGCATTGGTTAGCACACAGCATTGGTTAGCATACAGCATTGGTTAGCACACAGCATTGGTTAGCATACAGCATTGGTTAGCACACAGCATTGGTTAGCACACAGCATTGGTTAGCATACAGCATTGGTTAGCATACAGCATTGGTTAGCACACAGCATTGGTTAGCACACAGCATTGGTTAGCATACAGCATCGGGTATAGTGCTCACAGCATGACTTCTCCTTCCTCCTCTGGGGGCGAGACAGCATGCTCCTTCCTTGTGTTTGAAGCCGAACAAATACCTGCGTTCACAGTTCATCCTCGTCGCCAGTGTAGTGTTTGTGTGTAGCTGAGGAAGTCTTGGTTGTAGGGTGACATAAGCCATTGCTTGGTTACTGACTTTAATACTTATAAACGATTACATGGCTAGTAGTTACCAATGTTTGGCGGGCGTCCTGTACGCTCCTTGTTTACCTTCTCCACTGGCGTCTCAACCGCCGCACATAGAAAACGGATGGTACCATTTTCTGTGAACATGACATCCCTCCATTTCTTTAAAAAGAATGAATACAGGATGTCTACCATGCTTGTAGCACAAAGCAAAGTTATTGACACAAGGTAAGTTATTAACATATCAAGAGATATTGCATACATTTAACATTAATTAAGCACACAAAGAATTTAAACAACTAAATCTTTACCACAAAGGATTTACCGCAAAGATACGGATGGTACCGTTTTCTGTGAACATGACAGGCAGGTACCCCTGAGGGCAGGTACCCCAGGTGCGCAGGTACCCCAGGTGGGCAGGTACCCCTGGGGGCAGGTACCCCAGGTGGTCAGGTACTCCTGGGGGCAGGTACCCCAGGTGGGCAGGTACCCCAAGGGCAGGTACCCCAGGTGGGCAGGTACCCCAGGTGGGCAGGTACCCCTGGGGCAGGTACCCCAGGTGGGCAGTACCCCTGGGGGCAGGTACCCCCGGGGGCAGGTACCCCAGGTGGGCAGAACCCCTGGGGGCAAATACCCCAGGTGGGCAGGTACCCCATGTGGGCAGGTACCCCTGGGGGCAGGTATCCCAGGTGGGCAGGTACCCCATGTGGGCAGGTACCCCTGGGGGCAGGTACCCCTGGAGGCAGGTACCCCAGGTGGGCAGGTACCCCAGGTGGGCAGGTACCCCAGGTGGGCAGGTACCCCAGGTGGACAGGTACCCCTGGTGGGCAGGTACCCCTGGGGGCTGGTACCCCAGGTGGACAGGTACCCCAGGTGGGCAGGTACCCCTGGGGGCTGGTACCCCAGGTGGACAGGTACCCCAGGTGGGCAGGTACCCCTGGGGGCTGTACCCCAGGTGGACAGGTACCCCAGGTGGGCAGGTACCCCTGGGGGCTGGTACCCCAGGTGGGCAGGTACCCCATGTGGGCAGGTACCCCTGGGGGCAGGTACCCCTGGGGGCAAGTACCCCTAGGGGCAGGTACCCCTGGAGGCAGGTACTCCAGGTGGGCAGGTACCCCAGATGGACAGGTACCCCAGGTGGGCAGGTACCCCAGGTGGGCAGGTACCCCAGGCGGGCAGGTACCCCTGGGGGCAGGTACCCCTGGGAGCAGGTACCCTGGGGGCAGGAATCCTAGGTGGGCAGGTACCCTAGGTGGGCAGGTACCCCAGGTGGACAGGTACCCCACGTGAGCAGGTACCCCTGGTGGGCAGGTACCCCAGGTGGGCAGGTACCCCTGGGGGCAGGTACCCCTGGGGGCAGGTATCCCAGGTGGGCAGGTACCCGAGGTGGGCAGGTACCCCTGGGGGCAGGTACCCCTGGGGGCAGGTACCCCAGGGGGGCCGGTACCCCTGGGGGCAGGTACCCCTGGGGGCAGGTACCCCTGGGGGCAGGTATCCCAGGTGGGAAGGTACCCTAGGTGGGCAGGTACCCCAGGTGGGCAGGTACCCCAGGTGGACAGGTACCCCTGGGGGCAGGTACCCCCAGTTGGACAGGTATCCCAGGTGAGCAGGTACCGCAGGTGGGCTGGTACCCATGGGGGTAGGTATCCCAGGTGGGCAGGTACCCTAGGTGGGCAGGTACCCCTGGGGGCAGGTACCCCAGGTAGGCAGGTACCCCAGGTGGGCAGGTATCCCAGGTGGGCAGTACCCTTGGGGGCAGGTACCCCGGGGGGCGAGTACCCCAGGTGGGCAGGTACCCCTGGGGGTAGGTACCCCTGGGGCAGGTACCCCAGGTGGACTGGTTCCCCAGGTGGGCAGGTACCCTAGATGGACAGGTACCCCACGTAGCAGGTTACCCCAGGTGGCAGGTACCCAGGAGGGCAGGAACGCCAGGTGGGGCAGGTACCCCTGGGGGCAGGTACGCCAGGTGGGCAGGTACCCCTGGTGGCAGGTATCCCAGGTGGGCAGGTACCCCAGGTGGACAGGTACCCCTGGGGGCAGGTACCGCAGGTGGGCAGGTACCCCAGGTGGGCAGGTACCCCTGGAGGCAGGTACCCCAAGTTGGGCGGTACCCCAGGCGGGGTGGTACCCCAGGTGGACAGGTACCCCAGGTGGCAGGTACCCCAGCTGGACAGGTACCGATGGGGGCAGGTACCCCAGTTGGACAGGTATCCCAGGTGAGCTGGTACCCCAGGTGGGCAGGTACCCCTGGGGGCAGGTATCCCAGGTGGGCAGGTACCCCTCGGGGCAGGTACCCCAGGTGGGCAGGTATCCCTGGGGGCAGGTATCCCAGGTCGGCAGGTACCCCAGGTGGACAGGTACCCCTGGGAGAAGGTACCGCAGGTGAGCAGGTACCCCTGGTGGGCAGGTACCCCAGGTGGGCAGGTACCCCTGGAGGCAGGTACCCAAGTTGGCAGGTACCCGAGGTGGACAGGTACCCCTGGGGGCAGGTTCCCCTGGGGGCAGGTACCCCTGGGGGCAGGTATCCCAGGTGGGCAGTTACCCTAGGTGGGTATGTACCCCTGGGGTGGGTACCCCTGGTGGGCAGGTACCCCAAGTGGGCAGGTACCCCAGGTGGGTAGGTACCCCTAGGGGAAAGTACCCCAGGTGGGTAGGTACCTCTGGGGGCAGGTACCCCAGGTGGGCAGGTACCCCAGGTGGGCAGGTACCCCAGGGTGGGCAGGTACCCCTGGGGGCAGCTACCCCAGGTGGGCAGGTACCTCTGGGGGCAGGTACCCCAGGTGGGCAGGTACCCCAAATGGGCAGGTACCCCAGGGGGGCAGGTACCCCAGGAGGGCAGGTACCCCAGATGGGCAGGTACCCCTGGGGGCAGGTACCCCATGTAGGCAGGTACCCCAGGAGGGCAGGTACCCCAGGTGGGCAGGTACCCTAGGTGGGCAGGTACCCCAGATGGGCAGGTACCCCAGGTGGGCAGGTACCCCAGGTGGGCAGGTACCCCAGGTGGGCAGGTACCCCAGGTGGGCAGGTAACCCAAGTGGGCAGGTACCCCAGGTGGGCAGGTACCCCAGGTGGGCAGGTAACCCAGGTGGGCAGGTACCCCAGGTGGGCAGGTACCCCTGGGGGCAGGTACCCCAGGTGGGCAGGTACCCCAGGTGGGCAGGTACCACAGGTGTGCAGGTACCCCTGGGGGCAGGTACCCCAGGTGGGCAGGTATCCCAGGAGGGCAGGTACACCAGATGGGCAGGTACCCCTGGGGGCAGGTACCCCATGTGGGCAGGTACCCCAGGAGGGCAGGTACCCCAGGTGGGCAGGAACCCTAGGTGGGCAGGTACCCCAGATGGGCAGGTACCCCTGGGGGCAGGTACCCCAGGTGGGCAGGTACCCCAGGTGGGCAGGTAACCCAAGTGGGCAGGTACCCCAGGTGGGCAGGTACCCCAGGGGGCAGGTACCCCAGGTGGGCAGGTACCCCAGGTGGGCAGGTAACCCAGGTGGGCAGGTACCCCAGGTGGGAAGGTACCCCTGGGGGCAGGTACCCCAGGTGGGCAGGTACCCCAGGTGGGCAGGTAACCCAGGCGGGCAGGTACCCCAGGTTGGAAGGTACCCCAGGTGGGCAGGTACCCCAGGTGGGCAGGTACCCCAGGTGGGCAGGTACACCAAGGTGGGCAGGTACCCCAGGTGGGTAGGTACCCCTGGGGGCAAGTACCCCAGGTGGGTAGGTACCTCTTGGGGATGGAACCCCAGGTGGGCAGGTACCCCAGGTGGGCAGGTACCCCAGGTTGGCAGGTACCCCTGGGGGAAGCTACCCAAGGTGGGCCGGTACCTCGGGGGGCAGGTACCCCAGGTGGGCAGGTACCCCAGGTGGGCAGGTACCTCTGGGGGCAGGTACCCCATGTGGGCAGGTACCCCAGGTGGACAGGTACCCCTGGGGGCAGGTACCCAGGTGGGCAGGTACCCCAGGTGGGCAGGTACCCCCAGATGGGCAGTACCCCGGTGGGCAGGTAACCCAGGTAGCAGGTACCCCAGGTGGGCAGGTACCCCTGGGGGCAGGTACCCCAGGTGGGCAGGTACCCCAGGTGGGCAAGTACCCCAGATGGGCAGGTACCCCTGGGGGCAGGTACCCCAGTTGGGCAGGTCCCCCAGATGGGCAGGTACCCCAGGTGGGCAGGTACCCGAGGTGGGCAGGTACCCCAGATGGGCAGGTACCCCTGGGGGCAGGTACCCCAGGTGGGCAGGTACCCCAGGTGGGCAGGTACCCCAGGTGGGCAGGTAACCCAGGTGGGCAGGTACCCCAGGTGGGCAGGTACCCAGGGGGGCAGGTGTACCATGGGGGCAGGTACCCCTGGGAGCAGGTACCCCTGGGGGCAGGACCCAGGTGGGCAGGTAACCGAGGTGGGCAGGTACCCCTGGGGGCTGGTACCCCAGGTGGGCAGGTAACCCAGGTGGGCAGGTACCCCAGGTGGGCCGGTACCCCAGGTGGGCAGGTACCCCAGGGGGGCAGGTACCCATGGGGGCAGGTACCCCTGGGAGCGGGTACCCCTGGGGGCAGGTATCCCAGGTGGACAGGTACCCCACGTGAGCAGGTACCCTAGTGGGCAGGTATCCCAGGTGGGCAGGTACCCCAGGTGAGCAGGTACCCCAGGTGGGCAGTACCCCAGGTGGGCAGACCCCAGGTGGACAGGTACCCCACGTGAGCAGGTACCCTGGTGAGCAGGTACCCCTGGTGGGCAGGTACCCCAGGTGGGCAGGTCCCCTGGGGGCAGGTATCCCAGGTGGGCAGGTACCCTTGGTGGGCAGGTACCCCTGGTGGGCAAGGTACCCCACGGGGCAGGTACCCCCAGTTGGACAGGTATCCCAGGTGAGCAGGTACCCTAGGTGGGCAAGTACCCTGGGGGAAGGTACCCCAGGTAGGCAGGTACCCCAGGTGGGCAGGTATCCCAGGTGGGCTGGTACCCCTTGGGGGCAGGTACCCGGGGGGCGAGTACCCCAGGTGGGCAGGTACCCTGGTGGGTAGGTACCCCAGGTGGGCAGGTACCCCAGGTGGGCAGTACTCCAGGTGGCAGGTACCCCAGGTAGGCAGGTACCCCAGGTGGGCAGGTACCCCTGGGGGCAGGTACGCCAGGTGGGCAGGTACCCATGGTGGCAGGTATACCAGGTGGGCACGGTCCCCAGGTGCGACAGGTACCCCTGGGGGCAGTACCGCAGGTGGGCAGGTGACCCCAGGTGGGCAGGTAACCCCAGGTGGGCAGGTACCCACTGGGGGTAGGTACCCCTGGTGCAGGTACCCCAGGTGGGCAGGTACTCCAGGTGGCAGGTACCCCAGGTAGGCAGGTACCCCAGGTGGCAGGTACCCGGCGGGGCAGGTACGCCAGGTGTGGCAGGTACCCATGGTGGCAGGTATCCCAGGTGGGCAGGTACACCCAGGTGGCACAGGTACCCCTGGGGGCAGGTACCGCAGGTGGGCAGGTACCCCAGGTGGCAGGTACCCAGGTGGGCAGGTACCCCCTGGAGGCAGGTTCCCCAATTGGGCAGGTATCCCAGGCGGGCAGGTACCCCAGGTAGACAGGTACCCCAGGTGGGCAGACCCCAGGTGGGCAGGTTCCCCTGGGGGGCAGGTACCCCTGGGGGCAGGTACCCCTGGGGGGCCGGTACTCCCAGGTGGGCAGGTACCCTAGTTGGGCAGTACCCCAGGTGGCAGGTACCCCAGGTGGGAAGGTACCCGATGGGCAGGTACCCCAGATGGGCAAGTACCCCTGGGGGCAGGTATCCCAGGTGGGCAGGTACCCCAGGTGGGCAGGTACCCCAGTGTGGGCAGGTAACCCAGGTGGGCAGGTACCCCAAGGTGGGCAGGTACCCCAGGGAGGCAGGTACCCTGGGGGCAGGTACCCAGGTGGGCAGGTAACCCAGGTGGGCAGGTACACCAGGTGGGCAGGTACCCTTGGGGCAGGTACCCCAGGTGGGCAGGTACCCCAGATGGGCAGGTACCCCAGGTGGGCAGGTACCCCAGGTGGGCAGGAACCCCTGGGGGCAGGTACCACAGGTGGGCAGGTACCCCAGGTGGGAGGACACCCAGAGTGGGCAGGTAACCCAGGTGGGCAGGTACCCCAGGTGGGCAGGTACCCCACGTGGGCAGGAACCCCAGGGGGGCAGGTACCCCAGGTGGGCAGGTACCCCAGGTGGGCAGGTAACCCAGGTGGGCAGGTACCCAGGTGGGCAGGTACCCGTGATCCCGGTGGGCAGGTACCCCGGTGGGCAGGTACCCCAGGTGGGCAGGTACCCCAGGTGGGCAGGTACCCCAGGTGCAGGTACCCTGGGGGCAGGGACCCCAGGTGGGTAGGTACCTGTGGGGGCAGGTACCCCAGGTGGGCAGGTACCCCAGGTGGGCAGGTACCCCAGGTGGGCAGGTACCCCTGGGTGCAGCTACCCCAGGTGGGCAGGTATCTCTGGGGGCAGGTACCCCACGTGGGCAGGTACCCCAGGTGGGCAGGTACCTCTGGGGGCAGGTACCCCTGGGGGCAGGTATCCCAGGTGGGAAGGTACCCTAGGTGGGCAGGGTACCCCAGGTGGGCAGGTACCCCAGGTGGACAGGTACCCCACGGGGCAGGTACCCCCAGTTGGACAGGTATCCCAGGTGAGCAGGTACCGCAGGTGGACTGGTACCCCAGGTGGACAGGTACCCCACGCGAGCATGGTACCCCTGGTGAGCAGGTACCCCTGGTGGGCAGGTACCCCAGGTGGGCAGGTACCCCTGGGGGCAGATACCCCTGGTGGCAGGTATCCCAGGTGGGCAGGTACCCGAGGTGGGCAGGTACCCCTGGGGCAGGTACCCCAGGTGGGCAGGTACCCCTGGGGGCAGGTACCCCCAGGGGGCAGGTACCCCTGGGGCCAGGTATCCCAGGTGGGCAGGTACCCTAGTTGGGCAGGTACCCCAGGTGGGCAGGTACCCCAGCTGGACAAGTACCCCTGGGGGGAGGTACCCCAGTTGGACAGGTACCCAGGTGAGCAGGTTACCCCAGATGGGCAGGTACCCCTGGGGGGCGGGTACGCCAGGTGGGCAGGTACCCCTGGGGGCAGGTACCCAAGGTGGGCAGGTACCCCTGGGGGCAGGTACCCCTGGGGCCAGGTATCCCAGGTGGGCAGGTACCCTAGTTGGGCAGGTACCCCTAGGTGGGCAGGTACCCCAGGTGGACAGGTACCCCACGGGGCAGGTGCCCCCAGTTGGACAGGTATTCCAGGTGAGCAGGTACCGCAGGTGGACTGGTACCCCTGGGTGTAGGTATCCCAGGTGGGCAGGTAACCCTATGTGGGCAGGTACCCCTGGGGGCAGGTACCCCAGGTAGGCAGGTACCCCAGGTGGGGCAGGTATCCCAGGTGGGGGGTACCCCTTGGGGCAGGTACCCCGGGGGGCGAGAACCCCAGGTGGGCAGTGTACCCCTGGGGGTAGGTACCCCTGGGCAGGTACCCCAGGTGGACTGGTGCCCCACGTGGGCAGGTACTCCAGGTGGCAGGTACCCCAGGTAGGGCAGGTACCCTAGA
>WNGS01161217.1:0-10318 GCA_020271785.1 Procambarus virginalis
AGAATCACGGCCTGGTCAATCAACTTGTTTGTGTTATAAGCTCGCAGCCTGACCTTGACACTACAGTCAGGCTAATCAGGAATAAACCAATTACTCTTGAAGACCCTTAGGGGGGGGGGGCTGCTAGTAATCCCATTACAATTAATAGTGTATTTACAGAGCCCTTAGCATTATAAACTTAAGAGTCACCATACATGACTCGTTGATGGCACCCTGACCTCCCCATGGGGGCTGGTAACTGCGCAGTCTGGCCAGTCTGTCCTTGGTGTAAAGAACAGTTTCAGTGTGGACATTTGCATCCTGTCTCCTGGTATTTTCCTGGTGTGTATTGTGATGTGTCATCCTCGCCCGAGTCCCTCCTCAGATTGCTGGCTTGTAGGAGGTCGCCACACTAAATGTAAGTGTATGTGGGCCGTCCGTGGTGGGCAGGGAATGTGGGCAGTCCGTGGTGGGCAGGGAATGTGGGCCGTCCGTGGTGGCAGTCCGTGGTGGGCAGGGAATGAGGGCAGTCCGTGGTGGGCAGGGAATGTGGGCCGTCCGTGGTGGGCGGGGAATGTGAGCCGTCCGTGGTGGGCAGGGAATGTGGGCAGTCCGTGGTGGGCAGGTAATGTGGGCCGTCCGTGGTGGGCAGGAATGTGGGCAGTCCGTGGTGGGCAGGTAATGTGGGCAGTCCGTGGTGGGCAGGGAATGTGGGCCGTCCGTGGTGGGCAGGGAATGTGGGCAGTCCGTGGTGGGCAGGGAATGTGGGCAGTCCGTGGTGGGCAGGTAATGTGGGCAGTCCGTGGTGGGCAGGGAATGTGGGCCGTCCGTGGTGGGCAGGGAATGTGGGCCGTCCGTGGAGGCAGGGAATGTGGGCCGTCCGTGGAGGCAGGGAATGTGGGCCGTCCGTGGTGGGCAGGAATGTGGGCCGTCCGTGGAGGGCAGGGAATGTGGGCAGTCCGTGGTGGGCAGGGAATGTGGGCCGTCCGTGGAGGCAGGGAATGTGGGCAGTCCGTGGTGGGCAGGGAATGTGGGCCGTCCGTGGAGGCAGGGAATGTGGGCAGTCCGTGGTGGGCAGGGAATGTGGGCCGTCCGTGGAGGCAGGGAATGTGGGCAGTCCGTGGTGGGCAGGGAATGTGGGCCGTCCGTGGAGGCAGGGAATGTGGGCAGTCCGTGGTGGGCAGGGAATGTGGGCCGTCCGTGGTGGGCAGGGAATGTGGGCCGTCCGTGGAGGCAGGGAATGTGGGCCGTCCGTGGAGGCAGGGAATGTGGGCCGTCCGTGGAGGCAGGGAATGTGGGCAGTCAATGGTCGCCACATTTTCTTGTGAAGTAGTATCCTACACGTTAAATGTGGCAGGTTGGTATAGAGGAATACTGGTGAGAGGGGGGGGGGGGGACCCGGCGTTTCTTGGGTCTGTTTTTATGTTTCTTATGTCTGGTCCCTCCCTCCCTCCCCTCTCCCCTCCCTCCCTCCCTCCCCCCCCTCTCTCCTCCCTCCCTCCCTCCCTCCCTCCCTCCCTCCCCTCTCCTTTCCTCCCCCTCTCTCTCTCTCTCTCTCTATGTACACAAAATATAATAGTTCCCCTTTGGCGTCGAATCTGTTCTTCGGTTTTCCCTAGCAGGGTGGAGGAGGGGTTATCTTGAGATGATTTCGGGGCTCAGTGTCCCCGCGGCCCGGTCCTCGACCAGGCCTCCACCCCCCAGGAAGCAGCCCGTAACAGCTGACTAACACCCAGGTACCTATTTACTGCTAGGTAATAGGAGCATCAGGGTCAAAGAAACTCTGCCCATGGTTTCTCGACGGCGCCCGGGATCGAACCCGGGACCACAGGATCACGCGTCCAGTGTTCTGTCCGCTCAGCCACCGGCTCGCTATACTGATGGTTGAAGTTGGTGCTTTATGGGATTATGGTCAATGTATGAATTTTCCCGAGATCAGTGATTAATAGTGTATATTCCAATAAGAAAAAGTGGTTTTAGAATTTTTTCAATATATTTAGCAAACTGTTTCCAGCGGGCAGTGCCCAACGTCGTCATGGGGGTCAGAATGTGACCAGGGAGCCGGCGGCTGAGCGGACACAACACTGGACGAGTGATCCTGTGGTTCCGGGTTCGATCCCGGGCGCCGGCGAGAAACAATAGGCAGAGTTTCTTTCACCCTATGCCCCTGTTACCTAGCAGTAAATAGGTACCTGGGTGTTAGTCAGCTGTCACGGGTTGCTTCCTGGGGGTGGAGGCCTGGTCGAGGACCGGGCCGCGGGGACACTAAAGCCTCGAAATCATCTCAAGATAACCTCAAGATGGTATGCTGTTCTCTCTTGAATTTTGAAGACCCCGACCAACCTGTGTCCGTTCACTACTATTGTTCAATAAACCCCTTAACTATATGTTTAACACATCTCTAACCCTGTCCATGGAGGACAGAAGAAAATGTATATATGCTGGTTAGCACTGTAAATGTGTGGCCACGTCTGTGGTAGAAAAAAAAACTACCCCAACACTTCCTCCTGCTCAGTTGGGTGAGACTATCCCCAGGCATCTGTCAACCAGCCTTAGACAGACAAACACCCAGACAACTTATATTCTCTTTTATATGTAGTATATAGATTCCTGGGGCCAGATTCACGAAAGCACTTACGAACGTGTACATCTTTTCTCAGTCTTTGACGGCTTTGGTTACATTTATTAAACAGTTTACAAGCATGAAAACTTCCCATTCAACTGTTGTTATTGTTATAAACAGCCTCCTGGTGCTTCGGAGCTCATTAACTATTTAATAATTGGAAACAAAGCTGTCAAAGATTGAGACAAGATGTACACGTTCGTAAGTGCTTGCATAAGTGCTTTCGTGAATCTAGCCCAGGCCAGAGAAGCTCTTAAGTCTTAAATCAGATTCTACAATGACAGTTGAGGGGACACTGATTCACGGAAAGATGAGTGAGACGGGCAGTTGATCCATGGAGAGAAGAGACGGAGAACTTCACTGACTGGGAGAACTGCAAGATTTAACACAGTCAAGAGAGTGAAAGAGAGCCAGAGTACAACATGAATGAGTACACGCTAGAGAACAAGCACACATGCTGAGACATTTAGTGTAACAGAACACACAAACATTCTTAGTAAAAGATTTATGGTCACAAAACCAACTCACAGAAAACGTAAGACTTAACACAGAACACATGGTGAGTGTTACTTAGCGACACAGAACACATGGTGAGTGTTACTTAGCGACACAGAACACATGGTGAGTGTTACTTAGCGACACAGAACACATGGTGAGTGTTACTTAGCGACACAGAACACATGGTGAGTGTTATTTAGCGACACAGAACACATGGTGAGTGTTACTTAGCGACACAGAACACATGGTGAGTGTTACTTAGCGACACAGAACACATGGTGAGTGTTACTTAGCGACACAGAACACATGGCGAGTGTTACTTAGTGACACAGAACACGTGGCAAGTGTTACTTAGCGACACAGAACACGTGGCGAGTGTTACTTAGCGACACAGAACACGTGGCGAGTGTTACTTAGCGACACAGAACACGTGGCGAGTGTTACTTAGCGACACAGAACACGTGGCGCGTGTTACTTAGCGACACAGAACACGTGGTGAGTGTTACTTAGTGACACAGAACACATGGCGAGTGTTACTTAGTGACACAGAACACATGGTGAGTGTTACTTAGTGACACAGAACTCACCATGTAAGTCACAGATTAAATTTTCACAGGCCCCCACAACGTGTGTCCTCCCCAGCAACGGACGCACCGGTCCATCACACGGGGTGTGTGTGTGACGAGAGCAACTCTGCTTTAAGCGTGCTGAAACAGCCTGCTGAATCACGGCGGACAGGAGGCACATTCTATACACGCTCCGGCCCTAAATTTCCGATCATCCATATGACAGACAGCGCACCCGATTGTCGCATATATATTGCGTTTTATCTTGATGGCGACCATGCGATACATACCTGCTGACATACATAAATGTATACCTAAACAAACACGCATACATACATTATGTAAGTACCGTAAGGCTACACAAACACGTATGTAAGCAAATATACAAAAGCACAAACATGAATACATCATTCAAGATTCAAAACATATGGTAAGCAATGATTTATCAATACTCAATTTTGTGATGTTTCAGCGTCAAAAGATGCTAATAATGGGCCAATAAGCACATTCGTAAGAGCTGCGGTGACAGACAGACAGACAGACAGAGACAGACAAACACAGACAGACAGACAGATAGCTCACAACACGATACACCTTTCTCTGTTACTCCACTGATACAAGAAGGCATCGTTATACACTCTCTTCTACCATTAATTGTTAATATTAATTTTCTTATTTTGTGTTCCTGATGAATCATAACACTAGCTGCACTTGGCCCTAGACCAATCAGTGGCGAGAATGAGGCACAAACCACACCAATCAAGTTGGAATATTGGTACTCGGACGCGGGCTTTCCTGGCGGTGGCGGGAACACAGTCGGCGGGGCCCTGGGCGCCCTGGGGAGCGCGGGAAATAATTATCGTTCCTCTTTCATTAATTACTCAGGCCCTCACAACCCTTCCAAAGCCTAGGCATTTCGCCCCTAGATGAGTAGACCTTAAATGAAATCGGAGCCTGGAAGGTAGAGCAGCTGGAAAGTGGTAGACAGCTGTGTGAGGGGGAACTGTTATGTCCCTCCTTCTCAATGGTTGCCTGGTACACCACCTTACCTTGAGGTTACCTTGAGGTTACCTTGAGGTGCTTCCGGGGCTTAGCGTCCCCGCGGCCCGGTCATCGACCAAGCCTCCTGGTTGCTGTCCACTGCCAGAATCTATTTAGAAAATTGATCTCTCAAACACCATGATACTGAAGTCTTATACTAAATGACTCCCAACGTACCTCTCTACACTTTCATATACTACAAGAATGTCTCTGTTGATCAGTGAGTGGTTCACTGAATGGGCTATACTACATCATCTGCTGGNGAGGTGTTTTTGGGACTTAGCAACCCCACGGCCCGTTCTTCGACCAGGCCTCCTGGTTGCTGGACTGGTCAACCAGGCAGTTGGACGCGGCTGCTCGCAGCCTGACGTATGAGTCACAGCCAGGTTGATCAGGTATCCTTTGGAGGTGCTTATCCAGTTCTCTCTTGAACACTGTGAGGGGTCTGCCAGTTATGCCCCTTATGTGTAGTGGAAGCGTGTTGAACAGTCTCGGGCCTCTGATGTTGATAGTTCTCTCTCAGAGTACCTGTTGCACCTCTGCTCTTCAACGGGGTATTCTGCACATCCTGCCATGTCTTCTGGTCTCATGTGATGTTATTTCTGTGTGCAGGTTTGGGACCAGCCCCTCTACCATTTTCCATGTGTAAATTATTATGTATCTTTCCCGCCTGCGCTCAAGAGAATACAGATTTAGGCTCTTTAGTCGGTCCCAATAGTTTCGGGACCAATAGGGGCAGAGGTCAAGATGCTCCACGGACGGCTTAGAGCGAGGGGTCAATATATAAATGTTGGAAGTAAGGTAAATAGGTATACTAGGTTTAATATCTACACGTCTGATGTGGATTACACAGTTCAGTGTTGGTCAACGAACCGTAGACTGGACATTACTGATACGTGTACAGAACAGCTACTGTAGACAGAACACACTGTACAGAGCAGCTACTGTAGACAGAACACACTGTACTGAGCAGCTACTGTAGACAGAACACACTGTACAGAGCAGCTACTGTAGACAGAACACACTGTACTGAGCAGCTACTGTAGACAGAACACACTGTACAGAGCAGCTACAGTAGACACAACACACTGTACAGAGCAGCTACTGTAGACAGAACACACTGTACAGAGCAGCTACTGTAGACACAACACACTGTACAGAACAGCTACAGTAGACAGAACACACTGTACCGAGCAGCTACTGTAGACAGAACACACTGTACAGAACAGCTACTGTAGACAGAACACACTGTACAGCCCGTCCACTTAACTTACCACTCCGTAAAATCATCAAACCTTCTAACCTAACCTGAAACACAGGAACCCAAGCAACCCACCCAACCTATCGAGTCTTGTGCATAGAAAACGCAGGTATTTGTGAACCGTTACTTTTCACAGAAGGTTGGTAACGTCCCTCACAACAACGTAACAAACACGACCTATATTAATTGCGAGGATTAGTTGTAGATTAAGCGAGCACTCACAACCACATATCGTAGCTACAATACTGTAATTACAACACTTCTCTTTGTAACAAATTGGATGCAAATTAAAACGTTAACCATTGCATCATAAATGTAAATGGTTTAGCCAATTTCATCAGCTGAAGGCAATTTCTTAACCCATTATGCGACTGTAACCTTGTGTTAAATTAATCATATCTCAGATTAGACTGTGGATGTGTGTGTTAACGAAATGTAACTAGGGCCTTAGTGCTGTAGTGTGCTGTATCATGCTGTATGGTGCTGTAGTGTGCTGTATGGTGCTGTAGTGTGCTGTAGTGTGCTGTAGTGTGCTGTATGGTGCTGTAGTGTGCTGTATGGTGCTGTAGTGTGCTGTAGTGTGCTGTATGGTGCTGTATGGTGCTGTAGTGTGCTGTATGGTGCTGTATGGTGCTGTAGTGTGCTGTAGTGTGCTGTAGTGTGCTGTATGGTGCTGTAGTGTGCTGTATGGTGCTGTATGGTGCTGAAGTGTGCTGTATGGTGCTGTAGTGTGCTGTAGTGTGCTGTATGGTGCTGTATGGTGCTGTAGTGTGCTGTATGGTGCTGTAGTGTGCTGTATGGTGCTGTAGTGTGCTGTATCGTGCTGTATGGTGCTGTAGTGTGCTGTATCCTGCTGTATGGTGCTGTAGTGTGCTGTATGGTGCTGTAGTGTGCTGTATCGTGCTGTATGGTGCTGTAGTGTGCTGTATCGTGCTGTATGGTGCTGTAGTGTGCTGTATCGTGCTGTATGGTGCTGTAGTGTGCTGTATCGTGCTGTAGTGCGCTGTAGTGCTGTAGCGTGCTGTAACTAAACTAGCAATAGGGGGTTCAGTTGCTCGCACCACTGTACCACTGGGTATGGACTAACACTCCAATGATTACAGTTTGAGGGGTTTAGAGTGGTGTTTAAAGAATAGAGCACCTCTGGGACTCAAGGTACATGAGGTGCTCAACACACTGACGTCCTCAACACAATGACGTGCTCAACACATGAGGTGCTCAACACACTGACGTGCTCAACACATGAGGTGCTCACCACACTGACGTGCTCAACACATGAGGTGCTCAACACATGAGGTGCTCAACACATGAGGTGCTCAACACATAAGGAGCTCAACACACTGACGTGCTCAACACATGAAGTGCTCAACACACTAAGGTGCTCAACACATGAGGTGCTCAACACATGAGGTGCTCAACACATTGACGTGCTCAACACACTGACGTGCTCAACACACTGAGGTGCTCAACACATGAGGTGCTCAACACACTGAGGTGCTCAACACACTGACGTGCTCAACACACTGACGTGCTCAACACACGTGCTCAACACATGAGGTGCTGAACATACTGACGTGCTGAACACACTGACGTGCTCAACACATGAGCTCAACACACTGACGTGCTCAACACATGAGGTGCTCAACACATTGACGTGCTCAACACACTGACGTGCTCAACACATGAGGTGCTCAACACAGAGGTGCTCAACACATGAGGTGCTCAATACATTGAGGTGCTCAACACAGAGGTGCTCAACACGAGGTGCTCAATACATTGAGGTGCTCAACACACTGACGTGCTCAACACATGAGGTGCTCAATACATGAGGTGCTCAGCACACTGACGTGCTCAACACATGAGGTGCTCAACACAGAGGTGCTCAACACATGAGGTGCTCAAGACATTGACGTGCTCAACACACTGATGTGCTCAACACATGAGGTGCTCAACACATGAGGTGCTCAAGACATTGACGTGCTCAACACACTGACGTGCTCACACATGAGGTGCTCAACACACTGAGGTGCTCAACACATGAGGTGCTCAATACACTGAGGTGCTCAGCACACTGACGTGCTCAACACATGAGGAGCTCAACACACGAGGTGCTCAGCACACTGACGTGCTCAACACATGAAGTGCTCAACACACAGAGGTGCTCAACAGATGAGGTGCTCAACACACTGACGTGCTCAACACATGAGCTCAACACATGACGTGCTCAACACATGAAGTGCTCAACACACTGACGTGCTCAACACACTGACGTGCTCAACACACTGACGTGCTCAACACACTGAGGTGCTCAACACACTGACGTGCTCAACACATGAGGTGCTCAACACATAAGGAGCTCAACACACTGACGTGCTCAACACATGAGGTGCTCAACACACTGACGTGCTCAACACATGAGGTGCTCAACACATAAGGAGCTCAACACACTGACGTGCTCAACACATGAGGTGCTCAACACACTCACGTGCTCAACACATGAGGTGCTCAACACATAAGGTGCTCAACACATGAGGTGCTCAATACACTGAGGTGCTCAACACACTGACGTGCTCAACACACGAGGAGCTCAACACATGACGTGCTCAACACATGAAGTGCTCAACACACTGACGTGCTCAACACATGAGGTGCTCAACACACTGAGGTGCTCAACACACGTGCTCAACACATGAGGTGCTCAACACATGAGGTGCTCAACACACTGAGGTGCTCAACACACTGAGGTGCTCAACACACTGACGTGCTCAACACATAAGGAGCTCAACACACTGACGTGCTCAACACATGAGGTGCTCAACACATGAGGTGCTCAACACATGAGGTGCTCAACACATGAGGTGCTCAACACATGAGGTGCTCAATACACTGAGGTGCTCAACACACTGACGTGCTCAACACAGGTGCTCAACACATGAGGTGCTCAAGACATTGACGTGCTCAACACATGAGGTGCTCAATACACTGAGGTGCTCAACACACTGACGTGCTCAACACATGAGGTGCTCAACACACTGACGTGCTCAACACATGAGGTGCTCAACACACTGACGTGCTCAACACACTGACGTTCTGAACACATGAGGTGCTCAGCACACTGACGTGCTCAACACATGAGGTGCTCAACACACTGAGGTTCTCAACACATGAGGTGCTCAACACATGAGGTGCTCAACACATTGACGTGCTCAACACATGAAGTGCTCAACAAACTGACGAGCTCAACACATGAGGTGCTCAACACACTGACGTGCTCAACATACTGAGGTGCTCAACACACTGACGTGCTCAACACATGAGGTGCTCAACACACTGAGGTGCTCAACACACTGAGGAGCTCAACACACTGAGGTGCTTAACACATGAGGTGCTCAACACACTGAGGTGCTCAACACACTGACGTGCTCACACATGAGGTGCTCAACACACTGACGTGCTCAACACACTGACGTGCTCAAGACACTGACGTGCTCAACACATGAGGTGCTCAACACATGAGGTGCTCAATTGTGTCCAAGATTGACCATGTAATAGATTAATTATACAATGTATATGATGTAACTATATAACCTGAGCTTGTAAAAGCACCTTAATCACCTTCAGTGATTAAGTGCTTAATTGCACACTAGTTTCTTTATCAGCTATCTCACCCTGTCAGAGTAAATGAGATAAATGTCTGTGAATGCATGTGTGTATATATGTATATGTGTGTGTATGTGTATGTATGGGTATAAAGTATATATGGAAGCTGATCAGAATTACATTTCACCTTTGTAAATGTACATTAATGACACTATGTAAAAGACACATCGAACACTTTATGTAAGGCATACATAAATCTGTGTATCTATGTATTTACGTATATAGGTTAGCTTAGCATTTTAAAAGCACCGACTCACCTTCAGTGGTTGATTGTTCAATAAACCCTTAAAATATATGTTTAACACATCTCTAACCCTGTCCATGGAGGACAGAAGAAAATGTATATATGCTGGTTAGCATTGTAAATGTGTGGCCACGTCTGTGGTAAAAAAAAAAAACACACTGAAGAGCTCAACACACTGAGGTGCTTAACACATGAGGTGCTCAACACACTGAGGTGCTCAACACATGAGGTACTCAACACACTGATTTGCTCAACACATAAGGACCTCAACACATGAGGTGCTCAACACACTGAGGTGCTCAACACATGAGGTACTCAACACACTGATTTGCTCAACACATAAGGACCTCAACACATGAGGTGCTCAACACACTGAGGTGCTCAACACATGAGGTGCTCAACACACTGAGGTGCTCTACACACGAGGTGCTCAACACACCTCGCCA
>WNGS01161218.1:6392-17662 GCA_020271785.1 Procambarus virginalis
GAGGCTGCAGAAGGCTGCAGGAGGCTGCAGAAGGCTGCAGGAGGCTGCAGAAGGCTGCAGGAGGCTGCAGAAGGCTGCAGGAGGCTGCAGGAGGCTGCAGAAGGCTCCAGGAGGCTGCAGGAGGCTGCAGAAGGCTCCAGGAGGCTGCAGGAGCCATTAGGAGGCTGCAGAAGGCTGCAGGAGGCTGCAGAAGGCTCCAGAAGGCTGCAGGAGGCTGCAGAAGGCTCCAGAAGGCTGCAGGAGTCATTAGGAGGCTGCAGAAGGCTCCAGGAGGCTGCAGGTGGCTGCAGAAGGCTCCAGGAGGCTGCAGGAGGCTGCAGAAGGCTCCAGGAGGCTGCAGGAGCCATTAGGAGGCTGCAGAGGCTCCAGGAGGCTGCAGGAGGTTGTAGAAGGCTCCAGGAGGCTGCAGGAGGCTGCAGGAGGCTGCAGAAGGCTCCAGGAGGCTGCAGGAGGCTGCAAAAGGCTCCAGGAGGCTGCTGGAGGCTGCAGAAGGCTCCAGGAGGCTGCAGAAGGCTGCAGAAGGCTGCAGAAGGCTGCAGGAGGCTGCAGGAGGCTGCAAAAGACTCCAGGAGGCTGCAGGAGGCTGCAGAAGGCTCCAGGAGGCTGCAGGAGGCTGCAGAAGGCTCCAGGAGGCTGCAGGAGGCTGCAGAAGGCTCCAGGAGGCTGCAGGAGGCTGCAGAAGGCTCCAGGAGGCTGCAGAAGCCATTAGGAGGCTGCAGAAGGCTCCAGGAGGCTGCAGAAGCCATTAGGAGGCTGCAGAAGGCTCCAGGAGGCTGCAGAAGCCATTAGGAGGCTGCAGAAGGCTCCAGGAGGCTGCAGGAGGCTGCAGAAGGCTGCAGGAGGCTGCAGAAGGCTGCAGGAGGCTGCAGAAGGCTCCAGGAGGCTGCAGGAGCCATTAGAAGGCTGCAGAAGGCTCCAGGAGGCTGCAGGAGGCTGCAGAAGGCTCCAGGAGGCTGCAGGAGCCATTAGGAGGCTGCAGAAGGCTCCAGGAGGCTGCAGGAGCTATTAAGAGGCTGCAGAAGGCTCCAGGAGGCTGCAGGAGGCTGCAGAAGGCTCCAGAAGGCTGCAGGAGGCTGCAGAAGGCTGCAGGAGGCTGCAGGAGGCTGCAGGAGGCTGCAGGAGGCTGCAGAAGGCTGCAGAAGCCATTAGGAGGCTGCAGGAGGCTGCAGGAGGCTGCAGAAGGCTCCAGAGGCTACGGTAGGCTGCAGGAGACTCTGGGACGCTCCAAGAGGCACCAGGAGGTTGCAGGAGGCTGCAAGAGGCTCCAGGAAGCTTCAGAAGTCTCCCGAAGCTGCAGCAGGCTCCGGAAGTCTCCAGGCTGCAGGAGGTTCTTGGAGGCTGCAGGATGCTCCGGGAGGCTGCAAGAGGCTGCGGGAGGCTCCAGGAGGCTGCAAGAGGCTGCAGGAGGCTGCAGGAAGCTCCAGGAGCAGCAGGAAGCTCCAGGAGGCAGCAGGAGGCTCCAGGAGACTGCAGGAGGCTCCAGGAGCTGCAGGAGGCTCCAGGAGGCAGCAGGAGGCTCCAGGAGGCTGCAGGAGGCTCCAGGAGGCAGCAGGAGGCTCCGGGAGGTTGCAGGAGGCTTTGGGGGCTGCAGGAGGTTTCAGAAGGCTGCAGGAGGCTCCAAGAGGCTGCAGGAGGCTCCGGGAAGCTGCAGAAGTCTCCAGGAGGCCGGAAGAGGCTCCAAGAGCCTCCACGAGGCTCTAGGACGCTCCTGGAGGCACCAAGAGGCTCCAAGAGGCTGCAGGAGGCTCCATGATGATGCAGGAGGCTACAGAAGGCTGCAGGAAGCTCCAGGAAATTGCAGGAGGTTTCAGGATGCTCCAAGAGGCTCCAGATGCTCTGGGATGCTCCAGGCGGCTCCAGTAGGCTCTGGGAGGCTGAAGAACTCTCTAGGAGGCTGCAGGAGGCTCCAGGAGACTGCAGGAGAGTGCAGGAGGCCACAGTTGTCTACAGAAGGTGCCAGGAGACTACAGGAGTCTCCAGGAGGCTGCAAGAGGCTGCAGGAGGCTCTAAAGGGCTGCAGGAGGCTGCAGTAGGCCCCAGGTGGCTCCAAGAGGCTACAGGAGGCTCCAGGAGGCTCCAGGAGGCTCCAGGAGGCTCCACGAGGCTATAGGACGCTCCTGGAGGCACCAGGAGGCTCCGGGAGGCTCCAGGAGGCCCCAGGAGGCTCCATGAGGCTGCAGAAGGCTGTAGGAGGCTCCAGGAGGCTGCAGGAGGCTGCAGGAGGCTCCAGGAGGCTGCAGGAGTCTCCTGTTGGCTCCAAAAGGCTCCAGGAGGCTGTAGGAAGCTGCAGGAGGCTACTGTTGTCTACAGGAGGCTCCAGAAGGCTCCAGGAGGCTCCAGGAGGCTGCAGAAGGCTGCAGAAGGCTGCAGGAGGCTCCAGGGGGCTGCAGGAGGCTCCAGGAGGCTGCAGGAGGCTCCAGGAGACTCCAGGAGGCTCCAGGAGGCTCCAGGGGGCTCCAGGAGGCACCAAGAGGCTCCAGGAGGCACCAAGAGGCTCCAGGAGGCTCCAGGAGGGAGCCTGAGGGACGGAGAACAAACAGGGGGTCCGATGCTTGCTATTAAAGCTGGCGGGCGGAGACGACCCGTCCCGCACGCTGACACTCCGTAATAAAAGCAACGGTTTAGCCTAAACTAAACCGTAAATTAATGTAACGGTATTGTAACGCAGCTTCGAACTAATACGTCGGAAAAGCGATGCATGAGGTGAGAGAGAGTTTTGTGAGAGGGTATTGGAGTCTTGCTCCTGTGTAGAGTTACTCTACACGGGTTGAGAGTCTCTTGATCCTAAGAGAGTCTCTTGATCCTAAGAGAGTCTCTTGATCCTTAGAGAGTCTCTTGATCCTAACAGAGACTCTTGATCCTTAGAGAGTCTCTTGATCCTTAGAGAGTCTCTTGATCCTTAGAGAGACTCTTGATCCTTAGAGAGTCTCTTGATCCTTAGAGAGTCTCTTGATTCTAAGAGAGTCTCTTGATCCTTAGAGAGTCTCTTGATCCTTAGAGAGTCTCTTGATCCTTAGAGAGACTCTTGATCCTTAGAGAGTCTCTTGATCCTTAGAGAGTCTCTTGATCCTTAGAGAGTCTCTTGATCCTTAGAGAGTCTCTTGATCCTTAGAGAGACTCTTGATCCTAAGAGAGTCTCTTGATCCTTAGAGAGACTCTTGATCCTTAGAGAGACTCTTGATCCTAAGAGAGTCTCTTGATCCTTAGAGAGACTCTTGATCCTTAGAGAGACTCTTGATCCTTAGAGAGACTCTTGATCCTTAGAGAGACTCTTGATCCTTAGAGAGACTCTTGATCCTAACAGAGACTCTTGATCCTTAGAGAGACTCTTGATCCTTAGAGAGTCTCTTGATCCTTAGAGAGTCTCTTGATCCTTAGAGAGACTCTTGATCCTAAGAGAGTCTCTTGATCCTTAGAGAGTCTCTTGATCCTTAGAGAGACTCTTGATCCTTAGAGAGACTCTTGATCCTAAGAGAGTCTCTTGATCCTTAGAGAGACTCTTGATCCTTAGAGAGACTCTTGATCCTTAGAGAGACTCTTGATCCTTAGAGAGTCTCTTGATCCTAAGAGAGTCTCTTGATCCTTAGAGAGACTCTTGATCCTTAGAGAGACTCTTGATCCTAAGAGAGTCTCTTGATCCTTAGAGAGACTCTTGATCCTTAGAGAGACTCTTGATCCTAAGAGAGTCTCTTGATCCTTAGAGAGTCTCTTGATCCTTAGAGAGACTCTTGATCCTTAGAGAGACTCTTGATCCTTAGAGAGTCTCTTGATCCTAAGAGAGTCTCTTGATCCTTAGAGAGTCTCTTGATCCTAAGAGAGACTCGACTTGCTCCTAAGAGAGACTCTTGATCCTTAGAGAGTCTCTTGATCCTTAGAGAGACTCTTGATCCTTAGAGAGTCTCTTGATCCTTAGAGAGTCTCTTGATCCTTAGAGAGACTCTTGATCCTTAGAGAGACTCTTGATCCTTAGAGAGAGACTCTTGATCCTAAGAGAGACTCTTGATCCTAAGAGAGACTCTTGATCCTAAGAGAGACTCTTGATCCTAAGAGAGACTCTTGATCCTAAGAGAGACTCTTGATCCTAAGAGAGAGACTCTTGATCCTAAGAGAGAGACTCTTGATCCTAAGAGAGAGACTCTTGATCCTAAGAGAGACTCGTGTGAAGTATATATGAAAGGGTCGCATGCGCGCGCGCGCGAAGCATAACAAAAGACGTTCGGAACGCTTTTGGCGGGAAATGCGCGATTGAAACTTTTGTTTAAATTTATTGGCGCGTAAAAACATCCCTTTGAAAGCCAGCTTAGAATATGTTGTGTCCTGGTAGTTGTTGTGTCCTGGTGGTTGTTGTGTCCTGGTAGTTGTTGTGTCCTGGTGGTTGTTGTGCCCTGGTGGTTGTTGTGTCCTGGTAGTTGTTGTGTCCTGGTAGTTGTTGTGTCCTGGTGGTTGTTGTGTCCTGGTAGTTGTTGTGTCCTGGTGGTTGTTGTGTCCTGGTGGTTGTTGTGTCCTGGTGGTTGTTGTGTCCTGGTGGTGTTGTGTCCTGGTGGTTGTTGTGTCCTGGTGGTTGTTGTGTCCTGGTGGTTGTTGTGTCCTGGTGTTGTTGTGTCCTGGTGGTTGTTGTGTCCTGGTGGTTGTTGTGTCCTGGTGGTTGTTGTGTCCTGGTAGTTGTTGTGTCCTGGTAGTTGTTGTGTCCTGGTGGTTGTTGTGTCCTGGTAGTTGTTGTGTCCTGGTGGTTGTTGTGTCCTGGTGGTTGTTGTGTCCTGGTGGTTGTTGTGTCCTGGTGGTTGTTGTGTCCTGGTGGTTGTTGTGTCCTGGTGGTTGTTGTGTCCTGGTGGTTGTTGTGTCCTGGTAGTTGTTGTGTCCTGGTGGTTGTTGTGTCCTGGTAGTTGTTGTGTCCTGGTGGTTGTTGTGTCCTGGTGGTTGTTGTGTCCTGGTGGTTGTTGTGTCCTGGTGGTTGTTGTGTCCTGGTGGTTGTTGTGTCCTGGTGGTTGTTGTGTCCTGGTGGTTGTTGTGTCCGGTGGTTGTTGTGTCCTGGTGGTTGTTGTTTCCTGGTGGTTGTTGTGTCCTGGGGGTTTTGTCCTGGTAGTTGTTGTGTCCTGGTAGTTGTTGTGTCCTGGTGGTTGTTGTGTCCTGGTAGTTGTTGTGTCCTGGTGGTTGTTGTGTCCTGGTAGTTGTTGTGTCCTGGTAGTTGTTGTGTCCTGGTGGTTGTTGTGTCCTGGTAGTTGTTGTGTCCTGGTGGTTGTTGTGTCCTGGTGGTTGTTGTGTCATGGTGGTTGTTGTGTCCTGGTAGTTGTTGTGTCCTGGTAGTTGTTGTGTCCTGGTGGTTGTTGTGTCCTGGTGGTGTTGTGTCTGTCACCATGGGAGTGTGAGTGACAGTGCGGTGGAGAGGAAGGCCGGGGCCACCATGGGAGTGTCCGTGTGGTGGAGGAGGCCGTGGCCACCATGGGAGTGTGAGTGACAGTGTGGGGAGGAGGCCGGGGCCACCATGGGAGTGTGAGTGACAGTGTGGTGGAGGAGGCCTGGGCCACCATGGGAGTGTGAGTGTGGTGGAGGAGGCCGGGGCCACCATGGGAGTGTGAGTGACAGTGTGGTGGAGGAGGCCGTGGCCACCATGGGAGTGTGAGTGACAGTGTGGTGGAGGAGGCCGTGGCCACCATGGGAGTGCGAGTGTGGTGGAGGAGGCCGGGCCACCATGGGAGTGTCCGTGTGGTGGAGGAGGCCGGGGCCACCATGGGAGTGTGAGTGACAGTGTGGTGGAGGAGGCCGGGGCCACCATGGGAGTGTGAGTGACAGTGTGGTGGAGGAGGCCGTGGCCACCATGGGAGTGTGAGTGACAGTGTGGTGGAGGAGGCTGTGCCCACCATGGGAGTGCCAGTGTGGTGGAGGAGGCCGGGGCCACCATGGGAGTGCCAGTGTGGTGGAGGAGGCCGGGGCCACCATGGGAGTGTCAGTGTGGCGGAGGAGGCCGGGGCCACCATGGGAGTGTGAGTGTCAGTGTGGTGGAGGAGGCCGGGGCCACCATGGGAGTGTCAGTGTGGTGGAGGAGGCCGGGGCCACCATGGGAGAGTGAGTGTCAGTGTGGTGGAGGAGGCCGTGGCCACCATGGGAGTGTGAGTGCCAGTGTGGTGGAGGAGGCCTGGGCCACCATGGGAGTGTCAGTGTGGTGGAGGAGGCCGGGGCCACCATGGGAGTGTGAGTGTGGTGGAGGAGGCCGGGGCCACCATGGGAGTGTGAGTGCCAGTGTGGTGGAGGAGGCCGGGGCCACCATGGGAGTGTCAGTGTGGTGGAGGAGGCCGGGGCCACCATGGGAGTGTGAGTGCCAGTGTGGTGGAGGAGGCCTGGGCCACCATGGGAGTGTCAGTGTGGTGGAGGAGGCCGGGGCCACCATGGGAGTGTGAGTGTGGTGGAGGAGGCCGGGGCCACCATGGGAGTGTGAGTGTGGTGGAGGAGGCCGGGGCCACCATGGGAGTGTGAGTGTGGTGGAGGAGGCCGGGGCCACCATGGGAGAGTGAGTGCCAGTGTGGTGGAGGAGGCCGTGGCCACCATGGGAGAGTGTGGGTGCCAGTGTGGTGGAGGAGGCCTGGGCCACCATGGGAGTGTCAGTGTGGTGGAGGAGGCCGGGGCCACCATGGGAGAGTAAGTGTCAGTGTGGTGGAGGAGGCCGTGGCCACCATGGGAGTGTGAGTGCCAGTGTGGTGGAGGAGGCCGTGGCCACCATGGGAGTGTGAGTGTCAGTGTGGTGGAGGAGGCCGTGGCCACCATGGGAGTGTGAGTGTCAGTGTGGTGGAGGAGGCCGGGGCCACCATGGGAGTGTCAGTGTGGTGGAGGACCGGGGGCCACCATGGGAGTGTGAGTGTGGTGGAGGAGGCCGGGGCCACCATGGGAGTGTGAGTGTCAGTGTGGTGGAGGAGGCCGGGGCCACCATGGGAGTGTCAGTGTGGTGGAGGAGACCGGGGCCACCATGGGAGTGTCAGTGTGGTGGAGGAGGCCGGGGCCACCATGGGAGTGTGAGTGTGGTGGAGGAGGCCGGGGCCACCATGGGAGTGTCAGTGTGGTGGAGGAGGCCGGGGCCACCATGGGAGTGTCAGTGTGGTGGAGGAGGCCGGGGCCACCATGGGAGTGTCAGTGTGGTGGAGGAGGCCGTGGCCACCATGGGAGTGTGAGTGTGGTGGAGGAGGCCGGGGCCACCATGGGAGTGTCAGTGTGGTGGAGGAGGCCGGGGCCACCATGGGAGTGTCAGTGTGGTGGAGGAGGCCGGGGCCACCATGGGAGTGTGAGTGACAGTGTGGTGGAGGAGGCCGGGGCCACCATGGGAGAGTGAGTGTCAGTGTGGTGGAGGAGGCCGTGGCCACCATGGGAGTGTGAGTGCCAGTGTGGTGGAGGAGGCCGGGGCCACCATGGGAGTGTGAGTGTCAGTGTGGTGGAGGAGGCCGGAGCCACCATGGGAGTGTCCGTGTGGTGGAGGAGGCCGGGGCCACCATGGGAGTGTGAGTGACAGTGTGGTGGAGGAGGCCGGGGCCACCATGGGAGTGTGAGTGTGGTGGAGGAGGCCGGGGCCACCATGGGAGTGTGAGTGTGGTGGAGGAGGCCGGGGCCACCATGGGAGTGTGAGTGCCAGTGTGGTGGAGGAGGCCGGGGCCACCATGGGAGTGTGAGTGTCAGTGTGGTGGAGGAGGCCGGGGCCACCATGGGAGTGTGAGTGTGGTGGAGGAGGCGGGGCCACCATGGGAGTGTCAGTGTGGTGGAGGAGGCCGGGGCCACCATGGGAGTGTGAGTGTGGTGGAGGAGGCCGGGGCCACCATGGGAGTGTGAGTGCCAGTGTGGTGGAGGAGGCCGGGGCCACCATGGGAGTGTGAGTGTGGTGGAGGAGGCCGGGGCCACCATGGGAGTGTGAGTGCCAGTGTGGTGGAGGAGGCCGGGGCCACCATGGGAGTGTGAGTGTGAGTGTGGTGGAGGAGGCCGGGGCCACCATGGGAGTGTGAGTGTGGTGGAGGAGGCGGGGGCCACCATGGGAGTGTGAGTGTGGTGGAGGAGGCCGGGGCCACCATGGGAGTGTGAGTGTGGTGGAGGAGGCCGGGGCCACCATGGGAGTGTGAGTGTCAGTGTGGTGGAGGAGGCCGGGGCCACCATGGGAGTGCCAGTGTGGTGGAGGAGGCCGGGGCCACCATGGGAGTGTCAGTGTGGTGGAGGAGGCCGGGGCCACCATGGGAGTGTCAGTGTGGTGGAGGAGGCCGGGGCCACCATGGGAGTGTCAGTGTGGTGGAGGAGGCCGGGGCCACCATGGGAGTGTCAGTGTCAGTGTGGTGGAGGAGGCCGGGGCCACCATGGGAGTGTCAGTGTCAGTGTGGTGGAGGAGGCCGGGGCCACCATGGGAGTGCCAGTGTGGTGGAGGAGGCCGGGGCCACCATGGGAGTGCCAGTGTGGTGGAGGCCGGGGCCACCATGGGAGTGTGAGTGTGGTGGAGGAGGCCGGGGCCACCATGGGAGTGCCAGTGTGGTGGAGGCCGGGGCCACCATGGGAGTGTGAGTGTGGTGGAGGAGGCCGGGGCCACCATGGGAGTGTGAGTGCCAGTGTGGTGGAGGTGCCAGTGTGGTGGAGGAGGCCGGGGCCACCATGGGAGTGTGAGTGCCAGTGTGGTGGAGGAGGCCGGGCCCACCATGGGAGTGTCAGTGTGGTGGAGGAGGCCGGGGCCACCATGGGAGTGTGAGTGTGGTGGAGGAGGCCGGGGCCACCATGGGAGTGTGAGTGACAGTGTGGTGGAGGAGGCCGGGGCCACCATGGGAGTGTGAGTGACAGTGTGGTGGAGGAGGCCGTGGCCACCATGGGAGTGTGAGTGTGGTGGAGGAGGCCGGGGCCACCATGGGAGTGTCAGTGTGGTGGAGGAGGCCGGGGCCACCATGGGAGTGTGAGTGTGGTGGAGGAGGCCGGGGCCACCATGGGAGTGTGAGTGTGGTGGAGGAGGCCGGGGCCACCATGGGAGTGTGAGTGTGGTGGAGGAGGCCGGGGCCACCATGGGAGTGTGAGTGTGAGTGTGGTGGAGGAGGCCGGGGCCACCATGGGAGTGTGAGTGCCAGTGTGGTGGAGGAGGCCGGGGCCACCATGGGAGTGTCAGTGTGGTGGAGGAGGCCGGGGCCACCATGGGAGTGTCAGTGTGGTGGAGGAGGCCGGGGCCACCATGGGAGTGTCAGTGTGGTGGAGGAGGCCGGGGCCACCATGGGAGTGTCAGTGTGGTGGAGGAGGCCGGGGCCACCATGGGAGTGTCAGTGTGGTGGAGGAGGCCGGGGCCACCATGGGAGTGTCAGTGTGGTGGAGGAGGCCGGGGCCACCATGGGAGTGCCAGTGTGGTGGAGGAGGCCGGGGCCACCATGGGAGTGTGAGTGTGGTGGAGGAGGCCGGGGCCACCATGGGAGTGTGAGTGCCAGTGTGGTGGAGGAGGCCGGGGCCACCATGGGAGTGTGAGTGTGGTGGAGGAGGCCGGGGCCACCATGGGAGTGTGAGTGTGGTGGAGGAGGCCGGGGCCACCATGGGAGTGTGAGTGTGGTGGAGGAGGCCGGGGCCACCATGGGAGTGTGAGTGTGGTGGAGGAGGCCGGGGCCACCATGGGAGTGCCAGTGTGGTGGAGGAGGCCGGGGCCACCATGGGAGTGTGAGTGTGGTGGAGGAGGCCGGGGCCACCATGGGAGTGTCAGTGTGGTGGAGGAGGCCGGGGCCACCATGGGAGTGCCAGTGTGGTGGAGGAGGCCGGGGCCACCATGGGAGTGCCAGTGTGGTGGAGGAGGCCGGGGCCACCATGGGAGTGTGAGTGTGGTGGAGGAGGCCGGGGCCACCATGGGAGTGTGAGTGTGGTGGAGGAGGCCGGGGCCACCATGGGAGTGTGAGTGTGGTGGAGGAGGCCGGGGCCACCATGGGAGTGCCAGTGTGGTGGAGGAGGCCGGGGCCACCATGGGAGTGTGAGTGTGGTGGAGGAGGCCGGGGCCACCATGGGAGTGTGAGTGTGGTGTAGGAGGCCGGGGCCACCATGGGAGTGTGAGTGTGAGTGTGGTGGAGGAGGCCGGGGCCACCATGGGAGTGTCAGTGTGGTGGAGGAGGCCGGGGCCACCATGGGAGTGTCAGTGTGGTGGAGGAGGCCGGGGCCACCATGGGAGTGCCAGTGTGGTGGAGGAGGCCGGGGCCACCATGGGAGTGTGAGTGTGGTGGAGGAGGCCGGGGCCACCATGGGAGTGTGAGTGCCAGTGTGGTGGAGGAGGCCGGGGCCACCATGGGAGTGTGAGTGTGGTGGAGGAGGCCGGGGCCACCATGGGAGTGTGAGTGTGGTGGAGGAGGCCGGGGCCACCATGGGAGTGTGAGTGTGGTGGAGGAGGCCGGGGCCACCATGGGAGTGTGAGTGTGGTGGAGGAGGCCGGGGCCACCATGGGAGTGCCAGTGTGGTGGAGGAGGCCGGGGCCACCATGGGAGTGTGAGTGTGGTGGAGGAGGCCGGGGCCACCATGGGAGTGTCAGTGTGGTGGAGGAGGCCGGGGCCACCATGGGAGTGCCAGTGTGGTGGAGGAGGCCGGGGCCACCATGGGAGTGCCAGTGTGGTGGAGGAGGCCGGGGCCACCATGGGAGTGTGAGTGTGGTGGAGGAGGCCGGGGCCACCATGGGAGTGTGAGTGTGGTGGAGGAGGCCGGGGCCACCATGGGAGTGTGAGTGTGGTGGAGGAGGCCGGGGCCACCATGGGAGTGCCAGTGTGGTGGAGGAGGCCGGGGCCACCATGGGAGTGTGAGTGTGGTGGAGGAGGCCGGGGCCACCATGGGAGTGTGAGTGTGGTGGAGGAGGCCGGGGCCACCATGGGAGTGTGAGTGTGGTGGAGGAGGCCGGGGCCACCATGGGAGTGCCAGTGTGGTGGAGGAGGCCGGGGCCACCATGGGAGTGTGAGTGTGGTGGAGGAGGCCGGGGCCACCATGGGAGTGTGAGTGTGGTGGAGGAGGCCGGGGCCACCATGGGAGTGTGAGTGTGGTGGAGGAGGCCGGGGCCACCATGGGAGTGTGAGTGCAGTGTGGTGGAGGAGGCCGGGGCCACCATGGGAGTGTGAGTGACAGTGTGGTGGAGGAGGCCGGGGCCACCATGGGAGTGTGAGTGTGGTGGAGGAGGCCGGGGCCACCATGGGAGTGTGAGTGACAGTGTGGTGGAGGAGGCCGGGGCCACCATGGGAGTGTGAGTGACAGTGTGGTGGAGGAGGCCGGGGCCACCATGGGAGTGTGAGTGTGGTGGAGGAGGCCGGGGCCACCATGGG
>WNGS01161218.1:21329-36234 GCA_020271785.1 Procambarus virginalis
AGGCTGCAGGAGGCTGCAGGAGGCTACAGGAGGCTCCAGAGAGACTGCAGGAGGCTCCAGGAGGCCCCAGAAGGCCACAGGAGGCTGCAGGAGGCTGCAGAAGGTTGCAGAAGGCTGCAGAAGGCTGCAGGAGGCTCCAGGAGGCTCCAGGAGGCTGCAGGAGGCTCCAGGAGGCTGCAGGAGGCACCTAGAGGCTCCAGGAGGCTCCAGGAGGCTCCAGGGGGCTCCAGGAGGCACCAAGAGGCTCCAGGAGGCACCAAGAGGCTCCAGGAGGCACCGAGAGGCTCCAGGAGGCACCAAGAGGCTCCAGGAGGCTCCAGGAGGGAGCCTGAGGGGCCGGAGAACAAACAGGGGTCCGATGCTTGCTATTAAAGCTGGCGGGCGGAGACGACCCGTCCTCGCACGCTGACACTCCGTAATAAAAGCAACGGTTTAGCCTAAACTAAACCGTAAATTAATGTAACGGTATTGTAACGCAGCTTCGAACTAATACGTCGGAAAAGCGACGCATGAGGTGAGAGGAGAGTTTTGTGAGAGGGTATTGGAGTCTTGCTCCTGTGTAGAGTTACTCTACACGGGTTGAGAGTCTCTTGATCCTAAGAGAGTCTCTTGATCCTAAGAGAGTCTCTTGATCCTAAGAGAGTCTCTTGATCCTTAGAGAGTCTCTTGATCCTTAGAGAGTCTCTTGATCCTTAGAGAGACTCTTGATCCTTAGAGAGACTCTTGATCCTAACAGAGACTCTTGATCCTTAGAGAGACTCTTGATCCTTAGAGAGTCTCTTGATCCTTAGAGAGTCTCTTGATCCTTAGAGAGTCTCTTGATCCTAAGAGAGTCTCTTGATCCTAACAGAGACTCTTGATCCTTAGAGAGTCTCTTGATCCTAAGAGAGTCTCTTGATCCTTAGAGAGTCTCTTGATCCTTAGAGAGTCTCTTGATCCTTAGAGAGTCTCTTGATCCTTAGAGAGACTCTTGATCCTAAGAGAGTCTCTTGATCCTAACAGAGACTCTTGATCCTTAGAGAGTCTCTTGATCCTTAGAGAGTCTCTTGATCCTTAGAGAGTCTCTTGATCCTAAGAGAGACTCTTGATCCTAAGAGAGTCTCTTGATCCTAAGAGAGTCTCTTGATCCTTAGAGAGTCTCTTGATCCTAAGAGAGACTCTTGATCCTAAGAGAGTCTCTTGATCCTAAGAGAGTCTCTTGATCCTTAGAGAGTCTCTTGATCCTTAGAGAGTCTCTTGATCCTTAGAGAGACTCTTGATCCTAAGAGAGTCTCTTGATCCTAACAGAGACTCTTGATCCTTAGAGAGTCTCTTGATCCTTAGAGAGTCTCTTGATCCTTAGAGAGTCTCTTGATCCTAAGAGAGACTCTTGATCCTTAGAGAGACTCTTGATCCTTAGAGAGTCTCTTGATCCTTAGAGAGTCTCTTGATCCTTAGAGAGACTCTTGATCCTAACAGAGACTCTTGATCCTTAGAGAGTCTCTTGATCCTAAGAGAGTCTCTTGATCCTAAGAGAGTCTCTTGATCCTAAGAGAGTCTCTTGATCCTTAGAGAGACTCTTGATCCTAACAGAGACTCTTGATCCTTAGAGAGTCTCTTGATCCTTAGAGAGACTCTTGATCCTAACAGAGACTCTTGATCCTTAGAGAGTCTCTTGATCCTTAGAGAGTCTCTTGATCCTAAGAGAGTCTCTTGATCCTAAGAGAGTCTCTTGATCCTAAGAGAGTCTCTTGATCCTTAGAGAGTCTCTTGATCCTTAGAGAGTCTCTTGATCCTTAGAGAGACTCTTGATCCTTAGAGAGACTCTTGATCCTTAGAGAGTCTCTTGATCCTTAGAGAGTCTCTTGATCCTTAGAGAGACTCTTGATCCTAACAGAGACTCTTGATCCTTAGAGAGTCTCTTGATCCTTAGAGAGTCTCTTGATCCTTAGAGAGTCTCTTGATCCTAAGAGAGTCTCTTGATCCTTAGAGAGTCTCTTGATCCTTAGAGAGTCTCTTGATCCTTAGAGAGTCTCTTGATCCTTAGAGAGTCTCTTGATCCTTAGAGAGTCTCTTGATCCTTAGAGAGACTCTTGATCCTAAGAGAGTCTCTTGATCCTAAGAGAATCTCTTGATCCTAAGAGAGTCTCTTGATCCTTAGAGAGTCTCTTGATCCTTAGAGAGTCTCTTGATCCTTAGAGAGACTCTTGATCCTAACAGAGACTCTTGATCCTTAGAGAGTCTCTTGATCCTTAGAGAGACTCTTGATCCTAAGAGAGTCTCTTGATCCTAACAGAGACTCTTGATCCTTAGAGAGTCTCTTGATCCTAAGAGAGTCTCTTGATCCTAAGAGAGTCTCTTGATCCTAAGAGAGTCTCTTGATCCTTAGAGAGTCTCTTGATCCTTAGAGAGTCTCTTGATCCTTAGAGAGACTCTTGATCCTAACAGAGACTCTTGATCCTTAGAGAGTCTCTTGATCCTTAGAGAGTCTCTTGATCCTTAGAGAGTCTCTTGATCCTAAGAGAGTCTCTTGATCCTTAGAGAGTCTCTTGATCCTTAGAGAGTCTCTTGATCCTTAGAGAGACTCTTGATCCTAACAGAGACTCTTGATCCTTAGAGAGTCTCTTGATCCTAAGAGAGTCTCTTGATCCTTAGAGAGTCTCTTGATCCTTAGAGAGTCTCTTGATCCTTAGAGAGACTCTTGATCCTTAGATAGTCTCTTGATCCTTATAGAGAGTCTCTTGATCCTTAGAGAGACTCTTGATCCTTAGAGAGACTCTTGATCCTAACAGAGACTCTTGATCCTTAGAGAGTCTCTTGATCCTTAGAGAGTCTCTTGATCCTAAGAGAGTCTCTTGATCCTTAGAGAGTCTCTTGATCCTAAGAGAGTCTCTTGATCCTAAGAGAGTCTCTTGATCCTAAGAGAGTCTCTTGATCCTTAGAGAGTCTCTTGATCCTTAGAGAGTCTCTTGATCCTTAGAGAGACTCTTGATCCTTAGAGAGACTCTTGATCCTTAGAGAGTCTCTTGATCCTTAGAGAGTCTCTTGATCCTTAGAGAGTCTCTTGATCCTTAGAGAGACTCTTGATCCTAACAGAGACTCTTGATCCTTAGAGAGTCTCTTGATCCTAAGAGAGTCTCTTGATCCTTAGAGAGTCTCTTGATCCTTAGAGAGTCTCTTGATCCTTAGAGAGTCTCTTGATCCTTAGAGAGTCTCTTGATCCTAAGAGAGTCTCTTGATCCTTAGAGAGTCTCTTGATCCTTAGAGAGACTCTTGATCCTAACAGAGACTCTTGATCCTTAGAGAGTCTCTTGATCCTTACAGAGAGACTCTTGATCCGTAGAGAGTCTCTTGATCCTTAGAGAGTCTCTTGATCCTTAGAGAGTCTCTTGATCCTTAGAGAGACTCTTGATCCTTAGAGAGACTCTTGATCCTTAGAGAGTCTCTTGATCCTTAGAGAGTCTCTTGATCCTTAGAGAGTCTCTTGATCCTTAGAGAGACTCTTGATTCTTAGAGAGTCTCTTGATCCTTAGAGAGACTCTTGATCCTTAGAGAGACTCTTGATCCTAACAGAGACTCTTGATCCTTAGAGAGTCTCTTGATCCTTAGAGAGACTCTTGATCCTTAGAGAGACTCTTGATCCTAACAGAGACTCTTGATCCTTAGAGAGTCTCTTGATCCTTAGAGAGTCTCTTGATCCTTAGAGAGACTCTTGATCCTTAGAGAGTCTCTTGATCCTTAGAGAGTCTCTTGATCCTAAGAGAGACTCTTGATCCTAAGAGAGACTCTTGATCCTTAGAGAGACTCTTGATCCTTAGAGAGACTCTTGATCCTTAGAGAGTCTCTTGATCCAAAGAGAGTCTCTTGATCCTTAGAGAGACTCTTGATCCTAACAGAGTCTCTTGATCCTTAGAGAGTCTCTTGATCCTTAGAGAGACTCTTGATCCTTAGAGAGTCTCTTGATCCTTAGAGAGACTCTTGATCCTTAGAGAGTCTCTTGATCCTTAGAGAGACTCTTGATCCTTAGAGAGTCTCTTGATCCTTAGAGAGTCTCTTGATCCTTAGAGAGACTCTTGATCCTTAGAGAGTCTCTTGATCCTTAGAGAGTCTCTTGATCCTTAGAGAGACTCTTGATCCTTAGAGAGTCTCTTGATCCTAAGAGAGAGAGATTCTTGATCCTAAGAGAGACTCTTGATCCTAAGAGAGACTCTTGATCCTAAGAGAGACTCTTGATCCTAGAGAGACTCTTGATCCTTAGAGAGTCTCTTGATCCTTAGAGAGTCTCTTGTTCCTTAGAGAGTCTCTTGATCCTTAGAGAGTCTCTTGATCCTTAGAGAGTCTCTTGATCCTAAGAGAGACTCTTGATCCTAAGAGAGTCTCTTGATCCTAAGAGAGTCTCTTGATCCTTAGAGAGTCTCTTGATCCTAAGAGAGACTCTTGATCCTAAGAGAGTCTCTTGATCCTAAGAGAGTCTCTTGATCCTTAGAGAGTCTCTTGATCCTTAGAGAGACTCTTGATCCTAACAGAGACTCTTGATCCTTAGAGAGTCTCTTGATCCTAAGAGAGTCTCTTGATCCTAAGAGAGTCTCTTGATCCTAAGAGAGTCTCTTGATCCTTAGAGAGACTCTTGATCCTAACAGAGACTCTTGATCCTTAGAGAGTCTCTTGATCCTTAGAGAGACTCTTGATCCTAAGAGACTCTTGATCCTTAGAGAGTCTCTTGATCCTTAGAGAGTCTCTTGATCCTAAGAGAGTCTCTTGATCCTAAGAGAGTCTCTTGATCCTAAGAGAGTCTCTTGATCCTTAGAGAGTCTCTTGATCCTTAGAGAGTCTCTTGATCCTTAGAGAGACTCTTGATCCTTAGAGAGACTCTTGATCCTTAGAGAGTCTCTTGATCCTTAGAGAGTCTCTTGATCCTTAGAGAGACTCTTGATCCTAACAGAGACTCTTGATCCTTAGAGAGTCTCTTGATCCTTAGAGAGTCTCTTGATCCTTAGAGAGTCTCTTGATCCTAAGAGAGTCTCTTGATCCTTAGAGAGTCTCTTGATCCTTAGAGAGTCTCTTGATCCTTAGAGAGTCTCTTGATCCTTAGAGAGTCTCTTGATCCTTAGAGAGACTCTTGATCCTAGAGAGTCTCTTGATCCTAACAGAGACTCTTGATCCTTAGAGAGTCTCTTGATCCTAAGAGAGTCTCTTGATCCTAAGAGAATCTCTTGATCCTAAGAGAGTCTCTTGATCCTTAGAGAGTCTCTTGATCCTTAGAGAGTCTCTTGATCCTTAGAGAGACTCTTGATCCTAACAGAGACTCTTGATCCTTAGAGAGTCTCTTGATCCTTAGAGAGTCTCTTGATCCTTAGAGAGTCTCTTGATCCTTAGAGAGTCTCTTGATCCTTAGAGAGTCTCTTGATCCTTAGAGAGACTCTTGATCCTAGAGAGTCTCTTGATCCTAAGAGAGACTCTTGATCCTTAGAGAGTCTCTTGATCCTAAGAGAGTCTCTTGATCCTAAGAGAGTCTCTTGATCCTTAGAGAGTCTCTTGATCCTTAGAGAGTCTCTTGATCCTTAGAGAGTCTCTTGATCCTTAGAGAGACTCTTGATCCTTAGAGAGTCTCTTGATCCTTAGAGAGTCTCTTGATCCTTAGAGAGTCTCTTGATCCTTAGAGAGTCTCTTGATCCTAAGAGAGACTCTTGATCCTTAGAGAGACTCTTGATCCTAAGAGAGACTCTTGATCCTAAGAGAGACTCTTGATCCTTAGAGAGTCTCTTGATCCTTAGAGAGTCTCTTGATCCTTAGAGAGTCTCTTGATCCTTAGAGAGTCTCTTGATCCTTAGAGAGTCTCTTGATCCTTAGAGAGACTCTTGATCCTTAGAGAGTCTCTTGATCCTTAGAGAGTCTCTTGATCCTTAGAGAGTCTCTTGATCCTTAGAGAGACTCTTGATCCTAAGAGAGTCTCTTGATCCTAAGAGAGTCTCTTGATCCTAAGAGAGACTCTTGATCCTTAGAGAGACTCTTGATCCTAAGAGAGACTCTTGATCCTTAGAGAGTCTCTTGATCCTTAGAGAGTCTCTTGATCCTTAGAGAGTCTCTTGATCCTTAGAGAGTCTCTTGATCCTTAGAGAGTCTCTTGATCCTTAGAGAGTCTCTTGATCCTTAGAGAGTCTCTTGATCCTAGAGAGTCTCTTGATCCTAAGAGAGTCTCTTGATCCTTAGAGAGTCTCTTGATCCTTAGAGAGTCTCTTGATCCTAAGAGAGTCTCTTGATCCTAAGAGAGTCTCTTGATCCTTAGAGAGTCTCTTGATCCTTAGAGAGACTCTTGATCCTAAGAGAGTCTCTTGATCCTTAGAGAGTCTCTTGATCCTAAGAGAGTCTCTTGATCCTTAGAGAGTCTCTTGATCCTTAGAGAGTCTCTTGATCCTTAGAGAGACTCTTGATCCTAGAGAGACTCTTGATCCTTAGAGAGTCTCTTGATCCTTAGAGAGACTCTTGATCCTTAGAGAGTCTCTTGATCCTTAGAGAGTCTCTTGATCCTTAGAGAGTCTCTTGATCCTTAGAGAGTCTCTTGATCCTAAGAGAGTCTCTTGATCCTTAGAGAGTCTCTTGATCCTTAGAGAGTCTCTTGATCCTTAGAGAGTCTCTTGATCCTAACAGAGACTCTTGATCCTTAGAG
Organism: Procambarus virginalis; assembly: GCA_020271785.1. Classification (NCBI taxonomy): domain Eukaryota; kingdom Metazoa; phylum Arthropoda; class Malacostraca; order Decapoda; family Cambaridae; genus Procambarus; species Procambarus virginalis. Next base: position 27,976 of record WNGS01161218.1, read on the forward strand.
AGTCTCTTGATCCTTAGAGAGTCTCTTGATCCTAAGAGAGTCTCTTGATCCTTAGAGAGTCTCTTGATCCTTAGAGAGTCTCTTGATCCTTAGAGAGTCTCTTGATCCTTAGAGAGACTCTTGATCCTAAGAGAGACTCTTGATCCTTAGAGAGTCTCTTGATCCTTAGAGAGTCTCTTGATCCTTAGAGAGTCTCTTGATCCTTAGAGAGTCTCTTGATCCTTAGAGAGTCTCTTGATCCTTAGAGAGACTCTTGATCCTAAGAGAGTCTCTTGATCCTAACAGAGACTCTTGATCCTTAGAGAGTCTCTTGATCCTAAGAGAGTCTCTTGATCCTAAGAGAGTCTCTTGATCCTAAGAGAGTCTCTTGATCCTTAGAGAGTCTCTTGATCCTTAGAGAGTCTCTTGATCCTTAGAGAGACTCTTGATCCTAACAGAGACTCTTGATCCTTAGAGAGTCTCTTGATCCTTAGAGAGTCTCTTGATCCTTAGAGAGTCTCTTGATCCTAAGAGAGTCTCTTGATCCTTAGAGAGTCTCTTGATCCTTAGAGAGTCTCTTGATCCTTAGAGAGTCTCTTGATCCTAAGAGACTCTTGATCCTTAGAGAGTCTCTTGATCCTAAGAGAGTCTCTTGATCCTAAGAGAGTCTCTTGATCCTAAGAGAGTCTCTTGATCCTTAGAGAGTCTCTTGATCCTTAGAGAGTCTCTTGATCCTTAGAGAGACTCTTGATCCTAAGAGAGACTCTTGATCCTTAGAGAGTCTCTTGATCCTTAGAGAGTCTCTTGATCCTTAGAGAGTCTCTTGATCCTAAGAGAGTCTCTTGATCCTTAGAGAGTCTCTTGATCCTTAGAGAGTCTCTTGATCCTTAGAGAGTCTCTTGATCCTAACAGAGAGACTCTTGATCCTTAGAGAGTCTCTTGATCCTTAGAGAGTCTCTTGATCCTTAGAGAGTCTCTTGATCCTTAGAGAGTCTCTTGATCCTTAGAGAGACTCTTGATCCTTAGAGAGTCTCTTGATCCTTAGAGAGTCTCTTGATCCTTAGAGAGTCTCTTGATCCTTAGAGAGTCTCTTGATCCTTAGAGAGACTCTTGATCCTTAGAGAGACTCTTGATCCTTAGAGAGTCTCTTGATCCTTAGAGAGTCTCTTGATCCTTAGAGAGTCTCTTGATCCTTAGAGAGTCTCTTGATCCTTAGAGAGACTCTTGATCCTTAGAGAGACTCTTGATCCTTAGAGAGTCTCTTGATCCTTAGAGAGACTCTTGATCCTTAGAGAGACTCTTGATCCTTAGAGAGTCTCTTGATCCTTAGAGAGTCTCTTGATCCTTAGAGAGTCTCTTGATCCTTAGAGAGTCTCTTGATCCTTAGAGAGACTAGAGAGTCTCTTGATCCTTAGAGAGTCTCTTGATCCTTAGAGAGTCTCTTGATCCTTAGAGAGTCTCTTGATCCTTAGAGAGACTCTTGATCCTTAGAGAGTCTCTTGATCCTTAGAGAGTCTCTTGATCCTTAGAGAGTCTCTTGATCCTTAGAGAGTCTCTTGATCCTTAGAGAGTCTCTTGATCCTTAGAGAGTCTCTTGATCCTTAGAGAGTCTCTTGATCCTTAGAGAGACTCTTGATCCTTAGAGAGTCTCTTGATCCTTAGAGAGACTCTTGATCCTTAGAGAGTCTCTTGATCCTTAGAGAGACTCTTGATCCTTAGAGAGTCTCTTGATCCTTAGAGAGTCTCTTGATCCTTAGAGAGTCTCTTGATCCTTAGAGAGTCTCTTGATCCTTAGAGAGTCTCTTGATCCTAAGAGAGTCTCTTGATCCTTAGAGAGTCTCTTGATCCTTAGAGAGTCTCTTGATCCTTAGAGAGTCTCTTGATCCTTAGAGAGTCTCTTGATCCTTAGAGAGACTCTTGATCCTAAGAGAGTCTCTTGATCCTAACAGAGACTCTTGATCCTTAGAGAGTCTCTTGATCCTAAGAGAGTCTCTTGATCCTAAGAGAGTCTCTTGATCCTAAGAGAGTCTCTTGATCCTTAGAGAGTCTCTTGATCCTTAGAGAGTCTCTTGATCCTTAGAGAGACTCTTGATCCTAAGAGAGACTCTTGATCCTTAGAGAGTCTCTTGATCCTTAGAGAGTCTCTTGATCCTTAGAGAGTCTCTTGATCCTTAGAGAGTCTCTTGATCCTTAGAGAGTCTCTTGATCCTTAGAGAGACTCTTGATCCTAAGAGAGTCTCTTGATCCTAACAGAGACTCTTGATCCTTAGAGAGTCTCTTGATCCTAAGAGAGTCTCTTGATCCTAAGAGAGTTTCTTGATCCTAAGAGAGTCTCTTGATCCTTAGAGAGTCTCTTGATCCTTAGAGAGTCTCTTGATCCTTAGAGAGACTCTTGATCCTAACAGAGACTCTTGATCCTTAGAGAGTCTCTTGATCCTTAGAGAGTCTCTTGATCCTTAGAGAGTCTCTTGATCCTAAGAGAGTCTCTTGATCCTTAGAGAGTCTCTTGATCCTTAGAGAGTCTCTTGATCCTTAGAGAGACTCTTGATCCTAAGAGAGACTCTTGATCCTTAGAGAGTCTCTTGATCCTAAGAGAGTCTCTTGATCCTTAGAGAGTCTCTTGATCCTTAGAGAGTCTCTTGATCCTTAGAGAGACTCTTGATCCTTAGAGAGACTCTTGATCCTTAGAGAGTCTCTTGATCCTTAGAGAGTCTCTTGATCCTTAGAGAGACTCTTGATCCTTAGAGAGACTCTTGATCCTTAGAGAGACTCTTGATCCTTAGAGAGTCTCTTGATCCTTAGAGAGTCTCTTGATCCTAAGAGAGTCTCTTGATCCTTAGAGAGTCTCTTGATCCTTAGAGAGACTCTTGATCCTAGAGAGACTCTTGATCCTTAGAGAGTCTCTTGATCCTTAGAGAGACTCTTGATCCTTAGAGAGTCTCTTGATCCTTAGAGAGTCTCTTGATCCTTAGAGAGTCTCTTGATCCTTAGAGAGACTCTTGATCCTTAGAGAGACTCTTGATCCTTAGAGAGTCTCTTGATCCTTAGAGAGTCTCTTGATCCTTAGAGAGTCTCTTGATCCTTAGAGAGTCTCTTGATCCTTAGAGAGACTCTTGATCCTTAGAGAGACTCTTGATCCTTAGAGAGTCTCTTGATCCTTAGAGAGTCTCTTGATCCTTAGAGAGTCTCTTGATCCTTAGAGAGTCTCTTGATCCTTAGAGAGACTCTTGATCCTTAGAGAGTCTCTTGATCCTTAGAGAGACTCTTGATCCTTAGAGAGACTCTTGATCCTAAGAGAGACTCTTGATCCTTAGAGAGTCTCTTGATCCTTAGAGAGACTCTTGATCCTTAGAGAGTCTCTTGATCCTTAGAGAGTCTCTTGATCCTTAGAGAGACTCTTGATCCTTAGAGAGTCTCTTGATCCTTAGAGAGTCTCTTGATCCTAAGAGAGACTCTTGATCCTAAGAGAGACTCTTGATCCTTAGAGAGACTCTTGATCCTTAGAGAGACTCTTGATCCTTAGAGAGTCTCTTGATCCAAAGAGAGTCTCTTGATCCTTAGAGAGACTCTTGATCCTAAGAGAGTCTCTTGATCCTTAGAGAGTCTCTTGATCCTTAGAGAGACTCTTGATCCTTAGAGAGTCTCTTGATCCTTAGAGAGACTCTTGATCCTTAGAGAGTCTCTTGATCCTTAGAGAGACTCTTGATCCTTAGAGAGTCTCTTGATCCTTAGAGAGTCTCTTGATCCTTAGAGAGACTCTTGATCCTTAGAGAGTCTCTTGATCCTTAGAGAGTCTCTTGATCCTTAGAGAGACTCTTGATCCTTAGAGAGTCTCTTGATCCTAAGAGAGAGAGATTCTTGATCCTAAGAGAGACTCTTGATCCTAAGAGAGACTCTTGATCCTAAGAGAGACTCTTGATCCTAAGAGAGACTCTTGATCCTTAGAGAGTCTCTTGATCCTTAGAGAGTCTCTTGATCCTTAGAGAGTCTCTTGATCCTTAGAGAGTCTCTTGATCCTTAGAGAGTCTCTTGATCCTTAGAGAGTCTCTTGATCCTTAGAGAGACTCTTGATCCTTAGAGAGTCTCTTGATCCTAACAGAGACTCTTGATCCTTAGAGAGTCTCTTGATCCTAAGAGAGAGAGATTCTTGATCCTAAGAGAGACTCTTGATCCTAAGAGAGACTCTTGATCCTAAGAGAGACTCTTGATCCTAAGAGAGACTCTTGATCCTTAGAGAGTCTCTTGATCCTTAGAGAGTCTCTTGATCCTTAGAGAGTCTCTTGATCCTTAGAGAGTCTCTTGATCCTTAGAGAGTCTCTTGATCCTAAGAGAGAGATCTTGATCCTAAGAGATACTCTTGATCCTAAGAGAGACTCTTGATCCTTAGAGAGTCTCTTGATCCTTAGAGAGTCTCTTGATCCTAAGAGAGAGAGATTCTTGATCCTAAGAGATCTCTTGATCCTAAGAGAGACTCTTGATCCTAAGAGAGACTCTTGATCCTAAGAGAGACTCTTGATCCTTAGAGAGTCTCTTGATCCTAACAGAGACTCTTGATCCTTAGAGAGTTTCTTGATCCTTACAGAGAGACTCTTGATCCTTAGAGAGTCTCTTGATCCTTAGAGAGTCTCTTGATCCTTAGAGAGTCTCTTGATCCTTAGAGAGACTCTTGATCCTTAGAGAGACTCTTGATCCTTAGAGAGTCTCTTGATCCTTAGAGAGTCTCTTGATCCTTAGAGAGTCTCTTGATCCTTAGAGAGACTCTTGATCCTTAGAGAGTCTCTTGATCCTTAGAGAGTCTCTTGATCCTTAGAGAGACTCTTGATCCTTAGAGAGTCTCTTGATCCTTACAGAGAGACTCTTGATCCTTAGAGAGTCTCTTGATCCTTAGAGAGTCTCTTGATCCTTAGAGAGTCTCTTGATCCTTAGAGAGTCTCTTGATCCTTAGAGAGTCTCTTGATCCTTAGAGAGTCTCTTGATCCTTAGAGAGACTCTTGATCCTTAGAGAGTCTCTTGATCCTTAGAGAGTCTCTTGATCCTTAGAGAGTCTCTTGATCCTTAGAGAGTCTCTTGATCCTTAGAGAGTCTCTTGATCCTTAGAGAGACTCTTGATCCTTAGAGAGACTCTTGATCCTTAGAGAGTCTCTTGATCCTAAGAGAGAGAGATCTTGATCCTAAGAGATACTCTTGATCCTAAGAGAGACTCTTGATCCTAAGAGAGACTCTTGATCCTAGAGAGACTCTTGATCCTAAGAGAGACTCTTGATCCTTAGAGAGTCTCTTGATCCTAAGAGAGAGAGATCTTGATCCTAAGAGATACTCTTGATCCTAAGAGAGACTCTTGATCCTAAGAGAGTCTCTTGATCCTTAGAGAGTCTCTTGATCCTTAGAGAGACTCTTGATCCTTAGAGAGTCTCTTGATCCTTAGAGAGTCTCTTGATCCTTAGAGAGTCTCTTGATCCTTAGAGAGTCTCTTGATCCTTAGAGAGACTCTTGATCCTTAGAGACTCTTGATCCTTAGAGAGTCTCTTGATCCTTAGAGAGTCTCTTGATCCTTAGAGAGTCTCTTGATCCTTAGAGAGTCTCTTGATCCTAACAGAGACTCTTGATCCTTAGAGAGACTTTTGATCCTTACAGAGAGACTCTTGATCCTTAGAGAGTCTCTTGATCCTAACAGAGAGACTCTTGATCCTTAGAGAGACTCTTTATCCTTAGAGAGACTCTTTATCCTTAGAGAGACTCTTGATCCTTAGAGAGTCTCTTGATCCTTACAGAGACTCTTGATCCTTAGAGAGTCTCTTGATCCTTAGAGAGTCTCTTGATCCTTAGAGAGTCTCTTGATCCTTAGAGAGACTTTTGATCCTTACAGAAAGACTCTTGATCCTTAGAGAGTCTCTTGATCCTAACAGAGAGACTCTTGATCCTTAGAGAGACTTTTGATCCTTACAGAGACTCTTGATCCTTAGAGAGTCTCTTGATCCTAACAGAGAGACTCTTGATCCTTAGAGAGACTCTTGATCCTTAGAGAGTCTCTTGATCCTTAGAGAGTCTCTTGATCCTTAGAGAGACTCTTGATCCTTAGAGAGACTTTTGATCCTTACAGAGAGACTCTTGATCCTTAGAGAGTCTCTTGATCCTAAGAGAGACTCTTGATCCTTAGAGAGACTCTTGATCCTTAGAGAGTCTCTTGATCCTTAGAGAGACTCTTGATCCTAAGAGAGTCTCTTGATCCTTAGAGAGTCTCTTGATCCTTAGAGAGACTCTTGATCCTTAGAGAGTCTCTTGATCCTTAGAGAGTCTCTTGATCCTTAGAGAGACTCTTGATCCTTAGAGAGTCTCTTGATCCTTAGAGAGTCTCTTGATCCTTAGAGAGACTCTTGATCCTTAGAGAGTCTCTTGATCCTTAGAGAGTCTCTTGATCCTTAGAGAGACTCTTGATCCTTAGAGAGACTCTTGATCCTTAGAGAGTCTCTTGATCCTTACAGAGACTCTTGATCCTTAGAGAGTCTCTTGATCCTTAGAGAGTCTCTTGATCCTTAGAGAGTCTCTTGATCCTTAGAGAGACTCTTGATCCTAAGAGAGAGAGATTCTTGATCCTAAGAGATACTTTTGATCCTAAGAGAGACTCTTGATCCTAAGAGAGACTCTTGATCCTAAGAGAGACTCTTGATCCTTAGAGAGTCTCTTGATCCTAAGAGAGACTCTTGATCCTTAGAGAGTCTCTTGATCCTTACAGAGAGTCTCTTGATCCTTAGAGAGTCTCTTGATCCTTAGAGAGTCTCTTGATCCTTAGAGAGACTCTTGATCCTTAGAGAGACTCTTGATCCTTAGAGAGTCTCTTGATCCTTAGAGAGTCTCTTGATCCTTAGAGAGTCTCTTGATCCTTAGAGAGACTCTTGATCCTTAGAGAGTTCTTGATCCTTAGAGAGTCTCTTGATCCTTAGAGAGACTCTTGATCCTTAGAGAGTCTCTTGATCCTTACAGAGAGACTCTTGATCCTTAGAGAGTCTCTTGATCCTTAGAGAGTCTCTTGATCCTTAGAGAGTCTCTTGATCCTTAGAGAGACTCTTGATCCTTAGAGAGACTCTTGATCCTTAGAGAGTCTCTTGATCCTTAGAGAGTCTCTTGATCCTTAGAGAGTCTCTTGATCCTTAGAGAGTCTCTTGATCCTTAGAGAGTCTCTTGATCCTTAGAGAGTCTCTTGATCCTTAGAGAGTCTCTTGATCCTTAGAGAGTCTCTTGATCCTTAGAGAGTCTCTTGATCCTTAGAGAGTCTCTTGATCCTTAGAGAGACTCTTGATCCTTAGAGAGTCTCTTGATCCTTAGAGAGTCTCTTGATCCTTAGAGAGTCTCTTGATCCTTAGAGAGTCTCTTGATCCTAACAGAGACTCTTGATCCTTAGAGAGACTTTGATCCTTACAGAGAGACTCTTGATCCTTAGAGAGTCTCTTGATCCTAACAGAGAGACTCTTGATCCTTAGAGAGACTCTTGATCCTTAGAGAGACTCTTGATCCTTAGAGAGACTCTTGATCCTTAGAGAGTCTCTTGATCCTTACAGAGAGACTCTTGATCCTTAGAGAGTCTCTTGATCCTTAGAGAGTCTCTTCATCCTTAGAGAGTCTCTTGATCCTTAGAGAGACTTTTGATCCTTACAGAGAGACTCTTGATCCTTAGAGAGTCTCTTGATCCTAACAGAGAGACTCTTGATCCTTAGAGAGACTTTGATCCTTACAGAGACTCTTGATCCTTAGAGAGTCTCTTGATCCTAACAGAGAGACTCTTGATCCTTAGAGAGACTCTTGATCCTTAGAGAGTCTCTTGATCCTTAGAGAGTCTCTTGATCCTTAGAGAGACTCTTGATCCTTAGAGAGACTTTGATCCTTACAGAGAGGCTCTTGATCCTTAGAGAGTCTCTTGATCCTAAGAGAGACTCTTGATCCTTAGAGAGACTCTTGATCCTTAGAGAGTCTCTTGATCCTTAGAGAGTCTCTTGATCCTTAGAGAGACTCTTGATCCTTAGAGAGTCTCTTGATCCTTAGAGAGTCTCTTGATCCTTAGAGAGACTCTTGATCCTTAGAGAGTCTCTTGATCCTTAGAGAGTCTCTTGATCCTTAGAGAGACTCTTGATCCTTAGAGAGACTCTTGATCCTTAGAGAGTCTCTGATCCTAACAGAGACTCTTGATCCTTAGAGAGTCTCTTGATCCTTAGAGAGTCTCTTGATCCTTAGAGAGTCTCTTGATCCTTAGAGAGTCTCTTGATCCTTAGAGAGACTCTTGATCCT
>WNGS01161219.1:0-16917 GCA_020271785.1 Procambarus virginalis
TCGAGTACATCATCTTGAAGCTGACTCTCTTCTGTCCTTTTCTCAGATCCTTTTGCTTCCCCTGAAGCAGGGAAACAGGGTGGGACCGGGATGGGAGGGCCTCTGAAGGGGACCTGGGGAATCTGGGTGTGCGGGGGCTGGCTGGGAGGATCTGGTACGGGGGGTGGTGGGTAGTAGGGGGAGCTTTGGTTGGGGGGGTTGGGGAGAAAGAGAGGGCTTGGGGGGTGGGTGATCGGGGGAGGCTTTGGGGAAGTGGTGAAGAGGGGAGGCTTTGGGAAAGTGTGGAAAAGGGGAGGCTTTGGGGGGTACTGGCAGTGAGAGGGATTAGGGGAATGAGTGGGAATGGGGGGCTTGGGAAAGCATAAAAGGAAGGAGGGCTTGAGGGGGGAGGTTGGAGGATAGGGAGTGCCGTGGGGGATGAGGAAAAAGGGAGGGTGAGAAGAGTGGGGGAAGGGGAGGTTCAGCTGGGGGAGAATGCTGAGGGTTTAGGGGGAGTGGGGAGAAGGAGATCCTGGGGAGGGGGGAGGGTACCCAAGGTGGGCACTTTGGGCCCCAGGGGTTGGGGCAGGTAAGGCATCTATTGGGTGGAGGGATGGGAGGAGGTGCTTCTCTCATTGTGTCTGTTGGGCTGCTTGTGGAGGGTCCCCGCTCCATCTGTATTGTACGACTCGAGGTTGTACTCACCTAGTTTACCGTGGCTTGCGGGGGTTTAGCTCTGGTTCTTTGTCCCGCCTCTCAACCGTCAATCAACAGGTGTACAGGTTCCTGAGCCTATGGGCTCTATCATATCTACACTTGAAACTGTGTATGGAGTCAGCCTCCACCAACATCACTTCCTAATGCTTCCATTTGTCAACCACTCAGGACACTAAAAAAGTTCTTTCTAATATCTCTCTGGCCTATTTGGGCACTCAATTTCCACACTGTATCCCTAGTGCGTGTGCCCCCTTGTGTTAAATAGCCTGTCTTTATCTACCCTGTCGATTCCCTTGATAATCTTGAATGTGGTGATCATGTCCCCCCTAACTCTTCTGTCTTTCTAACGAAGTGAGGTTTAATTCCCGTAGTCTCTCTCGTAGCTCATACCTCTCAGCTCGGGTACTAGTCCTGGTGGCAAACCTTGAACATTTTCCAGTTTAGTTTATGCTTGACTAGATATGGACTCCATGCTGGAGCCGCATACTCCAGGATTGGTCTGACTATGTGGTATATAATGTTCTGAAAGATTCCTAACACAAGTTTCTAAAGGCCGTTCTTATGTTAGCCAACCTGGCATATGCTGCTGATGTTATCCTCTTGATATGAGATTCAGGGGACAGGTCTGGCGTGATATCAACCCCCAGGTCTTTTCTTTCTCTGACTCTTGAAGTATTTCATCTCCCAAATGGTACCTTGTTAGTCTGGTCCTCCTGCTTCCTACTCCTATCTTCATTACATTACATTTGCTTGGGTTAAAACTCTAACAGCCATTTGTTCGACCATTCCTGCAGCTTGTCCAGGTCTTCTTGAAGCTCAAGCTGTCCTCCTCTGTCTTAATCCTTCTCATAATTTTGGCGGCGTCAGCAACATTGAGAGGAATGAGTCTATACCCTCTGGGAGATCATTTACGTATATCAGAAACAGGATACGTCCGAGTACAGAGCCCTGTGGGGACTCCCCTGGTGACTTCACGCCATTCTAAGGTCTCACCCCTCACTGTAACTTTCTGCTTCTTATTGCTTACGTATTCCCTTATCCACTGGAGCGCCCTACCGTTACTCCTGCCTGTTTCTCCAGCTTATGCATCAACCTCTTTAGGGGTACTGTGTCAAGGCTTTCCGACAGTCCAATAAATGAAGTCCACCCATCTTCTCTTTCTCGCTTAATCTTTGTCACTTGATCGTAGAATTTCTATCAAGCCTGTAAGGCAAGATTTACCCTCCCTGAACCATGTTGATGGGTTGTCACGAAGTCTCTTCTCTCCAGATGTGTTACTAGGTTTTTTCTCACAATCTTCTCCATCACCTTGCATGGTATACAAGTTAAGGACACTGGCCTGTAGTTCAGGTGCCTCTTGTCTGTCACCCTTTTGTATATTTGGTACTACATTAGCAGTCTTCCATATTTCTGGTAGGTCTCCTGTTTTCCAGTGACCTACTATACACTTTGCAAGCAAAGTGCTCCTGCACACTCTTCAATACCTATGGTGAGATTCCGTCCGGCCCAACAACTTTTCTCACATCCAGCTCCAGTAGGTGCTTCGTGACCTCATCTCATGTAATTTCGAATCTTTCCAAGGTCACCTGGTTTGCTGCCACCTCTCCTAGCGCCGTGGCTTCCCCCTGGTTCTATTGTAAGACCTCCTGGAACCTTTTGTTGAGTTCTTCCACACACCTCTTTGTCTTTCTCTGTGTACCTGTCCCTCGCCCACCCTAAGTTTTCATCACCTGTTCCTTCACTGTTGTCTTCCTCCTGATGTGACAGTGTAGTAGCTGTGGTTCGGTCTTGGCTTATTAGCTATATCATTTTCATACCTTCTCAGCTGCTCTTCTCACACTGAACATACTCGTTCCTGGTTCTCTGGTATCTCTCACTACTTTCTGGTGTTCTGTTATTACGGAAGTTCCTCCATGCCCTTTTGTTCAGCTCCTTTGCTTTCATACATTCCCTATTAAACCACGGATTGTCTCTTTTGCTTCTCTGTTTTTTTCCTGTCGGGCTGGGACACCCCTGCTTACAGCCTCCTGACACATTTTGGGTGACATAAGTCCATCATGTCTTGTACGGACTTGGTCTCTGAGTTCTGTGTCCCATTGTATATCCCATAGGAATTTATTCATCTCCTCATAGTTCCCTTTCGGTACGCCAACCCTTTGTTTCCCAGTTCTTTATGGGGGAGATAATTCCTAGCTCAACCAAAAAACCACTCAAAGCTCAATACACTATGAAACTCATTCCCAAGGGGGCTTCCAACTTAACTTCCCTTTTATCCGAACTCATTTAGGGTAATTATCAGATCACGCAAGGCTGGATTCATCCCCTCCTCTCATTCTTGTCGGTCCCTTGACGTGTTGACTTAGAAAGATTCTTGTTGCCACGTCCAACAGCTTAGCTCTCCATGTGATCGAGTCCTCCATGTGGGTCCTCTGTTCCCCCAATCTATCTTCCCGTGGTTGAAGTCTCCCATGATTAGTAGTGTGGATCCGTTCCTGCTAGCCACAGAAGCTGTGTGTGTGTGTGTGTGTGTTTTCACCTAGTGTTTTCACCTAGTTGTGTTTGCGGGGGGTTTGAGCTTTGCTCTTTCGGCCCGCCTCTCAACTGTCAATCAACTGTTTGCTAACTACTTTTTTTTATTCCCCACACCACACACCCCAGGAAGCAGCCCGTAACAGCTGACTAATCCCCAGGTACCTATTTACTGATAGGTAACAGGGGCATTCAGGGTGAAAGAAACTTTGCCCATTGTTTCTGCCTCGTGCGGGAATCAAACCAGCGCCACAGAATTACAAGTCCTGCGCGCTATCCACCGGCTACGAGGCCCCCAGAGTGGTGTGTGTGTTACACCGTCACTGGGTGTCCTCCCCCATTCACATACACTTCAAAATGTTTCAATGCCATCACCATGGCCAAAGTCTCTTTCTCGACTGTACTGTACGACCTCTGGTGCTTAACGAACTTCTTCAAGAAGAAGCACACGTGGCGGTAAATCCATCGTTCTGCTGCGTCAGTACAGCTCCAGCCCCTATATCACTGGCATCTACAAATAACGTAAACGTACTTCTTCCGAACTCCAGTCACTGTCACTAACCTCTCCCAAGTCATTATCTGGCAGATACTTTACTTCTGCTCTCATCGCCGCTGCTTTCTCCGGGTTGACTCTGTAAGGTGCTGCTTGATGGGGTCAGCACTCCCTACATTTACTTCGTGCACCGTTCTGCGGTGTCTTCTGAGCACGTCCGTGAATAGCGACTTATTCCTCCGAAGGATCTCCACTAGTTCCTGGAGTTGTTCATTCTCCAAATGACTCAGACGCTCACCTATCTTGGCTAGGCTGTCCTGCTTGGACGCCTTCACTCCATCAGTCCACTCTACTTATTGTTTCCACCCTCCGTTTCCTCGTCTTCTTCTCTTCACGTCCAGAGTCAGACATCTACTGTCTGTACCTCCTCTGTCGTCTTCACACTTCCATCTACTGCCATTATACTTCCGTCTCCTGTCATCATACTTCACTCCCTCGTCTTCACCGACGATCCTCCCTTTCGTCTCCTCATTTATCCGAGACTTCATCCTATTTGACTTCCATCGAGTCCTCGACTTTTTTCTATTCCTCCATGCTTGTATCATCATCCTCTTCCCACACTTCTCACCTCTATACAACTACATTTCTTCTCCTTCAACTCTTCTTCGTTCTCTAAAAGTTTCTTCGAGCCTTGTACTACATCCAACAGCACTCGACCGTACATGTCACTTTACCTCTCCTAGAGTGCTCGTAAGCATCTCTCCCACACACTGTCTCTTCTCCTTTCATTTTCTCGGCTATTACTCTTCTTCATTATCTCTCCTCCACGTTTTCTGTGAAACATGTCAACTCCTGACATCTCAAACAACTTAACTCCACTATCCATATGCCTCTGTGCTCGTGGACAACTTGACGCTCTACTTCCGTCCTCAGTATGTCCACATCTTTCCTCATTCCTACTCAGCACAGTTGTATTCACCTTCCGACTCTTAATTCCAGCGGGCGGGGCTTTACTCAGGTCCGCTCTCTTCACAGTATTCTTCTTTGGCTGCGGCATCTTCACTTCTGACCTCACCGAGACTTCATCTTCCTGAGCCGGACCTTCCTCGTCGGCCACCTCTGCCTTCATCACTACCGAGACAGGGTACTCAATTGCTTGGCGGTCTCCTGACTCATCTCCTCGGATGTCAGTCAGGTTCACACTCGCAGGTGTCCCACCCGTGCCGTGGCCTTCTAGGCACTCCTCTGGCACAGTCTCCACCATGACTCTTGGCAACACCTTTGTCCCACACAAGTCATTCCCCATGATCACTTGGACTCCTGGAACAGGGATGTTGGGGCACACTCCCAACATCACCTCCGCCGACAAATAATCTGACTTCAACTGGACAGCACACACGGGCATGTCACTCTTAGATAACAACCCATGTACCTTTATCCTCCTATTGCCAGCTAACAGTCGATCGTTTCCGATTAGGCCTCTCAGAATCAAACTCTGATTGGCTCCAGTATCCCTGAGGATACTAACCTCCACCTCGGGTTGACCATCTATGCCGACACAACCTTTACTAATGAACGGCCTATACCGCTCGTTCATCAAATCTACCTTCTGTGGTTTGTCTTGTTGTTCATCAACGTACTTCTTCCGGGGATCACACGTGGTCAGGGTCACGACTCTCTTGCCCTGCCGACAATCGCGCATCATGTGACCCGATCTGTTGCACATGTAGCATCTCATTTGGGAGAAATCTCTCCTATATGCCCCCGAGTGGCTCTGACTCTGCCCACTCGTATTGGAGTTCCTCGGGCCTGACGTACTACTCGTACTCTATGGAGCTTCACTGGACTCTCGTCTCTGCACATTTTTATTTTCCTGCTTACTTCCAGCAGGCAGACTCGGCAACTTTCCTTCCTGGGCCTTAAAACTAGCTGGTCTGCTTGTCTGCCCCCCAAAACTTCTTCCTCCCCAGACTCCACCGGTTCTGCTATTGCTGCGTCTCGCCTCGCTTTTCACTCTGTTCTCCCTCAAGCTCTCGTATGCTTCAGTAATCATATCTGCCCTATCTGCGGCATCTTTCACCTCCTTTACCCCCGCTTCTTGGATCTTGAACTTTGTTTCGGGATGCATCATTTCTAAGAACTTTTCCATGACCATCAATTGCTTCAGGTCAGCGTAAGATCTAACTCCGGCAGCCTCAATCCATTTCTGGAATCGTCTTTCCAGATCCCTTGCTGTCTCAGTAAAAGTACATGCTCAGTAAAAGTACATGCAAAAAGGTTGTGTCGGCACCTTGGATTATTATGACCAAGCATGTCGGAGGGAGGGTTGGTACTGAAGAATAAGGGTGTGTATACCTTGCTCTCTTAGTCGTCAACCTCAGCATCCGGTTCCACCCCCATCATCTCACTGGCTCAACTGCTAATATACTTAGTCAATATGTCAGCGGCGATAGAGGACATTTCCTACATGACTTTTTTTCCATTTGGTGAACTGTCTCCACTCTCCACACCCAGGAAGCAAAGCGGTATCAATATTACTGCAAGGTAGCTGTTATGAGGTGAAAGAGGAGCTATGTTCCAAACATACAATTTCTCACTCAGGCAGTCATAATGTGATCATAATGGGTGTGTACATTTTTTTAATCTAAAAATCCATTCCATTCCATCATCATCAACCATCTATATGGAGAGGTAGTAATAGTATCCAGCTCATCCTCTCACTGCCTCGTTTGATTGCTAACTGGTGTATTGAGGGAGGAAGCAAGTTATTAGTAAGCCATGTTGATGTGAGGTATAAGAAGGAAACGTGATCCACACATACAATTTCAATCTCAATACTGTAAAAGTGTTGGCACACTTTATGTGCCAACATTACCTTTTTTCCACTAAAAAGAAAGAGGATTGCTGTTTTGATTTGGATTATTTTTCGGATTTTTTATTTTATTTTGGCTGAGAACCCTTCTATGGGTTCTCAGTTTTTTTCTTGAGATTTGATTTTACTACAGGTACGTATGCAATTTATGAATACCTGTAATCCTTCAAGGATTTCCCTTGAGGATGAATTATTAGTTTTAATGGGTACTGTTACGGTGCCTCATCCTATATCTACCCAATGCCGGCAGAAAGAGTCATATCTCTACCTTCCGTATGTTCTCTGATATTCAGGGAGCATATATATATATATATATATATATATATATATATATATATATATATATATATATATATATATATATATATATATATATATATATATATATATATATATATATATATATATATAGACTATTTTACAGGAACTTCTTTTCCACAGCTCATAAAACGGAGGAAAGGGTCCTGAAAGATATTGTTAATAGAAACGTTATCCCTACAGACAAAAATCAGAAGATACAATTGACGATTAACAAAAAAACCAAGAAAACTGCCAACCTGTAGATGTAAACACAAGGCTTACTGTGTTGACCAAGCCACACACTAGAAGATGAAAAGACAACGACGACTATTGGTTGGTCTTCTGTCATATTAGGGACTCTAATCATCCTATTGATTGGTCTTCTGTCATGTTAGGGACTCTAATCATCCTATTGATTGGTCTTCTGTCATGTTAGGGATTCTAATCATCCTATTGATTGGTCTTCTGTCATGGTTGGGACTCTAATCATCCTATTGATTGGTCTTCTGTCATGGTTGGGACTCTAATCATCCTATTGATTGGTCTTCTGTCATGGTTGGGACTCTAATCATCCTATTGATTGGTCTTCTGTCATGGTTGGGACTCTAATCATCCTATTGCCTTGCTTTTACCTTCCTCAAAGATTTCCTCCGCCTCACTTCCTCCTTGCCTTAGTTATGTCCGTGCCTTTCTCGTTTCTTCAAAATCGACTTCATAATGGTCCAAGACAGACTGAAACGTCGTCGTCCTTTCATCTCCTAGTGCGTTGTTTGGTCAACATTCTTCAGTCACATTATTGTGACTCATCATCAGCAAGGGTATTGTGATTTACAGTGTACATTTGCGCAGGTGAACCATTATTATTTAGCAAGGCTGCAGCTTCTTGATATATAAAGGTTACCTTTTCTCAAATCCGACTGGCCATTCGTGCATGTCCAAGATTTTAACATCGGATTCCAGCAGAGAACGATTTAACTCTTTACAATGGTTTCTAGTCTCTGAAAATGCTGGCTTGGGTGGTGGTATGCCAGTCCTAGACAACATTCTCCTGTACTCCAGTATCCTGGCTATAAAGTTCCCAATGGATCTTCTAACGTATCCAGCATGACAGCTGGAACATTTATACACATCCGATACTAGAGCACAACGGGGTGTTGACCAGACCACACACTATAAGGTGAAGGGACGGTGACGTTTCGGTCCGTCCAGGATCATTCTCCAGTCGATTGTGGTCCAGAATGATCCAGGACGGACCGAAACGTCGTCGTCCCTTCACCTTCTAGTGTGTGGTCTGGTCAACATACTTTAGCCACGTTATAGTGACTCATCGCCCTCACAAGGGGGATAGGCACCCTATCCTTAACTTTAAAACAGGAACGTATGGTGTTCGTTTAAAAAAAATATACCTAAAGATTAATCGAGGAGAACGTTGTTGTTAAAGATTCCTCAGTCGACATCTTAAAGAATAATTAATAGTGTCATAGAAAGGTAATTCGATATATTTAATATATCCTTCAACCGTAGTAATTTAACCAGAAAGATGAAAATTCTTATTCAAGAAATTCCTTATAAAAGTATATTTCATAATAACAGGGTAATCACTGTTTGATAAACAAAAATCATCAGGAAATTAAGTTCTTGATGGAAGTCGGACCAATTTGAGCATAATACAACAACTCAGTTCAACAGAATAATAATTGCATTTTTTTCATATAAATATCCAGAACAAATAAATTGTGACTACTGTTAATCTTTCTCATGGATATGTTCATTGTGACTATTGTTAATTTTCTTAAGAATATTTTCCATTCTACACAAATACCTTTTACCATCTGGAGGGAGAAGAAAAACTAGATCACTTAATCTCAGATTAAGACCAATACATACATGCTTTTCTTGACAGCTTTTGCACCACGAACGTGAACGAATCCGCCAAATTGTTGTGAACGACGATGACAGCAATACAGAATTCGACGAAATCGTAAGTAAGAAACTGTGCTGCCATCTGACTGAGGATAATGATGCCCCAGTGGAGGATAATCGGCCCACAAGGGAAGACATTATAGTGAATTATTAAAATATATTTACTCAGGCATACAGGAAAGATGAAAAGGTGATAAGAGACATAATTTACAGGAATTGCTAACCTTGCAGTGAAAACTCATGGATTCGACCTGTCATTTATTATAACAACCCACGTACATCATCCCTCATAATGAAAAATATCATCACTGCCTCCTCTGACAAACTGAGGTGTACTATTGTAGTGTATCAATACAAATACAGCTCCGGAGACTGGTGCGCTCCGAGATAAATACAACAAAAAAGAATTTCAACTATTACCTGTATTTCGGAAATCAAATGAGAGTTCGAAAATGAACTTCAGAAACAAAATAGGATGAAGACATTAGTGATATTTACATTACGATAACAAGGGCTCGATAATGTTAAATTATTTTAGAAATATCTACAACAAATTAGTTCCTGAATGTTCCTCTGTTATCCATATTTAAAATACACAGTACACAATTGGAAATATAATAAAATATATATATATTTTCAAAACTTTATTAATAATAGTAATAATAACAGAAAATAATATATGTATTTAATTTGTTAAGTAAATAATTGATTATATTTGCGAGTTGCTTGTGATGGGAGATTATGATGCTGAGGTCGTCTACCTGTGAGGTCGTTTACCTGTGAAGTCATCCACCTGTGAGGTCGTCCGCCTGTGAGGTCGTCCACCTCTGAGGTCGTCCGCCTGTGAGGCCGTCCACCTCTGAGGTCGTCCGCCTCTGAGGCCGTCCGCCTGTGAGGCCGTCCACCTCTGAGGTCGTCCGCCTCTGAGGCCGTCCACCTCTGAGGCCGTCCACCTCTGAGGCCGTCTACCTGTGAGGTCGTCCACCTGTGAGGTCGTCCACCTGTGAGGTCGTCCGCCTGTGAGGTCGTCCCCTGTGAGGTCGTCCACCTGTGAGGCTGTCCACCTGTGAGGCCGTCCACCTGTGAGGTCGTCCACCTGTGAGGTCGTCCGCTTGTGAGGTCGTCCACCTGTGAGGTCGTCCACCTGTGAGGTCGTCCACCTCTGAGGCCGTCCACCTCTGAGGGCGTCCACCTCTGAGGCCGTCCACCTCTGAGGCCGTCCACCTCTGAGGTCGGCCACCTGTGAGGTCGTCCACCTGTGAGGTCGTCTACCTGTGAGGTCGTCTACCTGTGAGGTCGCCCACCTGTGAGGTCGTCCACCTGTGAGGTCGTCCACCTGTGAGGTCGTCCACCTGTGAGGTCGTCCACCTCTGAGGCCGTCCACCTCTGAGGTCGTCCACCTCTGAGGTCGTCTACCTGTGAGGTCGTCCACTTCTGAGGCCGTCCGCCTCTGAGGTCGGCCACCTGTGAGGTCGTCCACCTCTGAGGTCGTCTACCTGTGAGGTCGTCCACCTGTGAGGTCGTCCACCTGTGAGGTCGTCCACCTGTGAGGTCGTCCACCTGTGAGGTCGTCCACATCCGAGGTCGTCCACCTCTGAGGCCGTCCACCTCTGAGGCCGTCCACCTCTGAGGCCGTCCACCTCTGAGGTCGTCCACCTCTGAGGTCGTCTACCTGTGAGGTCGTCCACTTCTGAGGCCGTCCGCCTCTGAGGTCGTCCACCTGTGAGGTCGTGCACCTATGAGGTCGTCCACCTCTGAGGTCGTCTACCTGTGAGGTCGTCCACCTCTGAGGCCGTCCGCCTCTGAGGTCGTCTACCTGTGAGGTCGTCCACCTCTGAGGCCGTCCACCTGTGAGGTCGTCCACCTGTGAGGTCGTCCACCTGTGAGGTCGTCCACCCCTGAGGTCGTCTACCTGTGGGGTCGTCCACCTCTGAGGTCGTCTACCTGTTAGGTCGTCAACCTGTGAGGTCGTCCACCTGTGAGGTCGTCCACCTGTAAGGTCGTCCACCTGTGAGGTCGTCCACCTGTGAGGTCGTCTACCTGTGAGGTCGTCTACCTGTGAGGTCGTCCACCTCTGAGGCCGTCCACCTGTGAGGTCGTCTACCTGTGAGGTCGTCCACATGTGAGGTCGTCCACCTGTGAGGTCGTCCACCTGTGGGGTCGTCCACCTGTGAGGTCGTCCACCTGCGAGGTCGTCTACCTGTGAGGTCGTCCGCCTGTGAGGTCGTCCGCCTGTGAAGTCGTCCACCTGTGAGGTCGTCCACCTGTGAGGTCGTCCACCTGTGAGGTCGTCCACCTGTGAGGTCGTCTACCTGTGAGGTCGTCCACCTGTGAGGTCGTCCACCTGTGAGGTCGTCCGCCTGTGAGGCCGTCCACCTGTGAGGTCGTCCACCTGTGAGGTCGTCCACCTGTGAGGTCGTCCACCTCTGAGGCCGTCCACCTGTGAGGTCGTCCACCTGTGAGGTCGTCTACCTGTGAGGTCGTCCACCTCTGAGGCCGTCTACCTGTGAGGTCGTCCACCTGTGAGGCCGTCTACCTGTGAGGTCGTCCACCTGTGAGGTCGTCCACCTGTGAGGTCGTCCACCTGTGAGGTCGTCTACCTGTGAGGTCGTCCACCTGTGAGGTCGTCCACCTGTGAGGTCGTCTACCTGTGAGGTCGTCCGCCTGTGAGGTCGTCCACCTGTGAGGTCGTCCACCTGTGAGGTCGTCCACCTCTGAGGCCGTCCACCTGTGAGGTCGTCCACCTGTGAGGTCGTCCACCTGTGAGGTCGTCCGCCTGTGAGGTCGTCCACCTGTGAGGTCGTCCACCTGTGAGGTCGTCCACCTGTGAGGTCGTCCGCCTGTGAGGTCGTCCACCTCTGAGGCCGTCCGCCTGTGAGGTCGTCCACCTCTGAGGTCGTCCACCTATGAGGTCGTCCACCTGTGAGGTCGTCCACCTCTGAGGCCGTCCACCTGTGAGGTCGTCCACCTGTGAGGTCGTCCACCTGTGAGGTCGTCCACCTCTGAGGCCGTCCGCCTGTGAGGTCGTCCACCTGTGAGGCCGTCCACCTGTGAGGTCGTCCGTCTGTGAGGTCGTCCACCTGTGAGGTCGTCCACCTGTGAGGTCGTCCACCTGTGAGGTCGTCCACCTGTGAGGTCCACCTCTGAGGACGTCCACCTGTGAGGTCGTCCACCTCTGAGGTCGTCCGCCTGTGAGGTCGTCCACCTCTGAGGCCGTCCGCCTGTGAGGTCGTCCACCTGTGAGGTCGTCCGCCTGTGAGGTCGTCCGCCTGTGAGGTCGTCCACCTGTGAGGTCGTCCACCTGTGAGGTCGTCCGCCTGTGAGGTCGTCCACCTCTGAGGTCGTCCGCCTGTGAGGTCGTCCACCTGTGAGGTCGTCCGCCTGTGAGGTCGCCCACCTCTGAGGCCGTCCACCTGTGAGGTCGTCCACCTCTGAGGTCGTCCGCCTGTGAGGTCGTCCACCTGTGAGGTCGTCCACCTCTGAGGCCGTCCGCCTGTGAGGTCGTCTACCTATGAGGTCGTCCACCTGTGAGGTCGTCTACCTGTGAGGTCGTCCACCTGTGAGGTCGTCCACCTGTGAGGTCGTCCACCTGTGAGGTCATCTACCTGTGAGGTCGTCCACCTGTGAGGTCGTCTGCCTGTGAGGTCGTCCATCTGTGAGGTCGTCCACTTGTGAGGTCGTCCACCTGTGAGGTCGTCTACCTGTGAGGTCGTCCACCTGTGAGGTCGTCTACCTGTGAGGTCGTCCACCTGTGAGTTCGTCCGCCTGTGAGGTCGTCCACTTGTGAGGTCGTCCACCTGTGAGGTCGTCTACCTGTGAGGTCGTCTACCTGTGAGGTCGGCCACCTGTACTCACCTATTTGTACTCACCTATTTGTGCTTGCGGGGGTTGAGCTTTGGCTCTTTGGTCCCGCCTCTCAACTGTCAATCAACTGGTGTACAGATTCCTGAGCCTACTGGGCTCTATCATATCTACTTTTAAAACTGTGTATGGAGCCAGCCTCCACCACATCACTGCCTAATGCATTCCATCCGTTAACTACTCTGACACTGAAAAAGTTCCTTCTAA
Source organism: Procambarus virginalis (assembly GCA_020271785.1). Lineage (NCBI taxonomy): Eukaryota > Metazoa > Arthropoda > Malacostraca > Decapoda > Cambaridae > Procambarus > Procambarus virginalis. The sequence goes on from WNGS01161219.1 coordinate 12,882, forward strand.
CGTCTCTGTGGCTCATGTGGGTACTCAGTTTCCACCTGTGTCCCCTTGTTCGCGTCCCACCAGTGTTGAATAGTTTATCCTTGTTTACCTGGTCGATTCCTCTGAGGATTTTGTAGGTTGTGATCATGTCTTCCCTTACTCTTCTGTCTTCCAGTGTCGTAAGGTGCATTTCCCGCAGCCTTTCCTCGTAACTCATGCCTCTTAGTTCTGGGACTAGTCTAGTGGCATACCTTTGGACTTTTTCCAGCTTCGTCTTGTGCTTGACAAGGTACGGGCTCCATGCTGGAGCCGCGTACTCCTGGATTGGTCTTACATATGTGGTGTACAAGATTCTAAATGATTCCTTACACAGGTTCCTGAACGCTGTTCTGATGTTAGCCAGCCTCGCATATGCCGCAGACGTTATTCTTTTTATGTGGGCTTCAGGAGACAGGTTTGGTGTGATATCAACTCTTAGATCTTTCTCTCTGTTCGTTTCATTAAGTACTTCACCTCCTATTCTGTATCCTGTGTCTGGCCTCCAATTTCCACTGCCTAGTTTCATTACTTTGCATTTACTCGGGTTGAACTTCAACAGCCATTTGTTGGACCATTCACTCAGTCTGTCTAGGTCATCCTGTAGCCTCCTACTATCGTCCTAAGTTTCAATCTTCCTCATAATTTTTGCATCATCGGCAAACATTGAGAGAAACGATTCTATACCCTCTGGGAGATCATTTACATATATCAGAAACAGTATAGGTCCAAGGACTGACCCCTGCGGGACTCCACTCGTAACGTCTCGCCAATCTGAGACCTCACCCCTCACACTGACACGTTGTCTCCTGTTGCTTAGGTACTCCTGTATCCAACGGAGTACCTTCCCTTTCACTCCAGCCTGCATCTCCAGCTTTTTCACTAGCCTCTTGTGTGGCACTGTATCAAAGGCTTTCTGACAATCCAAGAATATGCAGTCTGCCCACCCTTCTCTCTCTTGCCTTATTTTTGTTGCCAGGTCGTAGAATTCAAGTAACCCTGTGAGGCAGGACCTGCCATCCCTGAATCCATGTTGATGTTGTGTTACAAAGTTCTTTCGCTCCAGATGCTCCACTAGCTTTCTTCGCACAATCTTCTCCATCAGCTTGCATGGTATGCAGGTTAGGGACACTGGCCTGTAGTTCAGTGCCTACTGTCTATCCCCTTTCTTGTATATCGGGACTACGTTAGCTGTTTTCCAAATTTCTGGCAGTTCCCCTGTTGCCAGTGATTTGTTATACACTATGGAGAGTGGGAGGCACAGTTCTTCTGCTCCTTCCTTTAGTATCCAAGGGGAGATTCCATCTGGGCCTATAGCCTTTGTCACATCCAACTCTAGTAAACACTTCCTTACTTCCCCGCTGGTAATCTCAAACTCTTATAGTGGTTCCTGGTTAGCTATTCCCTCTCTTATCTCTGGGATTTCTCCTTGCTCTAAGGTGAAGACCTCTTGGAATTTCTTATTCAACTCCTCACACACTTCCTTGTCGTTTGTAGTGAATCCTTCCGCCCCTATCCTTAATTTCATAACCTGTTCCTTTACTGTTGTTTTTCTCCTGATGTGGCTATGCAGCAATTTAGGCTGAGTCTTTGCCTTTCTTGCGATGTCATTTTCGTATTGTCTTTCTGCCTCTCTTCTCATTCTGACATATTCGTTCCTGGCATTCTGGTATCTTTCTCTGCTCTCCAGTGTCCTGTTATTCCTATAGTTTCTCCATGCTCTTTACTTTGCTGCTTAGCTAGCCTACATCTCTGATTAAACCATGGGTTTCTCATCTTCATTTCACTGTTTTCCTTTTCGGCTGGGACAAACTTGTTGTGACCCAGCCGAACTCACGACCTGTGAGGTCGTCCGCATGTGAGGTCGTCCACCTGTGAGGTCGTCTACCTGTGAGGTCGTCCGCCTGTGAGGTCGTCCGCCTGTGAGGTCGTCTACCTGTGAGGTCGACCACCTGTGAGGTCGTCCGCATGTGAGGTCGTCCACCTGTGAGGTCGTCTACCTGTGAGGCCGTCCACCTGTGAGGTGGTCTACCTGTGAGGTCGTCCACCTGTGAGGTCATCCACCTGTGAGGTCGTCCACCTGTGAGGTCGTCTGCCTGTGAGGTCGTCCATCTGAGGTCGTCCACCTCTGAGGTCGTCCACCTCTGAGGTCGTCCACCTGTGAGGTCGTCCACCTCTGAGGTCGTCCACCTGTGAGGTGGTCTAGCTACCTGTGAGGTCGTCCACCTGTGAGGTCGTCCACCTGTGAGGTCGTCCACCTGTGAGGTCGTCCACCTGTGAGGTCGTCTGCCTGTGAGGTCGTCCACCTCTGAGGTCGTCCACCTCTGAGGTCGTCCACCTGTGAGGTCGTCCACCTCTGAGGTCGTCCACCTGTGAGGTCGTCTACCTGTGAGGTCGTCGCGCCTGTGAGGTCGTCCGCCTGTGAGGTCGTCTACCTGTGAGGTCGTCCGCCTCTGAAATCGTCCGCCTCTGAGGTCGTCCGCCTGTGAGGTCGTCCACCTGTGAGGTGGTCTACCTGTGAGGTCGGCCGCCTGTGAGGTCGTCTTCCTGTGAGGTCGTCCGCCTGTGAGGTCGTCCACCTGTGAGGTCGTCTACCTGTGAGGTCGTCCGCATGTGAGGTCGTCCACCTGTGAGGTCGTCCACCTGTGAGGTCGTCCGCCTGTGAGGTCGTCCGCCTGTGAGGTCGTCCGCCTGTGAGATCGTCTACCTGTAGGTCGTCCGCCTGTGAGGTCGTCCGCCTGTGAGGTCGTCCACCTGTGAGGTCGTCCGCCTGTGAGGTCGTCCACCTGTGAGGTCGTCTACCTGTGAGGTCGTCCGCATGTGAGGTCGTCCACCTGTGAGGTCGTCCACCTTTGAGGTCGTCCGCCTGTGAGGTCGTCCGCCTGTGAGGTCGTCTACCTGTGAGGTCGTCCGCCTCTGAAATCGTCCGTCTCTGAGGTGGTCCGCCTCTGAGGTCGTCCGCCTCTGAGGTCGTCCGACCTCTAAGGTCGTACGCCTCTGAGGTCGTCCGCCTCTGAGGTCGTTCGCCTCTGAGGTCGTCCACCTGTGACGTCGTCCACCTGTGAGGTCGTCCACCTTGAGGTCGTCCCCTGTGAGGTCGTCCGCCTCTGAAATCGTTCGCCTCTGAGGTCGTCCGCCTGTGAGGTCGTCCGCCTGTGAGGTCGTCCGCCTCTGAGGTCGTCCACCTGTGAGGTCGTCNAGTTTTTCCACTTTGCGGGTATCAACTGATACGCTGTGATGACTGCATTCTCACAGAGGACCTGCAATTGCACCTTGCACTTTCAATATCCCAGGTTGAGTTACTCAAAGAATAAACAGATACCAATATTCCAGAAGCCTAGATAATACACAAGGTAATGATCTCCTCCACTATGTTATCATGTGAAAGTTATCAGGGGTCGTCGTTCAACTCGAACAACAACCGATTGAGGGCTTAGATTCTTGGGGGTCGTACATAAATTTTTAGTTTGATGAAGACCGTGAAGCCTACTCTACCCTTGAGATGATGTCAAGAATCATTAAGTGAACCAGTGAGTTATGTAGCGAGTCATATGTGAGATAGTGCCGGGAAAAATGTTCGATTGAGAGCGGTTGTAACTAAACACTAATTTATTAAAATAATATAACACTGTTACACATTGGTTCCTTTTCGTTAAGAGAGAGAGAGTATCACTGTCACAAGAGCTTCACAAGCGACCCAGCAGGACTCGTCCCACTGACCTCCGGTGCATAATGAGAACTTGGTCTCTCCCACTTTTAAGGGCACAGAATGAGCGAATTTAAAACATTTGATAGCTCTCGGACTAGCATACACAAGGGAAATTTATGTAAATTGTTATACAACAGAATAGTTATAACACACTTGTCACGTGAAAATGTAAGAATATAAGAAATAATTCGCTGAAATTGGATTATCATCATAGTGCACACCAATGATATCAATAATCACTAAAAGAAAATCCACAATAATAAATGACAATCATAGGTCACAAAGACACTAATAATTACTGTATATAATTGG
>WNGS01161219.1:25279-52830 GCA_020271785.1 Procambarus virginalis
GATGATATATATATATATATATAATATATATATAGTATATAATTATATATATATATATATATAGTAATATGATATACTATATATATATAATATATATATATATAATATAACTATAAATTATATATATATATATATATTATATAAATAAAATATATGATATATTTAAACCAACTAGTGCGTAAACGCATTGCGTAATAGTGGCGTTTAGGCATTGTATGTACTAGCTCTACCTTAATTCGTCCATTAATGTAACCTCACTTGTATGTATATACCTTACGACTTATAATATTATTTTTTATTATATATATTATATTATATATTATATATATATATATATATATTATTATATAATTATATATTTTCACCCATATGCCAGCTTCAAGAGTCATATCGGCTTACCTGCAAGTTCTCTGAGATGCAGGGAATCTTTTGATGTATGAGGCTACCGAAATGGTTGCTTATTTGTGGAGAAATTTGCATTTTAAATTCGTGGGTAAGGGGGAAAGTCGCGCCCTAGGTAACAAAATGGCGCCCCCTGTCTGCAAATCCACCGTTTTGTGTGCGCGGCGCCAGCCGGCTGGTGATTGGCTGACTGAGGTCACATGACTTGATTGACCAATCGGAGCCCGCCCCTGGGTCTGTGACGTCACCGGGAGACCTGGCCCTCCGCCTGCAGAGCCCCAGGCGCTCAGACATGCGTGGCGCTTCGTTGAGAGTGGACGACATGTGCTGGTTGAGCTCTTGAGTTCCGAGGTCTAGAAGCCACATTCAGTAGTATACACAGCCTGAAATTTATAGTGACTACCAAAGACTGCAGTACTCCAGGGAAGTGCGAGGAAGCCGAGTTCCAGGGTGTAAGGGCGCCGAGGTCTGCGAGCTGATAGTCTTGGAAGAGTAATGGGAGCTACGACGGCTGGAGTAGTGAGTGACTAGCCGTTAGTGGAACTCCAAGGTACTCAGAGCTGTTGTGATTGGATCACGCCCACTAGGAACTCTGAAGGGAGAAGACGCATCCTGATCCAGGAGTGAATAGTCTCGGTGAAGGAGTGCTTGAGAGAACGACGCATGCAGTGACGACTGAGAGCCAACGCCTAGGAACGTCACTCAGGGAACGAGTACGGAGATAACGTGAATCTTCACGACGCCTAGGGACTGGTGATTCATCTGGAACGTCATGTGACCGTGTAGTAGCTTTGGTTCAGTCTTGGTTTATTAGCTATATCATTTTCATACCTTTTCTCAGCTGCTCTTCTCACACTGACATACTCGTTCCTGGTTCTCTGGTATCTCTCCCTACTTCTGGTGTTCTGTTATTACGGAAGTTCCTCCATGCCCTTTTGTTCAGCTCCTTTGCTTTCATACATTCCCTATTAAACCACGGATTCTTCCTTTGCTTCCCTGTTTTTCCTGTTGGGCTGGGACAACCTGCTTACAGCCTCCTGACATTTTTGGGTGACATAGTCCATCATGTCTTGTACGGACTTGGTTCCGAGTTCTGTGTCCCAATGTATCTCCGTAGGAATTTATCATCTCCTATAGTTTCCCTTTCGGTACGCCAGCCCTTTGGTTCCCAGTTCTTTTTTGGGGGTGAAAATTCCTAGCTCAACCAAGTCTCAAAGCTCAATACACTATGATCACTCATCCCAAGGGGGGCTTCCAACTTAACTTCCCTTATAATCCGACTCCTTTATGGATAAATATCGAATCAAGCAAGGCTGGTTCATCCCCTCCTCTCATTCTTGGCGGTCCCTGACGTGTGACTAGAAAGTTCTTGTCGCCACATCCACCGCTTAGCTCTCCAGTGTGCTGGGCCTCCATGTGGTCTCTGTTCCCCCAATCTATCTTCCCATGGTTGAAGTCTCCCATGATTAGAGTCTGGATCCGTTCCTGCCTAGCCACAGAAGCTGCTCTCTCTAATTTATGATGGTGGCCATGTGTTTCTATCATAATTCTTGTGTGGGTCTTCTGTCATTCGGTGAGGGGTTATAAAGGACTACTATATCATTTTCTGTCTCCAGTTGCCAATGGGTGCCTGATATGTAGTCATCTGAAACTTTCACAGTTCTGAAGTACCATCTCTTCGAAACTCCAACCTTCTCTTAGTAGCAAAGCCACACCACCACCTCCTCTCCTTCTCTCTCTTTCCTTACCTAGTAGCCCTGTGGAAAACACTCGCATTTGCTATTGATTTGCGTTAGCTTTTTGTGGGTGAGTGCATTATTCATGGGTTTTCTTCCTAGTGCCCATCTGCCAAGTTCACTAGTTTTATTTGTAATCCCATCTATGTTAGTGTGACATTGCCTTGAAGTCCCTTTCTTCTGTTCTTTACATATCCCTTTCTTGGCGAGGTTTCTACTTGGTGTGGGAAGACTGTTTCGTGGGTGAGAGGATCTGTGAGGTGGTTTGGCAGGGTCTCAGAGTGGGTTTTGGGGTGGGGGGTGGGGGGGTCTTAAGGGAAGGGGGGACAGGCAGGGTGAATGGTTATAGGAGAATAGGGGGAGAAATGAGGTACCGGGGTGAAGGGGTATGAGGAATAGGAGGGTATAGGGATGAAGGGGAGAGGGGGACTGGGGGGGAAAGGTGGGAGGTGGGACAGGTGGGAATGGGGGGATGGGGTGTCAGAATGGGGTAGTGGGGGAGGAGGGTTGGTTGGGGCAGGAGAGGGTTTTGTTTTTTTTTTTTTTTTTTTTTTTTATTTTTTTTTTTTTTTTTTTTTTTTTTTTTTTTTTTTTTTTTTTTTTTATTGTTTTCTACCACAGAGCTGGCCACACATCTGAAAAGTCTAACAGAATCATATCAGTTTCCTTCTGTCCTCCATCGACAGGGTTAGAGAGGTGTTAAACATATAGTGCAGGGAGTTATAGGGCATTCAACCACAGGTGATTGTAGTCCTTTTATAATGCTTATCTAACCTACATACATGAATGCACAGATTTACATCTGATCTACTTTAACAGTTTTCGAGGTGTCTTTTTACATCGTGTCATTAATGTACCTTTACAAAGGTGAAATGAATTCTGATCAGCTTCCATATAAACTTTATACCCCTACATACCACCACTAACACCACAACATATACATCTATACACCCCATGCTTCACAGACATATTATCTCATTTACTCTGACAGGGTGAAGTAGCTTGTAAAATAAAGAAACTAGTGGTGCAATTAACGACCTTAATCACGTGAAGGTGATTACGGGGCTTTTACAAGCTCAGGTTTATCTGAGTTACTCACATACATTGTATAATTAATCTGTTACATGGTCAGTCTTGGGTAAAAGTCCAATATCTCATCAAGTGTTCCAGTACTCATATGTTAATTACAAAGTTCAGCATACCTCTGAGCCCAGGGGGGGCGAAAGTCAGACAGTATGGGACATTCTACAATATTATGTTCCAAGAGAAGGCATGTTTTCTCTTTCACAAAGTTGACACATTGTGATACTGACACTTTGGGTTTTGAGAAAGCTGCCAAAAACGTCTATATCCCAGGCGTATATTCTGGCCACTATAACATCACCTTGCCGCGTTCTTGTTCTATTAGTCACCATGATGTGAAGTTACTACCGATATCTATCATAATATTTAATGCTACAGCTTTTAGGTCTTTGTGAATTTGTAGGTCGGTGAGAATCTTCATTAGATATTTGTTAAGTATTCTCTTTGTAAGGCGAACGATATCAAAAGTATCCGATTCACCTAGAATTCTATCGAGGGACAAGTGACCGCGAGGGACGGTCGGAAAGCAAGACACACGCTCGTCCTGGAAGGCAGGACATTCAACAAGGATATGCATAACCGTAAGAGGGACAACGCAATTCGGACAACAAGGAGCAGGGCGGCGCTCCATTAAGTGACCGTGGGTTAAGCGAGTATGGCCAACCCGCAGCCGTGCTAAAGCAGTTTCCCACCGCCGATTACGGTGGTAGGAGGAAGGCCACGGGGACACACTACGTTTGAGAGTACGCAGTTTGTTACCAACCACAGAGGACCAACAACTCTGCCAACGGGCAAGGATAGAGGAATGAATAACCGGATAAAAGTCAGAATAAGGAAGACCCTTACGGGAGATGGGACAAGAACGGATGGCATCCTTAGCGGCAGCATCTGCACGCTCATTCAAAGAAACACCAATATGGCTGGGAACCCAGCAAAACTCTACCGATTTAAACTTACTAGAAATAAGAAACAGCCATTGCTGAATCTCGATGACCACTGGGTGGACAGGATTAAAGGACCCAAGAGCCATTAGGGCACTACGAGAGTCAACGACAACCACAAAGGAGGAATGAGAATGAGAAAGCAAGAGACGGAGAGCATAGAGAATAGCATAAAGTTCCGCCGTAAAGACGCTAGCCTCCGAAGGGAGGCGACACATATAAGTACGGTCAGGAAAAACAACAGAGTAGCCCACACCGTCCGCAGACTTAGACCCATCGGTAAAGATGGAAATAGAGCGGGAGTGCGAAGAAAAGTGCTCAAGGAAGAGGCTTTTCAGAACTGAAGGAGGGGTAAAGGCTTTAGTAATACAAGTCAAGGACGTACAAAACTTGGGAAGGGGGACTCTCCACGGAGGCAAGGAAGGAACAATACGAGGAGAAACATTAGAAAGACGAACAGAAAGAGAATCCTGCAAGCGAGATAACCGGACAGAAAGTGGGAGACAATGAAGAGGAACAGGAGCTACAGGAGGAGGAAAAGTCAAAGCACGACAGAGGCGAGAGGAAGGATGCTGTAAGGACCGCGCAAGATAGCGAAGACAGTAGCGGTCACGGCGGTCCTGGAGAGAGAGAAAGCCAGTGTCAACATACAAACTGAGGGCGGGAGTCGAACGAAAGGCACCAGAGCTGAGACGCAACCCAGTATGGTGCAAAGCATCAAGACGGCGAAGAGTAGAAGGAGAAGCAGAAGAGTAAGCAGGGCAACCATAATCGAGTTTAGACAGGACGAGAGAGGAGTGCAAATATAGGAGCGTGCGTCTATCCGCTCCCCAAGAAGTATGGGACAAAACCTTAAGGAGGTTAAGGGCCTTAGAGCACTCAACTCGGAGGCAAGAGATATGGGCTGACCAAGACAAACGAGTGTCAAAGACTAACCCCAAGAGCTTTGCGGAATCCCTGTACACAATGGGATGACCATAAAGCGACAAAGAGGGACGAAGAACAACATGCTTCCGAGTAAAGGTCATAGCACAAGTCTTAGATGCAGAGAACTTGAAGCCATGATCGGTGGCCCACGACGACACGGCATCAATCGCAAGTTGAAGCCGCCGTTGAAGGAGAGGTGAATCATCACCCTGACAGCAAAGGGTAAGATCATCAACATACAGAGCAGAGAAGACACCAGAAGGAAGAGAAGAAAGAAGACCGTTGAGGGCAACTAGAAAAAGAGTAGTGCTCAGAACACTACCCTGGGGTACACCCTCATACTGCCGAAAAGGGGCAGAGAGAGCAGTACCAAGCCGCACACGAAAGGAACGACGAGAGAGGAAGCTCTGGAGGAAGAGAGGGAGGTTCCCACGAAGGCCAAAAGAATGAAGTTGAGACAGAATGTGATACCGCCAGGTAGTGTCGTAAGCCTTTTCTAGGTCAAAAAGGACGGCAACAACGGAAGTCTTCGCAGCAAAAGCAGTACGAATATAGACCTCCAAGTTTACCAGGACATCCGTTGTGCTGCGGCACTTGCGAAAACCAAATTGAGAAGGAGAGAGGTGGTTATAGTGTTCTAAGAACCACATCAAACGAACGTTAACCATACGTTCAAAGAGCTTGCAGACACAACTCGTGAGGGCAATAGGGCGGAAGTCCTTGGGGGATGACCCGAGAGACCCTGGTTTCCGAACAGGGAGGACAACAGCATCGAGCCAGTCTTCAGGGACTGACGACGACTCCCAGACCCGATTGTACAGACTCAGTAAATACTGAGACGTGCACGGAGGGAGATGGCGGAGCATTTCATAATGAATGCCATCAGAGCCCGCTGCCGTAGAACCACAAAGGGCTAGGGCAGATTGAAGTTCAGAGAGAGAGAAGGGATCATTATAGGGAAGGTGGAGAAAAGTACAGAAATTTAAAGGACGAGACTCAAGGAGAGGCTTACGAAGAAGGAAGGATTGGGGGAGATGAGAACCAGAACTAACAGAGGAGAAATGGGAACCCAGTTCGGTCGCAACCTGCAACGGGTCCGCCACAAGAGCACCATGGAGGCGAAGGACTGGGGAGACATCGGGAATGAACTTGCCCGCAATCTTGCGGATACGCTTCCAGACCAGCGGAAGAGGAGTTTCGGAAGTAACGGTAGAGACATAAGTCGCCCAGCAAGCACGTTTAGCCGCACGGATGGTCCTACGGGCCACCGCACTCGCCTTCCGAAACAAAAGAAAAGACTCAACCGTCTGCCGGCGGCGATGTCTCTTCCAGGCTGCACGCTTACAGCGGACAGCCCGAGCACAGTCCAAATTCCACCAGGGAACGCACTTTCGCGTTCCCCGAGAGGAAGAGCGAGGAATAGAGTGCAGGGCAGCGTCAAAGATAGTGTCATGAAAAAGAAGGAGGGCGCGAGGGAGAGGTAAAACGGAGAGCTCGGAAATAGTAGCACGGAGAGTAAAAAGGCGCCAGTCAGCCTCGGCAAACCGCCACCGAGGGAAGGAGAGAGGAGGGCGAAAGGAGAAAAAAGTGACAAGGATAGGAAAATGGTCACTGCCATGGAGGTCATCAAGGACTCGCCACCCGAAATCTAAGGAAAGGGATGACGAGCACAGAGAAAGATCGAGACAAGAAAGGGAGCGAGTCCGAGAGTCCAAATGAGTGGGCTCACCAGAATTAAGAAGGGATAGGGAAGAAGAGAGGATGAAAGGTTCAAGTAGGCGACCCCGGGTGTTTGTCAGCACATCACCCCAAAGGGCATGACGACAATTGAAATCACCCAGCAGGAGCACAGGCTCCGGCAAGGAGTCTAGGAGGTGTTTAAGATCGGGAAGAGAAAGTGGGACAGTGGGGGGAAGATAAATGGAACAAACCGTGTACCATCTACGCACAAAGACACGGGCGGCAGAACAGTGGAGAGGCGAGGAAAAAAGTAAGGGGACAAAGGGAACATCGGAACGAATCAAGAGAGCAGAAGAATTATGGACCCCAGCGACAGCTGGGGGAGGGGAGAGAAAAGAATAGCCACGGAAGCGACCAGAACGAGAACCAAGCATCGGCTCCTGGAGACAGACACAAAGGGGCGAAAACTGTGAGATGAGAAGTTGAAGGTCAAGGAAATTGGCGTAAAATCCACGGATGTTCCACTGAAGAAAAGACATCACGAAAGAGAGAGAGGAGAGTAACAGAGAGCAAAGAAACAAAGGTGAAGAAGGAACACAGCACGCTAAAAAAGCACAGAGTCAGGATCAGGGTCAGCAAAGTCAGGATTAGGGGGCATGGGTAAACTGAGTAAAGAAGGAGGGCAAGAAGCGGAAGGACGGACCAGAGGTGGACGAGCAGGGCCTGGAGGAGAAGGAAGGGGAGGAGGGGGAGCAGAAAGAGGGGAGCGCACCTCAGCAAGGGCAGTAACCGAGATGGAACTGGGGGCTAAAGAAACCCCCACAGTAGGAACAGGGGGCACCACCACCGAAGCGGGAGGGGAAGGAACGATAGAAGCAGAGATAGGGGGCGAAGAAGAAAGCGAAGCTTTCTTACCGACAGGGGAGGAGGAAGGAGAGGACCCAGGTTTCCGCTTCTGACTCAAAGAAACAGGCGTCCCAGCAGCAACGTACTGGGCAACAGACTCCAGAGTCTCGATAGGAGAAGAAGAGCGAGAGCGAACAACACAACCATCAGGAGAGCGATGGACGTCGGCCCGCACAGTCAGGCGGCGTGGAGAGCCAAGAGACGGAGGAGAAGGACTAGTAGGAGAGGAAATAGAAGACACAGGAGATGCGACAGACTGGGTAGAATGAAGGGGAGCCCTAGACAGAGAACCAGGAGGGGGACCCTTCGGGACAGAACTGAGGGAAACAGGGGAGGCGGTGGTGGGCGTGTCTGGGTCTAAGGCTCGGAAACGGTTGTGAGACTGAGGAAGGCGGGAAGGACGAGGAGAGGAAGAGCGCACCACTCGAGCATAGGAGACACCAGCGAAAGAGGGGAGACGATGAACTTGGCGTCGAGCCTCAGGAAAAGACAAACGGTCCCGGTGCTTCAAGTTGAGGACAGCCGCCTCAAGTTTGTAACGAATACACGCACGGGAGAAGGTAGGGTGGGCCTCACCGCAATTGAGGCAGCGGGCCTGGGGGGAAGTGCACTCTAACTTAGAGTGACCCTCGCTTCCACACAGGGGACAGAGAGAGACAGGACTAGAGCACCTGAGGGTACCATGCCCAAACTTCCAGCACTTACCGCAGAGCCGAGGAGATGGAATATACTCCTGGACGGAGCACCTGGCACCAGCGAGAATAACAGAGGATGGAAGGGTCCTACCATCAAAGGTAACCTTCACAACCCGAAGAGGCAGACGGCGATGACCACGAGGGGGACGAATAAATGTATCCACTTGGAGGACAGAATGACCTGGGCCTCGAGGACATGTTTGATATCCTCGTGGCAGTCCCTAAGATCCCTAACACCGGTCGCAACATGGTGCGGGAGGAGAACAGTGCCCACACTGGCATTCAACCGGGCGTTCTTCGAGACCCGAACAGGGGTCTCACCAAGGCAGGATAAGGCGGCCAAGCGAGTGGCCGCATCCTGAGAAGGAGCAGCAACGACACGGGTACCAAGACGAGTGGGGTTAAAGGTGACAGAGGCATCCACGGAATCGACAAGATGCCTATGAAGGGAAAAATCGTCAGGAGGAGTTGAGTCCAAGGGTTGGAGGTCAAAATACTTAGTCCATGTAGCAGGACCAAACAAAGCATGGAACGAAGTAGGATGGGAAGGAAGCATACGAGAGCGGCCGCGGCGGGGACGGCGATGAGAACCCGTAGAGAGGAGAGAAGGGTCGAAAGTCGCAAGAAGAGATGGAGCCGTGCAAGGGGACGAGACGGTCACCACAGCAGGCTTGGAGCTCGACCCAACCACAGAGGAGGGAGGGGAGCAGGGAGGAAGAGTCCGGTCTGGGCCTAAACCGGGCTCTGCAGTGGAGGCTACAGATCCCGGTCTTCCAGGACGGTCCGACTCAGGGGCCTGGTCGCCCACCCCATGAGCCTGGTTAGAAGTAGTCAAGTCGTCATCCATATAGCAAACTAATAAAAGGGATGGGACCCGGAACCAAGGGATACCACCTACCAGGGCAGCCAGGGAGGCCGAGCGCGGGCCAGTGCAGGAAGGGTGTGTCGTCCCCAGCGGTGCTCCCCTTTTCAACAGGGGAGTCCTACTACTTCGTGCATTCTCCCACACTGGTGCTAAGACCCCAGTCCCCCTATCGCCCTAGCCTGGACACCCAACCATCCACTCAGGGCGGCCTCTCACAGGCGACCCCTCCAGCGGGTGGTCCGATGGCTCACAAGGCCCCTACATGGTGCCCTTCAGCACGTACACACCCAAAGAGGGGGCAGGAGAGGGGCACAGGCAACCCACACCGGTCCCAGGGAGGTGTACGTGAGCCCCTCACCACGGCAAGGAGGCACCACGGGGGGCCACGAAGGCCAAAAGAATGAAGCTGGGATAGAATATGATAACGCCAAGTGGTGTCGTAAGCCTTTTCCAGGTCAAAAAGGACGGCAACAACGGAGGTCTCGCAGCAAAAGCACTACGAATATAGACGCCCAAGTTTACCAGGACATCTGTCGTGCTGCGGCACTTGCGGAAACCAAATTGAGAAGGGGAGAGGAGATGATGGTGTTCCAGGAACCACATCAGACGAACGCTAACCATACGTTCAAAGAGTTTGCAGACACAACTTGTGAGGGCAATAGGGCGAAAGTCCTTAGGGGAGGTTCCCAGAGACCCTGGTTTGCGAACAGGGAGGACAACGGCATCGAGCCAGTCCTCAGGACCTGACGACGACTCCCAGATCCGATTATACAGACTTAGTAAATACTGAGATGGCGAAGCATCTCATAATGAATACCATCGGAGCCCGCCGCCGTAGAACCGCAGAGGGCCAGGGCAGAACGAAGTTCACAGAGAGAAGGGATCGTTATAGGAAAGTCGAAGATGAGTGCAGAAATCTAAAGGACGAGACTCAAGAACAGGTTACGAAGAAGGAAAGATTGGGGAAGATGAAGACCAGAGCTAACAGAAGAAAAGTGGGAACCCAGTTCGGTAGCGACCTGCAACGGGTCCGCCACAAGAGTTCCACGGGGGTGAAGGACTGGGGAAACTTCGGGAACGAACTTACCCGCTATCTTGCGGACACCCTTCCATATCTGTGGCAGGGGAGTTTCGGACGTAATTGTGGAGACATAGGTCCAACATTCACGTTTAGCCATACGGATGGCCCTACGGGCCACCGCACTCGCTTTCTGAAAGAAAAGAATCGGTTGTCTGACGACGGCGGTGCCTCTTCCAGGCTGCACGCTTACAGCGGACAGCTCGAGCACAGTCCGCACTTCCGGGACCCCGAGAGGAAGAGCGAGGAACGGAGCGGAGGGCAGCGTTGAAGACAGTGTCATGAAAAAGGAGGAGAGTGCGAGGGAGAAGCAGAAGGGAGAGGTCAGAGAGCAGCACTGAGGGTAAATAGGTTCCAGTTCGCTTTAGCAAACTGCCACCTAGGAAAAGAGAGGGAAGGGCGAAAAGAGAAAAAGGAAACAAGGATAGGGAAATGATCACTACCATGGAGATCATCAAGAACCTGCCACGTGAAATCTAAGTAAAGAAGAAGAAGAGCAGAGAGAAAGATCAAGACAGGAAAGGGTGCGAGTCCGAGAGTCCAAATGAGTGGGCTCACCAGAATTCAGATGAGACAGGGAAGAAGAGGAGAAACGGCTCAAGAAGGCGACCACGGGTATTTGTCAAAACGTCACCCCAAAGAGAATGACGACAATTGAAGTCACCCAGCAGGTTGCACAGGCTCCGGCAAGGAGTCCAAGAGGTGTTTCAAATCAGGAAGACAAAGCGGGACACTTGGGGGGAGATAAATGGAACAAACTGTGTACCATTTCCCCACAAAGATACGAGCAGCAGAACAATGGAGGGGCAAAGGAAAAAGTAAAGGAACATCAGTGCGAATCAAGAGAGCAGAAGAATTAGGAGCCCCAGCAACGGCTGGGGGGGGAGAGAGAAAGGAATAGCCACGAAAACGACCAGGACGAGCACCAAGCATCGGCTCCTAGAGACAGACTCAAAGGGGCGAAAACCACAAAATTAGAAGTTGAGAGTTCGAGGAAATTGGCATAATAACCTCGAACGTTCCATTGAAGAATAGACAGCGACGACAAGAGAAAGGACAACAACAGAAACAAAGAAGAAACAAAGGCAAAAGAGCAACACAGCACGTTAAAGAATATCAGGGTCGGGATCAGGGTCAGCAAAGTCAGGGTTAGGGGGCATGGGGTAAACTGAGCAAAGACGGAGGGAAGGAAGCGGGAGAACAGACCAGAGGTGGGCGGGCAGGGTCCGGAGGAGGAAGAGGAGGAGACAACGGAGAGGAGCAGTCAAGGACAGCAGCAAAAAAGAGAGGGAGTAGAAAGAGGGGAGCGCACCTCAGCAAGTGCAGCAACCGAAAGGGAAGCAGGGGCCAAAGAAACCTCCATAGCAGGAACAGGGGGGCGCAGCCACTGAAATGGGAGGGGAAGGAGCAATAGAGCCAGTAGTAGGGGCCGAGGAAGAAAGCGAAGCCTTCTTACCCGCCGGGGAGGAGGAAGGAGAGGAGCAGGCTTACTCTTCTGACTTAAAGAGACCGGTGTCCCAGCAACTACACTACCGGGCAACGGATTCCAGTGTCTCAACAGGAGAAGCTGAACGAGAGCACACACGACGGCCGTTAGGAGAGCGATGGACATCCGCCTGCACCGACAGGCGGCGGGGAGAGGCAATAGCTGGAGGAGGAGGGTGGGAAGGAGGGTCGGAGGGAGACGAGGAAGAAGACACAGACACGACAGACCGGGTAGAAAGAAGGGGAACCCCAGACAGAGGACCAGCAGGGGAACCCTTTGGGACAGAATTCAATGGGACAGAGGAGGGAACAGTGGGCGTATCAGGGTCCAAGGCCTGGAACGGTTGCGAGTCGGAGGAAGGTGGGAAGGACGAGGAGAGGAAGAGCGCAACACGTGAGCATAAGAGACGTTAGCATAAGGCGGGAGCCGGCGAACCTGGTGTCTCGCCTCAGGAAAAGATAAACGCTCCCGGTGCTTCAAGTTGAGGACGGCCACCTCAAGCTTATAATGGACACACGCACGGGAGAAAGTAGGATGGGCCTCACCACAGTTGAGGCAGCGAGCTTGGGGAGAAGTGCACTCCGACTTAGAGTGACCTTCACCCCCACACAAAGGACAGAGAGAGACAGTCCCAGAGCAGCGGAGGGCACCATGCCCAAACCTCCAGCACTTGTTACAAAGTCGAGGAGAAGGAATATACTCCTGGACAGAGCACCTGGCACCAGCGAGAATGGCAGAGGATGGAAGGGTCCTACCATCAAAGGTGACCTTCACAACTCGAAGGGGTGACGGCGACGGCCACGAGGGGGACGAGTAAACGAGTCAACCTGGAGGACAGAATGGCTTGGGCATCAAGGATATGCCGAATGTCATCGTGGTAGTCCTGCAGATTCCGAACACCGGTTGCAACATGGGGTGGGAGGAGAATAGTGCCAACACTGCATTCAACCGAGTGTTCTGAGAGACCCGAACAGGGATATCACCAAGGCAGGATAAGGCAGGCAAGCGGGAAGCTGCATCCCGAGAAGGAGCAGCAACGACACGTGTACCGAGACGAGTGGGGTTGAAGGTGACAGACGCATCCACGGAATCAACGAGATGCCGATGGAGGGAGAAATCGTCAGGAGGCGCGGAATCAAGAGATTAAAGTATTTGGCCCATGAAGCAGGACCAAACAAGGCCTGATACGCATCAGTACAGAAAGGAAAGGAGCGAGTGCGGCCGTGGCGCTGACAGCATTGAGAACCCCCAGAGAGAAGAGGGGACAAAAGGCGCAGTAGTTACAACGAGAGACTTGGCCGCACCAGGGGATGAAGTGGTCACCACTGGGGGCTGGAGGCTCGACCCACCACAGAGGAGGGAGGGGAGCTGGGGGAAGAAGTCAGGATGGTCAAAGGAGGAGCAAGGTCGGGCCCAATGCAGCGGGGGCTACAGAGCTGGTCTTCCAATACAGGCCGACTCAGGGGCTTGGTCGCCCACCCCACGAGCTCGAGATGGTACAACAGAAACATTAAATGGCATGTGTACGAAAAGCGAGAAAAATAATTCACGAATGTGCCCCCATACCCACCATGGAGCCACAATTAGAGGCAAGACACCCAACAGGAATCTATCGCCAATCATGCTGGGGTCCCTAGGGGTGGCGTCTTGAGTATACGTCCCACAAACGCCACCTTAAGAACCGTCAGTCCATCGAGATCGGGTTCAGCGACGAAAGGGGGATTTACAATAAAAGGTTCCCTCGCTCGAGACGTTGGGTACTACAGTTCTATGGGTGCAAGAGTATGCCTCCTCAAGCACCCGGGCGTCAAAATAGAAGAAGTCCAAAGGAATAATTTAACAAGCAAAAGGTCGGCAGGAAACGACAAGCAGATAGGAGAAGAGGGGGAGAAAAACGAAACAATTTAAAGGAAAAACGATCCGGCATATTAGAGAAGACAGCAGCAGGAGTGCAAGGCCATAAAAGGTTATGTCTGAGAAGACATTACAAAAACTTAAAAGTAAAAGAGTATCTTGATACCTGTGGTAGGTATATACAATTTAAATATAATATATGTTGGTAGGTTTCCATAATATTGTGGGTACCCGAGGTAGAGGGTAGGTACTGGGTTATAGGGAGCAGTACTGGGGTATAGGGAGGGTACTGGGGTAATGGGAGGGTTCCTGCGGCAGAGGGAAGATACCTACCTTTAGGTTTAGAGGGAGGTTTACCTCTAGAGGTAAAAGGAGGGTACCGAGGTATCTTTGGGTACAGTAAGTAGGCAAAATGAGACTTGTCATACTGTAGGTCATGGAACTGTGAAACCTGAAGTACATTGTGAGAGTACACTGAAATAACCGAGCTACAGTAGGCGAGTGTACACGTCTGAAGTGCACTAGGTGAGGATACTGTGACACACGAGGAAGAGTGGGGGGGGTATCGACGTATGAGCTGTATTAGGTAATGGTACAATAATTCATGAGGTACAGTTAATAATGG
This sequence comes from Procambarus virginalis, assembly GCA_020271785.1. NCBI lineage: Eukaryota > Metazoa > Arthropoda > Malacostraca > Decapoda > Cambaridae > Procambarus > Procambarus virginalis. The sequence continues at coordinate 39,558 of WNGS01161219.1, forward strand.
TACTGTTATTTGAGGAATACGAAAGGGAGACCTCAAAGCACAAGATGATTGCTCGAATAAGTGCTTGCAAAGTATAACTCCGTGACTTGGGTCATCGCCAAAGCTAAAAGACCAGGCCTGAAGTACCAGTTCTCGTGGTTACCCAATAGAGGAATATTTAGCTTCAGAGTGTGGTGGGAGGGTCTGTAGGGAGGTCTCCGCTCACAAGGACCGATTGATTAATGACCACAGACCCCTTCCCCCCTCTCACTATTACCCTTCTGGCTCAGTTTAACGCTCTGGTGAGACACGGGAACTAAACATGACTTTACGAGGCACCGAAGTGCCGTTTCTAATCAGGACGAGTTTACAGAAAAGGCGGAAAGCCTTGGTGCTGGAATTGGTCATCAGGTGATGACGTCACAGAATCCTGAAGAGGCTGTGTATTGCCAAAGGGCATCATTCGGTCTACAGACTTTGGAGGAGTGAGGACGCTGCCCTCAGAGCTCTGGGCTACCAACTTCCACGTCAGAATGTACAGTACTCTTTTGTAATTGTGAAACATACCAGACAGAATCACTGGTAAACCTTGCAGTGCAATTGGAATATGAGATTGTCAGCACAGCAGTGAAGCATTATTGTTACGGCCACTATGGGTCGCAACCGGGTTCTTTGCTGCCGGAACCAAAGTACTAGTATCCGACCACAAGTCTGTAGTGGCTTTCAAGGAGTAGGCTTGGTAATGCAAGTAAAACACAATGGGGGAGTTTAAAGGAATGACACTTCATAGATTATCAATATATTCACATTATCACTTTCCCATTACCTTAAATAGAATCATAAACGAAGTATTACTACACTGATATATACACATGTGCCGCTCTCATAGGACACTAAGCGCTCCTCGATACTCATGCAATGTAGCCTTGTCAACTTCTGCGATTTCCCCAGCACACAGTACCGTCCTCAACCAGTACTAGGAATCACCAACTTGTCTACCCTAGCCATGGGCCAGCCTATCTACAGTCTCACTAGGTGCTCATTGTGAACGCCCACAAACACTCTTCAGCCTGGTGGTGGCAGAGAACATCAGCCTCGCGCTGTTGCGCCTCTACTCTAACAAATACAAGGGTAGCGAACACCTGGCATGAGCTTTTTGCAATTAGCTAGTTACAAGCCTCCGTAGCGTCTCACTGTCGGTCGTCTCTTCCTCCAGCCAGTCCCGGGATACGCCGAAGTCTGTCATTGCCACTTCACAGGCAGACAGCAGATACTACTCAGTTTCCTCTTCGGCGGCGGCTCACTGCTCACGTAAAGCAGAATGAAGTAGAGGGATAATACGTTGCCCTGAGTAGACCGACTGTCCTCGTACCACTGCAGCCCTACGTCACCTCTGTGGATACAGAGACGTCATCAGTAAACTGGCTAATACTTGGGACACCAGGAAATACCACTTACGGACTCTGATAAACATACAACTCCTCCCACAATAGATGGGGCCGATTTTCTAGGCGCCACCTCACCAGAGGTCAGCAACAGCGACCCATCTAGCTGACCAGGGCAGGAATCTAGCGTCTCTTGCAGGTATAATACTGCCACCACCAGATGGCGTCGTCCATTTTTTTGGGGTTTCGAGAGCGGACTCACAGACGACATTGACGCCGCTGCTCCATAACCTGACGATGGAGTCGGGTTCGTAACACCGCCCAACCAAAAGGAATTTGGGTCATAAAATGAAAGGAAACTAAATTAGTACAGTAACACAAAACCAATCAGACGCACATAGACAATGGACTGATGAGGCGAGGATGTCCTGTCTGCAAAACTGCCTTAATAGGAGAATCTGGCACAAGGAAAATTTAAAGATCATACGCAATGACCTGTCTGATGTAACTTCCAAAATTCTTAATGGGATGCTCCTCAGAGGCTCAATTATCTTACGTGTCTTGGGTAAGGCTCTACAGAAACTTTATCTGGGGCGAATAGACACCTTTTGTCGTGGCACCACTGGTGGCTGACCGCAGAAAGTATGTCTTGCAACGGTCTGGCAGTCCTTCAGGGAGACGGGAACCTGGAATACAGGAGACTGACGATTCGGAGTAACAGCAATAATCTTTAAATCTGTACTTACAGCATAACTGCTTACTTGGCCCACACCTAGTCCCAACAGGACCGCCTGTACATTGAAGAGCGTGTTCGCTCTTCCACCGTCAGGTCGACCAACGTTCCGTATAATGTTGAATCCAAGCTCACCAATTACGCGGGGGGTGTCGACCTGTCCGGAACAGTCACTCATTAAAACATTTCTTTTACTCCCTGTATCATCAATCACCTTCTGGGTCCATCCTTCGACTGTAATACTCATAGGGCGAATATCCGATTCCTAGTGTCTCTCCACGATGTTCACAGAAGCTATAATGTTGAATCCAAGCTCACCAATTACGCGGGGGTGTCGACCTGTCCAGAACAGTCACTCATTAAAACATTTCTTTTACTCCCTGTATCATCAATCACCTTCTGGGTCCATCCTTCGACTGTAATACTCATAGGGCGAATATCCGATTCCTAGTGTCTCTCCATGATGTTCACAGAAGCCATCATCCGACGGTTCGTCCACCGATCTGCCTAGAGCACACACGAAAATAATACAAAATACCGCTAAGAAACATTTGACTATCTTAGGAAAAATTTTCATGAGCCTTTAATATCCATAGCCGGCTATATCCATTAGCCTGGTTTGGACCAAGGGGGCCACTTTAACCTGCGCACATACCTCGCCTCCATGTGTACATACCTCGCATACCTCTGATGTCTGGGGAATCTCTGGCCAGTTCAGTGAACATTGTACCTTGCCATACCCAAAGTACTTATCTGCCGTCTCTCCAGACTCTTTGGTATCCGTGGGCGCTTGTACACGAGTTCCCTCATGCTCGGTTGCTTCTGTTACTGTAGCCCCACGTTTCTCGTCGGGAAAAGCGTCAGCAGAATCTGTTGGAATGTTCTCAATCTGTTGGGTAGAGGGAGAATTAAAAATATTATATAATTTCACGTCTGTCTGTACCTTGGATTTAATGTGTTCTGCCGTTACCCAAGCCTTACTGCTACTACGGCCAGCTCGTCCACAATCTCGAGATGATCGTTGTTCAAACTTTTCGCCAAGTCATTGCCTAGTACTACTTCTATCCCAGCTATAGGCAGGGTATCAACTACTGCCAATGCACATGTGCCACTGAAATAGGGCGAATCGAGGTATACTTGCACTAAGGGGGCAACGTACCGCGTCAAAGGAAACCCAATTAGAACAACCTTTAGTATCCCGTCAACACTCGCTCCCTCGGGTAACGAGTCTCACGATCAGGGACTGGGCTGCTCTACTCTGAGCACTACAACCGATCTACCAGTACGATCACTCGCACTCAAGGTCTACCTGCTGTTCTTCTTGGTATGTCTTGAGATCTCCAGACAGACATTCCTTAAACTCCTACTGATCAAGGGGCAGGATATACGAGCTGCTCAAGTTCTTTCGTCTTCACCTTTCGAGACGCACACCATTCCTGAAACGTAGTTCCTTTATGTCTGCAAACTCCGTAAAGGTGTGCTCAGAGGTCTTCTTCAGGTTCCTGAACTTTTGCCTATAAGCCTCCGGCACCAACTGAAAAGCCATGAGCACTACCTTCACTGTCGTAATCACTGGAATCATCAAGCAACAACGTAGAGTATGCAATTTGGGCCTTAGCAGTCAAGACGGACTGGATCATGATGGCCCAATTCTCCTTTGGTCAATCTAAAGAGGCAACAACCTTCTCGACGGCAGCGAAGAACTTTGAGACTTCTTTTTCATTGAACTTTGGGACCATCTTAATATTTCTCACTGGAGCGAAACTACCGTTTCCTTTGTTTCCCTCCGACCACCTAATCGTAACACTTCTAACTCGTGTAGCCTTTCCTTCTACTTTTCTTTCTCGTTCTTCTCTTCCCCTTTTTCTCTTTTCTCTTTCTCTCTTAATTCTCGCTCTAATTCCAAACATTTCACTTCCATTTCATTCAAAGCCATTTCCTTCTCTTTCATTTCCCGTTCTATTTCTAAATTTTTCCATTCTATCTCACGATTGACCTCCAATGCACGCCTTTTCACAGTGAGAAGGCCGATATTCAATTCACTAGTATGACTCACCATCACTGTCTTCCTTTTCAGTGGAAGCCACGATACTTTCCTTCGTACCTGGTGCCTCTCTTTCCTGCTTCTCTACTTTTAAATGCTTATGAACCATCGACACAACACTGCAATCACTCACGTACTTTGATCCCTAAATAGACACTTTCTAGCACAAATTCCTGCTTTCCTAAATACTTCAATCTAGCAAGATAGTCCTTGTTCAGAAATTCCTGAACATCGTCTAGATTGTCAATGGACTCTTTCTCGGCTATTTTGTCACCAAGTTGTGCACGAGCACGCAACGCACAGCTTTATTAAACACTTATAATAACCGAGCACCGCACTCTCTAATACTGCACTTTATCACACTGAGCGCCGCACAGGACATGTAACGTCCTAACATATAACGAACAGTGGAATTGTTCACAGGGGTTTGCACTACGTCACCACCCCTATCAAACGCACTTGACAAGAGGTTGGATCCCGCTGGGGGATGCCGATTATGTTACGGCCACTATGGGTCGCAACCGGGTTCTTTGCTGGAGGAGCCAAAGTACTAGTATCCGACCCCCCAGTCGGTAGTGGCTTTCAAGGCCACTTATGGCTTGGTAATGCAAGTAAAACACAATGGGGGAATTTAAAGGAATACGACACTTCATCGATTATCAATATATTCACATTATCACTTTCTCATTCCCTTCAATAGAATCATAAATGAAGTATTACTACACCGATATATACACATGTGCCGCTCTCATAGGACACTAAGCGCTCTTCGATGCTCATGCAATGCAGCCTTGTCAACTTCTGTGATTCCTCAGCACACAGTACCGTCCTCACCAGTACTAGGAAATACCAGCGAGTTTACCCTAGCCATGGGCCAGCCTATCTACAGTCTCACCAGTGCTCCTTGTGAACGCCCACAATTAATCTCCAGCCTGGTGCTGGCAGAGAACATCAACCTCGCACTCCTGGGCCTCTACACGAACAAATACAAGGTATCGAACCCCTGGCAGGAGCTTCTTGCAACTAGCTAGTTACACTCCTCCGTAGCACCTCACTGTCGGTCGTCTCTTCCTCCAGCCTGTCCCGGGATACGCCGAAGTCTGTCACTGCCACTTCACAGGCAGACAGCAGATATTACTCAGTTTCCTCTTCGGCGGCGGCTCACTGCTCACGTAAGCAGAATGAAGTAGAGAGATAATAGGTTGCCCTGATTAGACCGACTGTCCTCGTACCACCGCAGCCCTACGTCGCCTCTGGGGATACAGACACGTCATCAGTAAACTGGCCAATACTGGGGACACCAGGAAATACCAGTTACGGACACTGACATAAACATACAACTCCTCCCACAATAGATGGCGCTGATTTTCTAGGCGCCACCTCACCAGAGGTCAGCAACAGCGACCCATCGAGCTGACCAGGGCTAGGAATCAAGCGTCTCTTGCAGGTATAATACTGCCACCACCAGATGGCGTCGCCCATTTTGTTGGGGTTTCGGTAGCGGACTCACAGATGGCATTGACGTCGCTGCTCCATAACCCGACGATGAAGTCGGGTTCGTAACAATAATTATTGACAATCAACTGCGAAAGAAAACAAGGAGAAGTGTGAAAGGGATTTGATGATAGTGAAATTGTGGTGGTTCGCACTACCGGGGTTGAGAGGAGGAGGTACTCTCCTCCTGGAGACAGTGTGAGGGAGGCCTTTTGCTCTCTTCTACCCAGTCACGAAGGATGTGGGAAGTGTGGGGCATGTCACTTCTTTTCCCACTATGTAGGTTATTGCACCATCGTTCTTTAAGACTGCGTTGAGTGGGTTAGGAAGCACTATAGCTATTGATGGTCGTGTCAAGGTGGTTGGCCTGTTCGCGTGGTGCAAACAAATTAATCCTGGTTTTTTATCCATCTGGAAAGCTGGAGTTGTGAGCTTGATTCATCATTTGTTCTATATAAATTTTGTGTTCCCTCGCTAAAAAAAAATCCACAGTCGGACCTGATGTCTGGAAGGCACCTGGATCATCGTCAGAGAGGTTGAATGATGTATCAGAATGAAAGGTCAAAACTTGGGTTAATTAATTGTTTCTGATGTGCACAAACTAATTTTGGTGATCAGTAATCACCCAATCTCGGATCAATCAGAATATATCTCTCAACGAGCTTTCTCTGTGTTTATTGTTAAGCTGTCAGCTCCGGAGGAGTGACAGGTTTAACATTGGAGTGTCGCGCCACTCTGGAGTGACCGACGTGTGTGTAAACGACATCATAACACATTTGAGATAACTGCGGTTGTCTTTGCGTCACGCATATTATCCCATTGTCTTGTTGTCTTGTCTAGTGACACCTCGTTACTGTTTTCGTCTGTGTGATTATATCACTCCTCATGCTGAAGTTTTGTCGCAATATATTATCATAATTGCTACTTGTCATAATTTGAGTTGGCTCGGGATCAAGCCCAGAGGCCTCAAGCACTGAATATAGATTCGGTGTGTAGGACCCATCCGTTACCTGCAATATTTGCTTGCTTGCAAGCAAGTTGCAGAGTGAACGACCTAAGCGTCAAAGAAAACCGGTATTGCTTGTGGCAGTAGAAGACTACCCTGGCCTTCATCTCCACCTGGGATACCTTGACCTTGGCGTTTGCTCACGCCTCTGGGGTGTAGTTGTTTGTTTATTTGAGTGTTGTGGCTTTCTGCACAGTTACCTCTTGCAGTGCGGCCCCCACTGACGTTGGTGCGGTTACATGCAATTGCAGATTGTGACAGAAGGCTACAATTGTCAGGGAAACATTCGAATTCACGCCACAGATAAATAAATAACCCCTTACATTCTGGCGCTGCAACGTGGGGTGTTACTGTGACTGTCTGTGGAGGAGGGAGGGGGGGGGGTCACTAACAAGGAACAATAGTTGAGTGTACAATGTAACCTGAATCACAGTAGATGTGGGAACAGACTCACTGGTAAGACAAGTGATAATACTGTCGCATTAAAGGTACAGCCGGACGGGGACAATTACACCTGAGGTAGAGAAATGAGAGTATTGTGAACCTGACGGACAGTAATTGAGGGTACAGTCACACCTGAGGTACAGTATGTGAGGGTACAGTCACACCTGAGGTACAGTAGGTGAGGGTACAGTCACACCTGAGGTACAGTATGTGAGGGTACAGTCACACCTGAGGTACAGTATGTGAGGGTACAGTCACACCTGACGTACAGTAATTGAGGGTACAGTCACACCTGAGGTACAGTATGTGAGGGTACAGTCACACCTGAGGTACAGTAAGTGAGGGTACAGTCATACCTGAGGTACAGTATGTGAGGGTACAGTCACACCTGAGGTACAGTAATTGAGGGTACAGTCACACCTGAGGTACAGTATGTGAGGGTACAGTCAAACCTGAGGTACAGTAATTGAGGGTACAGTCACACCTTAGGTACAGTATGTGAGGGTACAGTCACACCTGAGGTACAGTATGTGAGGGGTACGGTCACACCTGAGGTACAATGTGTGAGGGTACAGTCACACCTGAGGTACAGCAGGTGAGGGTACAGTCGCACCTGAGGTACAATATGTGAGGGTACAGGCACACCTGAGGTACAGCAGGTGAGGGTACAGTCGCACCTGAGGTACAGTATGTGAGGGTGCAGTCACACCTGAGGTACAGTATGTGAGGGTACAGTCACACCTGAGGTACAGTATGTGAGGGTACTGTCACACCTGAGGTAGAGTAATTGAGGGTACAGTCACACCTGAGGTACAGTATGTGAAGGTACAGTCACACCTGAGGTACAGTATGTGAGGGTACAGTCGCACCTGAGGTACAGTATGTGAGGGTACAGTCACACCTGAGGTACAGTATGTGAGAGTACAGTCATACCTGAGGTACAGTAATTGAGGGTACAGTCACACCTGAGGTACAGTATGTGAGGGTACAGTCACACCTGAGGTACAGTATGTGAGGGGTACGGCCACACCTGAGGTACAATGTGTGAGGGTACAGTCACACCTGAGGTACAGCAGGTGAGGGTACAGTCGCACCTGAGGTACAATATGTGAGGGTACAGTCACACCTGAGGTACAATATGTGAGGGTACAGTCACACCTGAGGTACAGTATGTGAGGGTACAGTCACACCTGAGGTACAGTATGTGAGGGTACAGTCACACCTGAGGTACAGTATGTGAGGGTACAGTCACACCTGAGGTACAGTATGTGAGGGTACAGTCACACCTGAGGTACAGTATGTGAGGTTACAGTCACACCTGAGGTACAGTAATTGAGGGTACAGTCACACCTGAGGTACAGTATGTGAGGGTACAGTCACACCTGAGGTACAGTGTGTGAAGGGTACGGTCACACCTGAGTTACAATGTGTGAGGGTACAGTCACACCTGAGGTACAGCAGGTGAGGGTACAGTCGCACCTGAGGTACAATATGTGAGGGTACAGGCACACCTGAGGTGCAGCAGGTGAGGGTACAGTCACACCTGAGGTACAGTATGTGAGGGTACAGTCACACCTGAGGTACAGTATGTGAGGGTACAGTCACACCTGAGGTACAGTACGTGAGGGTACAGTCACACCTGAGGTACAGTATGTGAGGGTACCGTCACACCAGAGGTACAGTAATTGAGGGTACAGTCACACCTGAGGTACAGTATGTGAGGGTACAGTCGCACCTGAGGTACAATGTGTGAGGGTACAGTCACACCTGAGGTACAATATGTGAGGGTACAGTCACACCTGAGGTACAGCAGGTGAGGGTACAGTCACACCTGAGGTACAATATGTGAGGGTACAGTCACACCTGAGGTACAGCAGGTGAGGGTACAGTCACACCTGAGGTACAGTATGTGAGGGTACAGTCACACCTGAGGTACAGTATGTGAGGGTACAGTCGCACCTGAGGTACAATGTGTGAGGGTACAGTCACACCTGAGGTACAATATGTGAGGGTACAGTCACACCTGAGGTACAGCAGGTGAGGGTACAGTCACACCTGAGGTACAATATGTGAGGGTACAGTCACACCTGAGGTACAGCAGGTGAGGGTACAGTCACACCTGAGGTACAGTATGTGAGGGTACAGTCGCACCTGAGGTACAATATGTGAGGGTACAGTCACACCTGAGGTACAGCAGGTGAGGGTACAGTCGCACCTGAGGTACAATATGTGAAGGTACAGTCACACCTGAGGTACAATATGTGAGGGTACAGTCACACCTGAGGTACAGCAGGTGAGGGTACAGTCACACCTGAGGTACAATATGTGAGGGTACAGTCACACCTGAGGTACAGCAGGTGAGGGTACAGTCACACCTGAGGTACAGTATGTGAGGGTACAGTCACACCTGAGGTACAGTATGTGAGGGTACAGTCACACCTGAGATACAGTATGTGAGGGTACAGTCACACCTGAGGTACAGCAGGTGAGGGTACAGTCACACCTGAGGTACAGTATGTGAGGGTACAGTCACACCTGATGTACAGTAAGTGAGGGTACAGTCACACCTGAGGTACAGTATGTGAGGGTACAGTCACACCTGAGGTACAGTATATGAGGGTACAGTCACACCTGAGGTACAGTAAGTGAGGGTACAGTCACACATGAGGTACAGTATGTGAGGGTACAGTCACACCTGAGGTACAGTAAGTGAGGGTACAGTCACACCTGAGGTACAGTATGTGAGGGTACAGTCACACCTGAGGTACATTATGTGAGGGTACAGTCACACCTGAGGTACAATATGTGAGGGTACAGTCACACCTGAGGTACAGTCACACCTGAGATAAAGTTAACTGAGGTAGAGTGATACCAAAGGTACAGTTTGTGAGGGGTACAGTCACACCTGAGGTACTGTAGACGAAGAGACAATGATACCCAAGGTACAGTGATAACTATGGTACAATAGATGAGGGTACAATCATGCATGATGTTCAGTGGGAGTTGGTATACTCCCACCTGAAATACAGTAGGCGAAGGTACAAGGATACCAAAGGGACAATAGGTTAGAGTACAGTCACACCTGAGGTACAGTAGGTGAGGATACAGCTCACCTAAGGTACAGTAGGTGAGGGTACACTGACACTTAAGATTCCGTACGTGAGAGTAGTTACCCTGGAGGTACAGTAGGTGAGGGAACAGCTCACCTAAGATACAGATGTTGAGGGTACAGTCACACTTTATTAACACTAGGTGAAAGTACAGTGACTCCTAAGGTACAATAGGTGAGAGTACGACCCACCTGAGGTACAGTAAGTGATTGTACAGTGATACCTAGCGTACAGTAGGTGAAGGTACAGTCACACTTGAGGCACATTAGCACGTGAGGTAAAGTAGGTGAAGGTACATAAATACATTGAGGTAAAGTAATACATTAAGGTACAGAAATACATTAAGGTACATTATGTGATGGTACAGTCACAACTGAGAGATAGCCTGTGAGGGAGAGTGATACCTAAGATACATGTGAATGTACAGTCACACCTGAGGTACAGTAGGTGGGGGTACAGTCACACCTGAGGAACAGTAGGTGGGGGTACAGTCACACCTGAGGAACAGTAGGTGAAGGATCAGTCACATCTAAGGTACAGTAGGTGAGGGTACAGTCACACATGAGGAACAGTAGGTGAAGGTAGAGTCACACATGAGGAACAGTAGGTGGGGGTACAGTCACACCTGAGGAACAGTAGGTGGAGGTACAGTCACACATGAGGAACAGTAGGTGGGGGTACAGTCACACATGAGGAACAGTAGGTGGGGGTACAGTCACACTGAGGAACAGTAGTTGGGGGTACAGTCACACCTGAGGAACAGTAGGTGGGGGTACAGTCACACATGAGGAACAGTAGGTGGGGGTACAGTCACACATGAGGAACAGTAGGTGGGGGTACAGTCACACATGAGGAACAGTAGGTGGGGGTACAGTCACACATGAGGAACAGTAGGTGGGGGTACAGTCACACATGAGGAACAGTAGGTGGGGGTACAGTCACACCTGAGGAACAGTAGGTGGGGGTACAGTCACACATGAGGAACAGTAGGTGGGGGTACAGTCACACCTGAGGAACAGTAGGTGGGGGTACAGTCACACATGAGGAACAGTAGGTTGACTCTATTATTATAGTCAACCTTCATATTTGTACCTGCACCATAGAAACCCTGTCATTGGTTGGTTCTCCATTGCAAACAAAGGGTTGTGACTTATTGCACTGGTTTAGCTTCGTATTTTTCATTATTTGTACGTCTTATTGGACGTTTTCTATCAAAATACTCTACCTGTGATTAGACAGCCCATACTCCAGTTTTGGTAGTACTGACAGTAATGATGAGGACAATAATACATAAACCGACGTAAACGCAATTAGAAAGCAGAAATGGGTACTGGTGAATTTGTACAAACCGGAAAAGCTTTTCTATTTATGTTGAAAAGACAAACTAAACTAACCTAGCCTTACCTTCCTAGACCTAATACACGATATTTGAGGCCTAATATAGTACACATGTGTGCTATACTAAGCCTAGGAATATTTAAGTAAGTTTTTTAGCCATTTTTTTTAGACTATAAAGTGAATAGTACCAAATTCTACAATCTAATTGCTTAGTGCGTCATTCATTGTACTGTGGTGTATACGTTCCAAAAACTGTTATCTCAACAGGAGGATGAGTTCTGGTAACACACGAATAGTGTTGGAGGATCTTGTTTTGACATGAGCAAGTCTCATGACTTAAATCTGAAACGTGAATACTTTCATCCTTTAAGTCAGTCGCAGAAATTTGTCCTGCATTTAATGGGAATTATCACAAATGGTTTCTCCTATATATGCCGGTGCTTGAACATCTTTTGCATTTTATTGAGTAAAAAAAAATATTTTCTCCATTCTTTTCATGTTATTTTACTGTTATAATGGCTACGAAATTCAGAGAAAACTGTACCCAGTATGATCACGGAATGGAGCCATTTCGGTTTAAAGTTGTTTCTATTGTACCGCGTGCCACGTTTCTCCTCCATCATTATTTGCCATTATTAAAGTCCAAAATGATATTTCTTCTTTGAAAATATATGATATTGAAGTGTCTTGGCAGAGGGCAAAAATTCCTATGAGAACAACACATCGTTGTCAATCAAAAGTTGTCAATCACATCGTTGTCAATCGAAAGTTGCCAATCAGATCGTTGTCAATCGAAAATCGTCAATCAGATCGTTGTCAATCGAAAGTTGTCAATCAGATAGTTGACAATCACTTCGTTGTCAATCGAAAGTTGTCAATCAGATCATTGACAATCACATTGTTGTCAATCGAGTGTTGACAATCACACCGTTGTCAATCGAGTGCTGACAATCACATTGCTGTCAATCGAGAGTTGACACTCACATCGTTGTCAATCGAAAGTTGTCAATCAGATCGTTGTCAATCGAAAGTTGTCAATCAGATCGTGACAATCACACATCGTTGTCAATCGAAAGTTGTTAATTAGATCATTGACAATCACATCGTCGTTAATCACATCGTTGTCACTCCAAAGTTGTCAATCACAACACGTCGTCAATACAATCTAATCACAAAATAAAAACAATAACTTCCTAATTTCACTAAATAGTTTCCTTCCTTGTACTTTAAACTCACACTGTATTCTTAAGCTACCATCCCCACAATACTAGTACTTAAGACATGGAACTTCACAGTTAATCATTTCCTTCAATTTATATTCTAGTTATTTTGTTAAACGAAAACTTTGCTACATTGTATCTATTAATAATCTTATTGAGTCTGCTTGATTAAGTACCTGCCTGGAACGCTGTGCGTGTTACTGACTTTTCAAGAATTAAAAACACCAATATTATAAACGCTCACTAACCGAATGTACCTTCGTATATAAATAAGATAAATATAAACAAATTAATTCAGGAATTCACATATGAAGAAAATCAACTGCAGTTCCTGTGCAGGTTGTGTCGGAACATAAGAAAATGCTGTTCCGTGACTGCAACAACAAGACCCCCACTGGAAAGTCTTGAGTTGTCACTAGGTAGTTTTAGTGATTTTGAATGTTTCGTAGATGTACGATAATAAGTCCAAATTTTACCTTCATTGACAAATATTCAAGTTTGTTGAGTTAAACTAAAAATT
>WNGS01161219.1:71998-84830 GCA_020271785.1 Procambarus virginalis
GTATAAATCTGGATAGTTTTCGATTAGGAAAGACTTGGGTAAATACTTGGTCAGTAACAGGGTTGGTTGATGTGTGGAACCGAATTGCCGCGTAGACACTTTGTGGAGGTGGGGTCCCCTCGATTTGTCAAACAGTGTTTTGCGACATGGATATGAGTGGGATTGAGTGGTTTTAAATAGGAGCTGCCTTCGTATGGGCCAATAGGCCTTCTGCAGTTGCCTTTAATCTTATGTTCTTAATTCTATCATGTCACCCCTAACTCTTCGGCGTTCCAGTGAATGCAAATTAAGCTTTGTTAATCTTTCTTCATATGAAAGATTTCTAATTGGAGGATTTACTTCGTCATCCTACGCTAGACACGATCAAGTGAATTTGAATCCATTCTATAATATGGCGACCCAAAACTGAACTGCAATATCTAAATGGGGCCTACCAGAGCAAGAATAGCTTGCAGAATCACACCAGGGTTACTTGTGTCCACTGCCCTACGCTGCGATTAATAAATTCGAGGGGCCTATTGCCTTACTTACGAACATTAATGCATTGATCATTTGGTTTTAAATTCTTACTAATTAGTAACTCCCAGATCCTTTCGCAATCCGTCTTCGTAATCTCAACACCATATAGCTAGTATCTTGCGACTCTATACTCATTACCTAGCCTCAGAAACTTTACATTTATCCGCATTAACCTGCATCTGCCAGTTCTTTGACCATTTCAAAACCCTCAGTTATCAACTTTGAAGTGATACGTGATGCCTCCTCCGAAATTAATTCCCTACCGACTTATTCGCTATCATCCGGCAAATTTGCAAATGTTGCTACTCAAACCTGAATCTAAATCATTTTATATATATTTATAAACAACAGAGGGTCCCAAGACAGAGCCTTGAGGCACTCAACTTACAACATTTTTCCCACTCTGACTTGACTCCATTTATACGTAACGTATCGTGTTTCCTTTGGTATAGACACTGCCCTACATGATCCAGCTTAATATACGCACACCCCAGCAGCCTCTACATCTTTTAAATCAGTCGTTCATTGGCACTGTATCGAAGCTTTGCTAAAGTCAATGTACTCAACATCACAATCCTTACCATCTATCAACTGCCTCAACTATGCTAGAATAAAAAAGATAGCAAATTTTTTTTAAACATGAACGGCCATTTATAAAACCATGTACCGACTCAATTATTAATTCTGTTTTTCAAGTATGAGACGAATTTTAGTTGCTATTATAGATTCGACGTAACTTCCCACAATAGACGTTAGCTAATTGGTCGATAGGTAGACCGCAAGTGATCTATCTCCTTTCTTAAAAGCTGGCATCACATTAGCAACTGTCCAAAACTCTGGCACATGTCGTGCCTGACTCTATTGATTTATTTAAATATGATTGACAGTGGGTCACAAAGCTCCATTTTGCATTCTTTCAGCACTCTGGAAACACTTCATCCGGCCCTGGGGAGTGTGTTTGAGGTTTGAGTTTTCCTATTTGTTTAAGAACATCATACCTGGTCCTAACTGCTAATCTCGTCCACCTGTCCTCGTCCCCATCCCACAATAGACGTTGTTGGGCTGAGGCATATTGTTAAGTTCCTCTTTAGTAATACAGATAAGATACAAAATTTATTAAAATACTACTCATCTCTTCATCACTATCTGTTATTTGACCTATCTCAGTTTTAATGGACCTATCCTTTCCCTAGTCTTAGTTCGATATAACTGAAAAAACCTTTAGGATTTGTCTTTGCTCACCTAGCACTAAATAGTAATTATTGGTAGCAGTCTTTTCACCTAATGCCTCTATTCACCTAGCAGTAAATAGGTATCTAGGATAAGCTATCTAGGATACGTATCTACTTGCATCCTGGTGAGTGAGTGAGGGTTAGTCACTAGTTGGAACATGTGTGGTAGGTGTTATAAGCCTAACATGTGTATTTATAAACTGCCTGTCCCCCGACTCAATGATGTTACATGTATTGACTATATGAAGCCTAAGAGAGCATATGCAACATCTTTTTACCTAATGCCTCTATTCACCTAGCACTAAATAGGGACACCTATTTTGCACCTAGCAAAAAATAAATAGCAGTTAGTAAGCTATTGCATCCTGGTGAGTGAGTGAGGATTAGTCACTAGTTGGACCTTGGGGGGTTATAAGTGCAAGTGTATATATAACTGTGTATATATAAAGTGTATATATAAACAAGTGTATATATAAACTGCCTGTCCCCCGACTCAATGATGTTACATGTATTGACTAAATGAAGCCTAAGAGAGCATATCCAAGGCCTAAGTTTAGTCATTTATGTTTTGAAGAGGTTTGCTTTGGTTCTTTAGTTACCGGTAAGTGGGTGGCATTTGTATTGATTCCCCAAATTAGAAATCTTTCGTATGAAGAAAGATTAATAAAGCTTAAATTGCATTCACTGGAAAGGCGAAGAGTTAGGGGTGACATGATAGAAGTTTACAAGTGGATGAATGGACATAACAAAGGAGATATTAATAGGGTATTAAAAGTATCAACACAAGACAGAACACGAAACAACGGGTATAAATTGGATAAGTTTAGATTTAGGAAAGACTTGGGTAAATACTGGTTCGGTAACAGGGTTGTTGATTTGTGGAACCAATTACCGCGTAACGTGGTGGAGGTGGGATCCCTCGATTTTTTCAAGCGTGGGTTGGACACGTATATGAGTGGGATTGGGTGGTTATAAATAGGAACTGCCTCGTATCGGCCAATAGGCCTTCTGCAGTTGCCTTTGTTCTTATGTTCTTATGTTCTTATGTTCTTATTTAGTCAAACCAACATCAAATGAACTGTTGCTCCAAAATGGAAATGTTGGGATACCATTGGTCTCTCACAAATTGCATACATAAGAACATAAGAACAAAGGTAACTGCAGAAGGCCTATTGGCCCATACGAGGCAGCTCCTATTTATAACCACCCAATCCCACTCATATACGTGTCCAACCCACGCTTGAAAAAATCGAGGGATCCCACCTCCACCACGTTACGCGGTAATTGGTTCCACAAATCAACAACCCTGTTACCGAACCAGTATTTACCCAAGTCTTTCCTAAATCTAAACTTATCCAATTTATACCCGTTGTTTCGTGTTCTGTCTTGTGTTGATACTTTTAATACCCTATTAATATCTCCTTTGTTATGTCCATTCATCCACTTGTAAACTTCTATCATGTCACCCCTAACTCTTCGCCTTTCCAGTGAATGCAATTTAAGCTTTATTAATCTTTCTTCATATGAAAGATTTCTAATTTGGGGAATCAATACATATGCCACCCACTTACCGGTAACTAAAGAACCAAAGCAAACCTCTTCAAAACATAAATGACTAAACTTAGGCCTTGGATATGCTCTCTTAGGCTTCATTTAGTCAATACATGTAACATCATTGAGTAGGGGGACAGGCAGTTTATATATACACTTGTTATGCTTATAACCCCCCAAGGTCCAACTAGTGACTAATCCTCACTCACTCACCAGGATGCAAGTAGCTTACTAACTGATAGATAACTATTTAGTGCTAGGTGAATAGAGGCATTAGGTAAAAAGATGTTGCATATGCTCTCTTAGGCTTCATACAGTAACATATAGTAACTTCATACATGTAACATCATTGAATCGGGGGACAGGCAGTTTATAAATACACATGTTAGGCTTATAACACCTACCACACAAGTTCCAACTAGTGACTAACCCTCACTCACTCACCAGGATGCAAGTAGATACGTATCCTAGATAGCTTATCCTAGATACCTATTTACTGCTAGGTGAATAGAGGCATTAGGTGAAAAGACATGCTACCAATAGGGGGAACAGAGATAGGGGGAACAGATTAAGGGTGTGCTATCCGGGAGCTGGAATTGGTGATATTGTTGGAAACATGAATGATATTATGAAGGGAAATGGGAACAAACCCATTATTTGTTTAAGTGCAGGGGGTAATGATGTTGGGCGAGTTAGGAGTGAGGAACTAATACAAAGATTCAAGACAGCAATAGAATTAGTTAGGAGCAAGGGAGGAATCCCGATCATATGTGGCATTCTTCCAAGAAAGGGAGTGGGAAATGAATGGATGTCGAGGGCACTTGGTGTCAATTGCCGGCTGGAAAGATATTGCAAATCAAATGCAATATCTTTCATAGACAACTGGGAACACTTCTATGGAAGGAATGAAATGTATGCTCGTGATGGGGTGCACCTATCGAGAGCTGGGGTTGTTGCTGTTGCAAACTCGTTGGAAGAAGTGGTTAGAGGTGTTTGTTTGGGTTTAAACTGTTAGTAGATAGAGGTATGGGAATTGATTTGGAGGAAGGAGGTAATAAAAGCATGTGTTTGCGGGAGAAAGGAATTGGCAAAATGATCAGGGAAAGAGAAGGGCCTCAAAATAACAATTCACTTAGGGTATATTACACAAACAGTAGAAGTCTAAGAAATAAAATTAACGAATTAAATGCTCTTGTCTGCACAGAAAAAATAGATATTATTGCACTTACCGAAACGTGGATGAATGTAGATAATAGAGAACTATTAGCTGAATATCAAATAAATGGATTTAAACTATTTCACACAGATAGATATATTAGACGAGGAGGTGGAGTAGCCATATACGTTAGGGACAATTTGAAATGTAGTCTCAAAGAGGGAATCAAAACTGAGCCACACACAGAAACCATTTGGATAGAATTAAACGAAAAAGCAAATAGTATTACAATAGGAGTTATATATAGGCCACCAAATTTAGACAGAATGGAAGCAAACATCTATGGGATGAAATATCTAGGGCATCTAGATCTAACAGTATTTATGTCATGGGTGACTTTAATTTTAGTGGAATAAACTGGTTGAACAAAACAGGGAATAGTGAAGCAGAAGATTTTCTAGAATTAATTGACGATTGCTTTCTTACGCAACACATTAAGGAACCAACACGGGAAAACAATATTTTAGATTTAGTGTTAACTAACAGGGAAACACAAATTAATGACATCGAAATAGGGAGTGAGCTAGGGAACAGTGATCACAAAGAAATCAGATTTAGCATAGAATGGAATAGACCTGTAGGAGAAAATTCTGTTAAAGTGCCAGATTTTCGAAAAGCTGATTTTAATAGCCTAAGAAATTTTTTGGGTCAAATTGATTGGAAAGTCTTGGGTATGGGTGTGGGCCGGTCTTGGAGCGTGACATGAACCCAGCGATAGATGATGTAAATGGGGATTTCGATGTGGATTCAATATATAACTTATTTAAGAATATTCTAAACAAAGCACAGGAACGTAGTATACCACACAAATTGAATAGATCGATTACTAATGACCCAAAGTGGATAACAAAGAATTTGAAGAACCTTATAGGTAAAAAGAGAGCTTGGTACAAAAGGATTAAAAATGGGGAGGTCACTTTAGAACAGGAATTCGTACAACTGGTTAAAAATGTTAAAAAAGAGATAAG
This sequence comes from Procambarus virginalis, assembly GCA_020271785.1. Taxonomy (NCBI): domain Eukaryota; kingdom Metazoa; phylum Arthropoda; class Malacostraca; order Decapoda; family Cambaridae; genus Procambarus; species Procambarus virginalis. Next base: position 77,485 of record WNGS01161219.1, read on the forward strand.
GAAAGCAAAAAGAAACTATGAAGTTCGCATAGCAGGGCAAGCAAAGACAAATCCTAAAGGGTTTTTTCAGTTATATCGAACTAAGACTAGGGAAAGGATAGGTCCATTAAAAACTGAGACAGGTCAAATAACAGATAGTGATGAAGAGATGAGTAGTATTTTTAACAAATATTTTGTATCTGTATTTACTAAAGAGGAACTTAACAATATGCCTTCAGCCGAACAAGTCTATGTGGGTGGGGACGAGGACAGGTTGACGAGTTTAGCAGTTACCAGGGAGGATGTTCTTAAACAAATAGTAAAACTCAAACCAAACAAATCCCCAGGGCCGGATGAAGTGTTTGCCAGGGTGCTGAAAGAATGCAAAGAGGAGCTTTGTGACCCACTGTCAATCATATTTAATAAATCAATAGAGTCAGGCAGAGTGCCAGAGTTTTGGAAAGTTGCTAATGTGATACCAGTTTTTAAGAAAGGAGATAGATCACTTGCGTCTAACTATCGACCAATTAGCCTAACGTCTATTGTGGGAAAGTTACTCGAATCTATAATAGCAAATAAAATTCGTCTTCATCTTGAAAAACATAAATTAATAATTGAGTCGCAACATGGTTTTATAAATGGCCGTTCATGTTTAACAAATTTGTTATCTTTTTATTCTAGCATAGTTGAGGCAGTTGATAGTGGTAAGGATTGTGATGTTGTGTACCTTGACTTTAGCAAAGCTTTCGATACAGTGCCACATGAAAGACTGATTAAAAAGATAGAGGCTCATGGTATTGGGGGTGCTATATTAAGCTGGATTAGGGCATGGCTATATCAAAGGAAACAGAGAGTTAGTATAAATGGAGTCAAGTCAGAGTGGGAAAATGTTGTAAGTGGAGTGCCTCAAGGCTCTGTCTTGGGACCTCTGTTGTTTATAATATATATAAATGATTTAGATTCAGGTTTGAGTAGCAACATTTGCAAATTTGCCGATGATACGAAAATCGGTAGGGAAATTAATTCGGAGGAGGACTCACTATCACTTCAAGTTGATCTAGATAGGGTTTTGAAATGGTCAAAGGACTGGCAGATGCAGTTTAATGCTGATAAATGTAAAGTTCTGAGGCTAGGTAATGATGATAGAGTTACAAGATACGAGCTAGATGGTGTTGAGATTGCGAAGTCGGATTGCGAAAGGGATCTGGGAGTTATAATTAGTAAGAATTTAAAACAAAAGGATCAATGCATAAATGTTCGTAATAAGGCAAATCGGACACTCGGATTTATTAATCGCAGCGTAAGTAACAAGACACCTGGTGTGGTTCTCAAGCTATATCTTGCTCTGGTTAGGCCCCATTTAGATTATGCAGTTCAGTTTTGGTCGCCATATTATAGAATGGATATAAATTCACTTGAACGTGTCCAGCGTAGGATGACTAAGTTAATTCCCCAAATTAGAAATCTTTCATATGAAGAAAGATTAACAAAGCTTAATTTGCATTCACTGGAAAGGCGAAGAGTTAGGGGTGACATGATAGAGGTTTACAAGTGGATGAATGGACATAACAAAGGGGATATTAATAGGGTATTGAAAGTATCAACACAGGACAGAACGCGAAACAATGGGTATAAATTGGATAAGTTTAGATTTAGGAAAGACTTGGGTAAATACTGGTTCAGTAACAGGGTTGTTGATTTGTGGAACCAATTGCCGCGTAACATTGTGGAGGTGGGGTCCCTCGATTGTTTTAAGCATGGGTTGGACATATATATGAGTGGGATTGGGTGGTTATAAATAGGAGCTGCCTCGTATGGGCCAATAGGCCTTCTGCAGTTACCTTTGTTCTTATGTTCTTATGTTCAATAATTACACTACTGCCCGACCAGGATTCGATCCACGAGATCCCTTGAATCCCCGATCAAGGGATCCCTTGAATCCCCGATTGTGAGTCGAGAAGGATCAAGTCATTCATGTTACAATCCATTTAAATTTACTAAAATTTAATACTCCATCAAGGTCAGATCTCCATCAAGGAGATCAAGGGAATCCCTTGAATCCCCGATTGTGAGTCGAGAAGGATCAAGTCATTCATGTTACAATCCATTTAAATTTACAACTAATTTATTTAAACTAATACATTTATACTCCAATACTAATACTAAATACTAAAATAAAAATAAAAATACTAAATACTCCATTTAAATTTAGACTTAAAAATGATTTATCTAGGTTATGATTTATGATATTTAGGTACATTTAGGTACATGATTTAACTAGGATTTAACTTTAATTGATTTAATTTATCAACTAAATAAAATTGATAATTGTAATTTAATTATACGCTCCCTCTCTTCCTTCCCATTTCGTATTACAGATACGTATTCACAGATCGCATTCACAGATACGAACATTAAGGTTTTCTTTACCTTATTATGTTTAATGTTATCCACGGGGAATCCATGGGGTTCTGGGTCCAGGAAGCCATTTTTGTCCCCTCAAATTGCCTCCCTTATCCTCACCCACCTAGGTTCGAATCCCGTATCACACGGATTCACGTATCACACGGAAATATATCCGTGTGATCAATCCGTGGGACTATATGTTATTGTCTGTGATACACGGACATGTATCCAAGGATACACGGACACGTGTATCCTTGGGGTTCTGGGTCCAGGAAGCCATTTGTGTCCCCTCAAATTGCCTCCCTTCTCCCCACCTGAAATCCAGGTGAATTGAAAGACCTGCCCGAGGTCAGTGGATCCAGGTATCCGTCCGTGGGCCCCCGGACTTTAACCCTTCCCCACATTCCAAGGGGTCAGTCAATCAATCTTTGGCTATCCAGAGAATCTATCGAAACTGATACTCCTACAGGAGAGGACATCACAGAAATCTATCTGTGCCCTGTAGTTGCAACCGTTGCGACAGACTCGAACGCAGGTCTATCCGGATTAAGAACATGTTCTATCCGACTAGGCCACGCAGGAGTTGCCTTCTGAATCAAATTTGGCACCTGTATTTATACCAAGCAGGGTTAGTTAGTGTCTATTTTTAAACAATTGCAATGATTGACATGTGAAGTTGAGAGTTTGTGTTGACATTTAGAAAAACATGGAAGCGTTATTCGATGAGGTTGCAGTCCAGTGAAGCAGTGTCATGAATGAATATAGAAGAATTTAGGCTCTTCCCATATCTACACTTCGCCTCAAGTGTAGATATGATAGAGCCCATTAGTCTCAGGAAACTGTACACCTGTTGATTGACGGTTGAGAGGCGGGACCAAAGAGCCAGAGCTCAACCCCCGCAAGCACTACTAGGTGAGTACTGACGCACGGAGACTGCCCAAATATGAATACCATCAGCAGCAGCAGCTGTTGGTGTTCCCAGGCAGGTCACCCATCCAAGTACTAACCAAAGTCAACGATGCTTAACTTGGAAGATGGGGTGAGAAGCAGTGTTCTCAAGGTGGTAAGTAGTATGGCCGCTGCTATTGTATACAATTGGTAACCAATCACATGTCAGTGAGTGAGTGAGTGAGTCAAGATAATGGTAACTACGGGGGAGGATAATCACACATACCACCCAATTCTCCATTAATGATAGTGCTTGTAGCAACTATTTAGTCAAACCAACATCAAATGAACTGTTGCTCCAAAATGGAAATGTTGGGATACCATTGATCTCTCACAAATTGCATACATAAGAACATAAGAACAAAGGTAACTGCAGAAGGCCTATTGGCCCATACGAGGCAGCTCCTATTTATAACCACCCAATCCCACTCATATACGTGTCCAACCCACACTTGAAACAATCGAGGGATCCCACCTCCACCACGTTACGCGGTAATTGGTTCCACAAATCAACAACCCTGTTACCGAACCAGTATTTACCCAAGTCTTTCCTAAATCTAAACTTATCCAATTTATACCCGTTGTTTCGTGTTCTGTCTTGTGTTGATACTTTTAATACCCTATTAATATCTCCTTTGTTATGTCCATTCATCCACTTGTAAACTTCTATCATGTCACCCCTAACTCTTCGCCTTTCCAGTGAATGCAATTTAAGCTTTATTAATCTTTCTTCATATGAAAGATTTCTAATTTGGGGAATCAATACAAATGCCACCCACTTACCGGTAACTAAAGAACCAAAGCAAACCTCTTCAAAACATAAATGACTAAACTTAGGCCTTGGATATGCTCTCTTAGGCTTCATTTAGTCAATACATGTAACATCATTGAGTCGGGGGACAGGCAGTTTATATATACACTTGTTATGCTTATAACCCCCAAGGTCCAACTAGTGACTAATCCTCACTCACTCACCAGGATGCAAGTAGCTTACTAACTGATAGATAACTATTTAGTGCTAGGTGAATAGAGGCATTAGGTAAAAAGATGTTGCATATGCTCTCTTAGGCTTCATACAGTAACATATAGTAACTTCATACATGTAACATCATTGAATCGGGGGACAGGCAGTTTATAAATACACATGTTAGGCTTATAACACCTTCCACACAAGTTCCAACTAGTGATTAACCCTCACTCACTCACCAGGATGCAAGTAGATACGTATCCTAGATAGCTTATCCTAGATACCTATTTACTGCTAGGTGAATAGAGGTGAAAAGACATGCTACCAATAATTACACTACTGCCCGACCAGGATTCGATCCACGAGATCCCTTGAATCCCCGATCAAGGGATCCCTTGAATCCCCGATTGTGAGTCGAGAAGGATCAAGTCATTCATGTTACAATCCATTTAAATTTACTAAAATTTAATACTCCATCAAGGTCAGATCTCCATCAAGGAGATCAAGGGAATCCCTTGAATCCCCGAGTGTGAGTCGAGAAGGATCAAGTCATTCATGTTACAATCCATTTAAATTTACTAAAATACATTTATACTCCAATACTAATACTAAATACTAAAATAAAAATAAAAATACTAAATACTCCATTTAAATTTAGACTTAAAAATGATTTATCTAGGTTATGATTTATGATATTTAGGTACATTTAGGTACATGATTTAACTAGGATTTAACTTTAATTGATTTTATTTATCAACTAACAAAAATTGATAATTGTAATTTAATTATACGCTCCCTCTCTCCCTCCTTCCCATTTCGTATTCACAGATCGCATTCACAGATACGAACAAGTATCCATGGTTACATGGATATCCATATACGGATATATACATGGATGTATATACCATGTCCGTGTATCTTAAGGTTTTCTTAACCCTATTATGTTTAACGGGGAATCCATGGGGTTTCGGGGAGTCCAGGAAGCTATTTGTGTCCCCTCAAATTGCCTCCCTTATCCTCACCCACCTAAGTTCGAATCCCGTATCACACGGATCCACGGGGAATCCATGGGGTTCTAGGTCCAGGAAGCCATTTGTGTCCCTCAAATTGCCTCCCTTATCCTCACCCACCTAGGTTCGAATCCCGTATCACACGGAAATATATCCGTGTGATCAATCCGTGTGACTATATGTTATTGTCTGTGATACACGGACATGTATCCAAGGATACACTGACACGTGTATCCATGGGGTTCTGGGTCCAGGAATCCATTTGTGTCCCCTCAAATTGCCTCCCCACCTGAAATCCAGGTGAACCTGCCCGAGGTCAGTGGATCCAGGTATCCGTCCGTGGATCCAGGTATCCGTCCGTGGATCCAGGTATCCGTCCGTGGGCCCCGGACTTTAACCCTTCCCCACATTCCAAGGGGTAAGTCAATCAATCTTTGGCTATCCAGAGAATCTATCGAAACTGATACTCCTACAGGAGAGGACATCACAGAAATCTATCTGTGCCCTGTAGTTGCAACCGTTGCGACAGACTCGAACGCAGGTCTATCCGGATTAAGAACATGTTCTATCCGACTAGGCCACGCAGGAGTTGCCTTGTGAATCGAATTTGGCACCTGTATTTATACCTCGGAGCAAGCAGGGTTAGTTAGTGTCTATTTTTAAACAATTGCAATGATTGACATGTGAAGTTGAGAGTTTGTGTTGACATTTAGAAATACATGGAAGCGTTATTCGATGAGGTTGCAGTCCAGTGAAGCAGTGTCATGAATGAATATAGGAGAATTTAGGCTAACTGACATGTGTATGTTTAATAGTGTGTATTAATTAATATTTAGTGTTGTGTGTCCAAATGAAGGGAACGGTTTGGCTGGGTAAATATAACGTTATCGTCGCCATTCTCTCTGTTTGACTGGGGGGGGGGGGTAACGTTGGGGTTTGTAGGGATATGGCGGCCACCGGTGGGGGGGATGTTGTTGGTAGGTGGGGTCCAGGGGAGCTCCCTTAGGACATCCTTGGTAGTTGGTGGGGTGGGAGAAAGGGATGGTTGGCAGTTAGGTATTTAAACTTAATTTTTTGAGACAGGTTATATATGGTGAGGTGTTTAGGAAGGAATAAGAAAAGTGTTTGGGACTGAGTTGAGAGTATTAGTTATTGTGATTCATGTTGGAAAGAAGGTAGGTGCTTGAAGTATGTAAAGTCTTGTTAACCACTTCATTTGATTAATAATGTATGAATTAACAGAAAGTGATTTCTGGAGATAGGTATTCAACAGCATATTGAATGGACAAGTTTTAGCAGGCAGGCAGTTAGTTAGGCAGAGAGGGAATGGACTGACAAATAGTTACAAATTTTTTTTTACATGTGGTAGAGTATTATAATCACATGTGCACATTTCAATGTGCGACATTTTTGCACACACATACATACGCGTATAAATACATAAGTACGTAAATACATACATAGGTAAATACATACATACATACATACATACATACATACATACATACATACATACATACATACATACATACATACATACATACATACATACATACACACACCACACACACACACACACACACACACACACACACACACACACATATACACACACACACACACACACACACACACACACACACACACACACACACACACACACACACACACACACACACCACACACACACACACACACACACACACACACACACACACACACACACACACACACACACACACACACACAAAGGGTGACAGACAAGAGGCACTGAACTACAGGCCAGTGTCCTTAACTTGTATACCATGCAAGGTGATGGAGAAGATTGTGAGAAAAAACCTAGTAACACATCTGGAGAGAAGAGACTTCGTGACATCCCATCAACATGGGTTCAGGGAGGGTAAATCTTGCCTTACAGGATTGATAGAATTCTACGATCAGGTGACAAGAATTAAGCAAGAAAGAGAAGGGTGGGCGGACTGCATTTTTTTGAACTGTCGGAAAGCCTTTGACACAGTACCCCATAAAAGGTTGAT
>WNGS01161220.1:2500-10357 GCA_020271785.1 Procambarus virginalis
CTGTCCACTGTCTCCATATCTGTCCTTCTCCTTCACGTGCCAGTCTCACCTTTTTTTTTTTTTTTTTTTTTTTTTTTTTTTTTTTTTTTTTGAGTAAAGAGGAAGGAGAGGCATAGGTGAAGGGAAGTATAGAAGTGGGAAGTACAGTGAGAGGTATGAAAGCAGGCGGGCTGTCCGCCTTGCTGACACGATGTGTGGGTGTTGGCAGCTAAGCTAAGCTGGCTCCCTCTTGTCAGGGAGCTGTGAGTGTGTGAGAGGTTCTTCACATGTGTTTCACCATATATGGATGTCTATAGATGAATACTGTGTAGCATTCATATATACACACTCCGATGCTTCCACACATGTTGTTCTGTTTAAGGCTCTTTATTTTATTATTATTATTATTTATCGAGTTGTTCATACACATTATTTATCTAGTTGTTCATACACATATTTTTATTTATCGAGTTGTTCACACATACACATATTTGAACTGTTCATATATACACATGTATATCTCATCTGGGGATTATATACTGTGGAGCGGGGTTTTCATCCAGAGAATCGAGGCTCTTGGGCCACCAGCTGTGGGAGCGGGGCGTCTCATCTTGGAGCAATCTTTCAAACATTGGGTCCTCTAACATTTCAATGGTGTTCCACACCCTGATGGCTTGGTGCTGCAGTCTGATGTTTAGTGGCTGTATGTTCAGGAGTTCATGGAGCTCCTGGATTGTCTGATTATATGGTGGACGGTGTTTTGCTGCTCTCCTTAGCGCCTTATTTTGTACCGCTTGCATTTTCTGCATGTTAGTTTTCTTTATGGTGTGTAGTGGTACTGGGGGATACTCTAAGTGCGGCCGAACTAGAGCCTTATATAGGTGGATCTGAATGTTAGTACTGAGGCTTCGAATCTTCTCAGTTTTCCTAATGCTGCTTTGGCTTTATTTAGTCGGTCCCTTACATGAATTTGTATCCCTGTTCTATTTATCATTAGTCCCAGTATTCTGCCTACCTCCGCATATTGGATCGGATGGTTGTCAAGGATGATGGGGTCCGGGTTTTTTCGCAATGTGTATTATCTGAAACTTTTGTTTGTTGGTGCTAATTTTCCATTGCTTCTCAAAGTTGTTTATGAGTTCAATTGCTGCCTTGGTCTTGTCGGCTAGTAGCGGCTTTGATGGTCCAGGTTGGCATATTATTTGGGTGACATCGTCAGCGTATGTGATGTATTCTCCATGTTGAGGTTGGGGTAGGTCAGCTGTATATATGTTGAATAGAGTGGGGGAGAGGCAGCTTCCTTGTGGTACTCCACTTTTCAGTTCTATTACTTCACCCAAGTAGCTGCCGATATTAAGCCTAGCAGTTCTATTATCTATAAAGCTGCAGAGGGTAGCAGTAAATCTCTCGGGAAGCCCTAGTTCAGATATCTTATATTTTAGGCCTGTGTGCCACACTTTGTCGAAGGCTTTCGAGACGTCCCTAAGCACTATATTACACTGATTTTTTCGACACTGCGTTGGCTATATGCTCGTAGATCAAGGCTATTGCTGTATGGGCCCCTCTGCGGTTTCTGAACCCATGCTGCCTGGTGTTATACTTCCCTTCTCTTCCATGTACTTCACAAGTCTCTGGTTGATAATTTTTCGAATATTTTACCTGGTACTTCGAGGAGGGAAATTGGCCTGTAGTTTTCGGTTTGGGTTGGGGTTTACCTGGCTTGGGGATTAATCTTATTGTGGCATTCTTGAAGTATGCGGGGAATAGTCCAGATGCAAGAGCTGCATTTAAGATACATGTGTATTGATGGAGTGCAATTACTGGTAGGTTGGATAATACCATCTTATTTATTTTGCTGTTGCCCGGCGCCTTGTTCTTGAAACCCATAATTGTTTTATGGACCTCTGCAATGGTTATGTGTTTCATAAGGTGGCAGTCATCGCGTATGTTGTTAAGGTCTATTGTTTGCGTCGGGAGTAGAGCTGCAGCTCTGTTATCGACTCGAGTTGTAATTTCCCTTTCATTAATTTGGCAAAAGTTTACATTTTCTTCTGGGTTTATCCTGAATATTTTTCCCAGAACTTCCTGAATTCCTGCTCTTGTTCTCTCTCCTCATAGAGTTTATTTCCTGAGGCCTATGATGTAGGGTGTTTCCTCAGAAGAGCTTCCCATCAAAGTCTTTACTTTTTTCCAGAACTTTCCTGGGTTCTGTAGTCTGCTTGGATCTTGCTTATTAGGTCATCCCATTGCTTGGTGTACTCTGTTTTGCATAGATCTTGCAGCGCATCTTGTAGTTNCGTATTATAATTTCAGAAACCACAATAAGGGCTTCCTACATAGACTTGACATCAAACAAAACACATCCCCCCCCTTCTAAAACTTTTGTTTTGCGGGAGTATAAAGTTTCTTGTTAGTTTGTTGTGGAAAACGTCAAAGCAATTGGGGAGGCACGACAAGCTGTCTGCACACTTTGTCACGCGGACGTAAATGAATGAATGACTGAAGGTAAAGGCATTGGACAAGAGTTTATTTACTTAACCACACAAAAATTGAGTTGGTTTTACAACTGAGTGGATAAATTTATTTTACATCAGGGCACTAATTTAGGCCAAATATCAGTATGTTGTTGACTGGGCTTTTATGCTCCCTTTTACGGAGATATGATCGTTGTTAGTGTCAATGTCTACCGCCAGGAGGCGTTCAACTGGAGACGTGTAACCTTTGCTTCTTGCTGAAATTTTCAGCAGGTATTGTATTAAATTCGTGAAAAGTCTGAGTCAATTTTCAGCAAGTATTGTATTAAATTCGTGGAAAATCTAAAAACATTTTCAGCAGGTATTGTATTAAATTCGGGAAAAATCTGAATAAATTTTCACCAGGTAATGAATTGAATTCTTGGAAAATCTGATTAAATACATCTATTGAGATTGACATGAGCCTTCATTGATCACCTTTAAAGGATCAATACAGTCCTCCAAAGATATTTTACGATCGATTTTTAGACTTTGTTTCGCTTACATCAATTTTAACTTTTGTATTAGATAAGAACAGCCAGAATTTCCCGAGGACGTTCCTGTGATACTGCTTGACCACAGCTGCCTGGAAGGTATATCTGGAGCCTTATTGGTGGGGTATTTTCCAAACTTCTTTAGTGTATCTAGGATGAACAACCCAGCGGGTTTTCTTCCTATTGGGGAGTGATGTACATGCTTCTATGGCGGTGTGTCCACTCACAAGATGAGTGGCACTGCCCAATAAACTCGCCCCTCGGGGCAAAATTTAAAAATTTAAAATCTGGTTTGCCTGTAGCATTAATGAAACATTTTGATGTTACATTTTCGAACTTCAGTATTTGGAAGGTCAGTCCGGAGAATTAATGATGCTTTTTAAACCTTTATGCTTCCTGTCTAAGTATGTATCGAATCGTTTCAGTGTATAAGCTTCGTTAAAAGCGTATACATAAGCATCGTATAAGCTTCGTTAAAAGCGTATACATAAGCATCGTATAAGTTTCGTTAAGAGCGTATACATAAGCATCGTATAAGCTTCGTTAAAAGCGTATACATAAGCATCGTATAAGCTTCGTTAAAAGCGTATACATAAGCATCGTATAAGTTTCGTTAAAAGCGTATACATAAGCATCGTATAAGCTTCGTTAAAAGCGTATACATAAGCATCGTATAAGTTTCGTTAAAAGCGTATACATAAGCATCGTATAAGTTTCGTTAAGAGCGTATACATAAGCATCGTATAAGCTTCGTTAAAAGCGTATACATAAGCATCGTATACGCTTCGTTAAATGCGTATAAGTTTCGTTACCAGCGATTTTCGTTCGGATGCTGATGTTAAAATATAATGAAATTTATTCTTTCGTATCGTTCAGAAACCTGGTTCAGACTCTTCTGATTTTATCAGGTCTTTTCTAACGATGTCGTCTATATCTGCGGGTAAGTTTTGTTACTGACGAGGTTTTACTGTTTATCATGTTAATATTTCGAAGAATTGACTTGAATATAAAGCTTTTCATGACTCAGGTTTTGGAGAAACACACACACACACACACACCATGTGTGTGTGTGTGTGTATTCACTTAGTTGTATTCACTTAGTTGTATTTTACGGGGGTTGAGCTTTGCTCTTTCGGCCCGCCTCTCAACTGTCAATCAACTGTTTACTAACTATACTAACTACTTTTTTTTCACACCACACACACACACCCCAGGAAGCAGCCCGTGACAGCTGACTAACTCCCAGGTACCTATTTACTGCTAGGTAACAGGGGCATTCAGAGTGAAAGAAACTTTGCCCATTTGTTTCTGCCGGGTGCGGGAATCGAACCCGCGCCACAGAATTACGAATCCTGCGCGCTATCCACCAGGCTACCTGGCCCCTCTGTGTGTGTGTGTGTGTGTGTGTGTGGTGTGTCCCTCACGTCACTGGGAGACAAAAGAGTTAGATTGAGACATGGTCATCACATACAAGATTCTCAGAGGAATTGATAGGGTAAATAAAAACATAATATTTAACACAAGGGGCATACGCACATAGGGACTTAGGTGGAAATTGAGTGCCCAAATGAGCCATAGAAACGTTAGAATGATTTTTTTCAGTGTCTGAGTAGTAGACAAATGGAATACGTTAGGAAGTGATGTGGTGGAGGCTGACTCCATTCACAGCTTCAAATGTAGATATGATAAATTCCAGTAGGCTCAGAAACCAGTACATTAGTTGATTGACAGTTGAGAGGCGGGACCAAAGAGCCAGAGCTCAACCCCCGCAAGCACAACTAGGTAAGCATACACACACACACACACACACACACACACACACACACACACACACACACACACACACACACACACACACACACACATACTGGAAAGAATAATTAGGCTACGACTGGTTGCACACCTGGAGAACATTAGGTTTGTGAACAAGCATCAACATGGGTTCTGGACAGGGAAATCGTGCCTAACAAACCTTCTGGAATTCTATGATAAAATAACGAGGATAAGACAGGACAGAGATGGTTGGGCAGACTGCATATTTCTGGACTGCCAAAAAGTCTTTGATACAGTACCGCACATGAGACTGCTATTCAAACTCGAGAGGCAGGCGGGGGTAGGGGGAAAGGTCCTAGCATGGATAAGGAACTACCTAACAGGAAGGAGCCAAAGAGTTACGGTAAGGGGCGAGAAGTCGGACTGGCGAACAGTAACAAGTGGAGTACCACAAGGATCGGTGCTGGGACCAATTCTATTTCTTGTATATGTTAACGACATGTTTACGGGTGTAGAGTCCTACAAGTCGATGTTTGCGGATGACGCAAAGTTGATGAGAAGAGTTGTGACAGATGAGGATTGCAGGATCCTCCAAGAGGACCTGAACAGGTTGCAGAGATGGTCAGAGAAATGGCTACTGGAATTCAACACGAGCAAATGTAAAGTTATGGAAATGGGACTAGGAGATAGGAGACCAAAGGGACAGTACACAATGAAGGGGAACAGCCTACCTGTGGCGACGCGCGAAAGAGACCTGGGTGTGGACGTAACACCTAATCTATCTCCTGAGGCACATATAAATAGGATAACGACAGCAGCGTACTCTACACTGGCAAAAGTTAGAACATCATTCAGAAACCTAAGTAAGGAGGCATTTAGGGCTCTTACACTGCCTACGTGAGGCCAGTCTTAGAGTATGCCGCCTCATCATGGAGTCCCCATCTAAAGAAGCACATAATGAAACTGGAAAAGGTTCAGAGGTTTGCAACGAGACTCGTCCCAGAGCTACGTGGGATGGGGTATGAGGAGCGCCTGGGGGAACTATGCCTTACGACACTAGAAAGAAGAAGGAGAGGGGGGACATGATAGGAACGTATAAAATACTCAGAGGGATTGACAGAGTGGACATAGACGAAATGTTCACACGGAATAGTAACAGAACGAGGGGACATGGATGGAAGTTAGAAACTCAGATGAGTCACAGAGATGTTAGGAAGTTTTCTTTTAGCGTGAGAGTAGTGGGAAAATGGAATGCACTTAAGGAACAGGTTGTGGAAGCCAATACTATTCATAATTTTAAAACCAGGTATGATAGGGAAAGGATAGGAGTCATTGCTGTAAACAACTGATGCTCGAAAGGCGGGATCCAAGAGTCAATGCTCGATCCTGCAGACACATATAGGTGAGTACATATAGGTGAGTACACAGACACACACCCACAACACACACACACACACACACACACACACACCAGAAGCAGCCCGTGACAGCTGACTACTTCCAGGTACCATTTATTGCTAGGTAACAAGGGCATAGGGTGAAAGAAACCTCTGCCCATCGTTTCTCGCCGGCGCCTAGGATCGAACCCGGGACCACGATCACGTGTGCAGCGTGCTGTCCGCTCGGCCACCGGCTCTCCATGGTATTAATTAATTAGTTTCGACAGCTTCTGTAACCATCTCAATACATATTTTTTTGTAAATTTGATGAGAGGAACGAAGAGAATAATCACTGCAGTAATCTTCGATCTAGTCAACCCGTTCAAGTACATCAAGGTATTCACCTAGTTGAGCTTGCTGGGGTTGAGCTTTGCTCTTTGGTCCCACCTCTCAACTGTCTATTAGCTGGTAAATGCCTCTAGGTGAGGGCACGCTCAAAACTAATCATGCAAATATCTCCTTGATCAGCTAGTGCCTATTAATTCCAAATATTTTAGCATTTAACATTTTTCCCGGTTCTCACGAAACTTGTACAAAATGCAAGTGCATTTTTCTTGAATAGATATAAACTTTAATTAAACTTTCAGCTGGAGGAAAAAATCTGTGGAAATAAAATTGAGTCTGCCTGGTTTCGACATGTCTAAATATGTGGAGTGAAGATGAGGAAGTCAAATTTCAGTCCAACTTTGTCTCTCTCTGTAAATGATGAGTCACAATAACGTGGCTGAAGAATGTTGACCAAACCACATACTAGAATTTGAAGAGAATCTCTTCTGTGATGTTAGGAATTCTAATCATCCTATTGATTGTTCTTTTTCTAAAATAATCTTTCCTGCCTCTACTCTACCCAGACGCCGTCTTGGTGACTGGGCTCTGATACCAACCTTCCAACATGAACTGAGTCGTGGCTTGTTGCTGTTGACCCGTCCTTTCAGTACATACTCAAATGTTCTAAACATTCTAGCAACGTGACGTGACATAAGCCCCCTTCTTTTATTACTTTCTTTTTCTTTTTTTTTTTACTCTCTCTCTTTCGTTCCCATTTAATCCTTTTATTACCCCTTCATACCCTTTATTACCCCTATCTTTCGCCTTGCTTTTACCTTCCTCCAAGATTTCCTCCTCTTTTCTTCTTTCTTGTCTTACTTATGTCCGTGCCTGTCTTGTTTCTTCACAATCGACTTGATAGTTGTCCAGGACGGACCGAAACGTCGTCGTCTCTTCAATTTTTTGTGTGTGGTTTGGTCACCATTTCTCCTCTCTCTCTCTCTCTCTCTCTCTCTCTCTCTCTCTCTCTCTCTCTCTCTCTCTCTCTCTCTCTCCTCTCTCTCTCATCTCCTCTCTCTCTCTCTCTCCTTACTCTCTCTCTAATGGGCCTTTCCCATTATTTTCACTTATCCCCCATACCCTACCTTATGTTTGATTGCCCCTAATTTCCTCACCCCGGTACACCTTCCACATGTGTATTTATTCCAAAATTGCACCGAATGTATTCATTCTTTACTATGAAGATGATCCAGAGAGAAATTAACTATTGTAGAAAACAGATCCTTCAATAGTTATTGGAATTTGTTTACTACCAATTTTCGTAATTGATTGATTAATACTGATACTACGAAAGTCGTTAGAAGCATAGAAAGCCAACATCATAATTGCAAT
>WNGS01161220.1:11357-25151 GCA_020271785.1 Procambarus virginalis
ATTATATTGCTATTGGTGTGATTGTGTATGGGGGGTGTTAAGGGGTTAATAAATAAGTAAGTTTGAACAGAGTATCCCTTTTTCCTGTGTGAGAGTACAATAATCTATTCCTAGACTAACCGGGTTTAGTAGCAAACATTTATTACTGTGGATATTTTATTTTGGGGGCCGGGCCTTTTGGTTCTCCCAATCTTGATACCTCTGTATTCTACTTACCTTACCCTTAATAGTACCAGTTCCCCATAGCAAGCCCACCATTGTTCATAACAAATCACAATAGCGTGATATATCAAATGAACAAATCCACAAGGGCCGTGAACTATGGGCCATTTAACCATGTCATGGCGCAGTCGACTAAGGCGCATCTGGGATCATCCCTGACGTAGATTCGAACCCTCATCACGGCCCTTGTGACTTTGTTCATACACATTGATTCTACACACTCACAGTTATCAGTAGCGATGCCATATAGGACAGCAAAGGAATAGGTAGAGCATTATGTAGTGAAAACAACAACTGCTCACAACATTTTGGTAAACTACGAATCATGGGGGCTTCAACCATGGGGGCTTCAACCATGGGGGCTTCAACCATGGGGGCTTCAATCATGGGGCTTCAACCATGGGGGCTTCAACCATGGGGGCTTCAATCATGGGGGCTTCAATCATGGGGGCTTCAATCATGGGGGCTTCAATCATGAGGGCTTCAATCATGGGGGCTTCAATCATGGGGGCTTCAACCATGGGGGCTTCAATCATGAGGGCTTCAATCATGGGGGCTTCAACCATGGGGGCTTCAATCATGAGGGCTTCAACCATGGGGGCTTCAATCATGGGGGCTTTAATCATGGGGGCTTCAATCATGGGGGCTTCAATCATGGGGGCTTCAACCATGGGGGCTTCAATCATGGGGGCTTCAACCATGGGGCTTCAACCATGGGGGCTTCAACCATGGGGGCTTCAATCATGGGGGCTTCAATCATGGGGCTTCAATCATGGGGGCTTCAATCATGAGGGCTTCAATCATGGGGGCTTCAATCATGGGGGCTTCAACCATGGGGGCTTCAATCATGAGGGCTTCAATCATGGGGGCTTCAACCATGGGGGCTTCAATCATGAGGGCTTCAACATGGGGGCTTCAATCATGGGGGCTTCAATCATGGGGGCTTCAATCATGGGGGCTTCAACCATGGGGGCTTCAATCATGAGGGCTTCAACCATGGGGGCTTCAATCATGGGGGCTTCAATCATGGGGGCTTCAATCATGAGGGCTTCAACCATGGGGGCTTCAACCATGGGGGCTTCAACCATGGGGGCTTCAATCATGGGGGCTTCAATCATGGGGGCTTCAACCATGGGGGCTTCAATCATGAGGGCTTCAACCATGGGGGCTTCAATCATGGGGGCTTCAACCATGGGGGCTTCAATCATGGGGCTTCAACCATGGGGGCTTCAATCATGGGGGACTTCAACCATGGGGGCTTCAATCATGGGGGCTTTAATCATGAAGGCTTCAACCATGGGGGCTTCATCCATGGGGGACTTCAACCATGAGGGCTTCAACCATGAGGGCTTCAATCATGGGGGCTTCAACCATGAGGGCTTCAACCATGAGGGCTTCAACCATGATGGCTTCAATTATGAGGGCTTCAACCATGGGGGCTTCAACCATGGGGGCTTCAACCATGAGGGCTTCAACCACGAGGGCTTCAACCATGGGGGCTTCAACCACGAGGGCTTCAACCATGGGGGCTTCAACCATGAGGGCTTCAACCACGAGGGCTTCAACCATGGGGGCTTCAACCATGAGGGCTTCAACCATGGGGGCTTCAACCATGGGGGCTTCAACCATGGGGGCTTCAATCATGGGGGCTTCAACCATGAGGGCTTCAACCATGGGGGCTTCAACCATGGGGGCTTCAACCATGGGGGCTTCAACCATGGGGGCTTCAACCACGAGGGCTTCAACCATGAGGGCTTCAACCATGGGGGCTTCAACCATGGGGGCTTCAACCATGGGGCTTCAACCATGGGGGTTTCAACCATGAGGGCTTCAACCATGAGGGCTTCAACCATGAGGGCTTCAACCATGGGGGCTTCAACCATGGGGGCTTCAACCATGAGGGCTTCAACCATGAGGGCTTCAACCATGAGGGCTTCAACCATGGGGGCTTCAACCATGAGGGCTTCAACCATGAGGGCTTCAACCATGAGGGCTTCAACCATGAGGGCTTCAACCATGGGGGCTTCAACCATGGGGGCTTCAACCATGGGGGCTTCAACCATGGGGGCTTCAACCATGGGGCTTCAACCATGGGGGTTCAACCATGGGGGCTTCAACCATGGGGGTTTCAACCATGGGGGCTTCAACCATGAGGGCTTCAACCATGGGGGCTTCAACCATGGGGGCTTCAACCATGAGGGCTTCAACCATGGGGGCTTCAACCATGGGGGTTTCAACCATGGGGCTTCAACCATGGGGGCTTCAACCATGGGGGCTTCAACCATGGGGGCTTCAACCATGGGGGTTTCAACCATGGGGGGGGGGAAATAGACTGGGGGAGCAAGAAACCCCTGGAGCAGACCTGACGATTGTATAGCAAGCCAGAGAGGAAATACGAACAAGCTGAGAGTTCTTACCATGATGTTCCTCTACGAGCAGAGTGGTAGTTGTGTAGTTGTGCTTGAGAGAGTTGTTGCAATGGAAAGGAAAAAAATATAAAGAACAGCACATAGATAAGAAAAAGTATGAGAGGGTTAAGGAATTCGCAGAAGAATTACAGTGGGAAACTGAATTCAGGAACATGATTGAACCGAGCATTACAGTCTAATGCAGTTCAGAAATATTTAAGACGTGAAGACAGATTCACTCCAAAACTAAGGAATAAGGGAATAAAGTCCATCAGCCCGTGGGGTAACAGTTAAGGAAGAAATACAGCAGGAGAGAGCATGGAGGAGGCACGGCTGATAAGAGAAAAGAGAACTAAAACATTTTCATCAAAGAAAGAAATAACTGTGTGAGGATCAGAAAGTCCTGTTCGGTCGTCAAAAGATCATTCAAAAACTAAGAGAATGAAGCATTCAGAGCCCTGACCAACACCTACCTGTGACCAGTGCTTAGATATGCAGCCCCTGCATCGAAGACAATAGTTTTAGCAACTCAGAAGGGAGATAAATTAAGTCCCGAGACATGCCACAAGACTGGTCTTGAGACTTACTAGTAGTTAGAATAAAAACAAAAAGACTGAAGTATCTTGAAAACAAGTGTGAGAAACGGAATATGTTCACGACATTAAAGATTCTAAAAAGACAAAGATAAACTATTGAGAATCGGACACAGAAAAATTAGATGGTGAATTAGAGAAGAGGAGAAACACCAGCGCGCTACAAACGCGCACCAAAGTTCATAGTTAGTGTGAGAGAGAAGGGAGGGAATAAAATGATATAGATGAAACGTTAAGGATATCTCCCTACACATTGCTATATCTCTATAAACATAGTTATATCTCTATAAACATAGTTATATCTCCATACACCTTGTTATATCTCCCTAGACCTAGTTATAAAAGCGAGTCTGCGCATCCATGTATTGGTATACATATTGGTATGTATGAGATTCAGACATTCTGGGGAGACACGGAAGAGCTTTCAGGTTGGCGTAAATATTATATCAGGTTCCCGTCAGGTGGTCAAAGCTGCCATGTGTTTGGTTAAGGTTTTAAATATTATATAAGTGTCAAGTCAATCTTCTTTCAGAAATTCCATAGCTGAAATTCTAGAGCAAGCGGACTGAAATCTGGGAGAGAAAGTTGAAAACGAGGTATCTGATAATTTTGTGTCTTGATGTTTTTGCGAAGATATATATATATATATATATATATATATATATATATATATATATAT
This sequence comes from Procambarus virginalis, assembly GCA_020271785.1. Taxonomy (NCBI): domain Eukaryota; kingdom Metazoa; phylum Arthropoda; class Malacostraca; order Decapoda; family Cambaridae; genus Procambarus; species Procambarus virginalis. Next base: position 15,260 of record WNGS01161220.1, read on the forward strand.
ATATATATATATATATATATATATATATATATATATATATATATATATATATGTCGTACCTAGTAGCCAGAACGCACTTCTCAGCCTACTATGCAAGGCCCGATTTGCCTAATAAGCCAAGTTTTTATGAATTAATTGTTTTTCGACTACCTAACCTACCTAACCTAACCTAACCTAACTTTTTCGGCGGCCTAACGTAACCTAACCTATAAAGATAGGTTAGGTTAGGTTAGGTAGGGTTGGTTAGGTTCGGTCATATAACTACGTTAATTTTAACTCCAATAAAAAAAATTGACTTCATACATAATGAAATGGATAGCTTTATCATTTCATAAGAAAAAAATTAGAGAAAATATATTAATGCATGAAAACTTGGCTTATTAGGCAAATCGGGCCTTGCATAGTAGGCCGAGTACGACGTTCTGGCTACTAGGTACGACATATATATATATATATATATATATATATATATATATATATATATATATAATATATATATATATATATATATCATATATAAATATATATATATATATATCTTCGCAAAAACGATATATATATATATATATATTATATATATATATATATATATATATATATTAGTTTATATATTAGATAATAGTAGGTAACAACCTAGGTTTCGAATACTAGGCCTATTGTTTTTATTTCGTTTTTTTAACTGTTATTATTTTTCAGTGATGGGAACATTAGATCCTTTGATGTTCCCAATTTTCTGATGGGAACATCAGATCATTTGGGAAGGCATCGGACGAGGGAGTGGGGAATGGTGGGGAGGACGAGAAGACAGGGAAGGGGATAATGGTGGGGAGGACAAGGAGATGGGGAAGTTGGGATGGTGGGGACGAGAGGGATGGTTGAGTGAGGAATGGTTAGGAGGATGAGGGGACGGGGGAGTGAGGGATGGTGGGGAGGACTGGGAGACAGGGGAAGGTTGCTGTGAATCAGCAACATATGTGCGTTGCTGATTCACAGCAACGCGTGGCCGGGTACAGCTTGTAACTAATAAAACTATCCTCACTGTTAGCTTATGTGAAGTTATCAAACGAAAGTGAAACCTAATAAGTGACAAATGGATAATCAACGCTAACACAACATTTATAATAATGACTTCACAATTAAAATTATTTTACATAAAGCATAAGTAAAACAGATGAGACTTGTAAAACACTAGCCAAAACAATGAAAACCAGAAAATGAAACAAAATTAAAAACCAAAAATTGTATTACATGTCTTAATTAAAGAACTATAACAATATACCATATCAACACTTAAAATAAGTTAAAAAAAAATGAGAGACAAATCATGGTTATCTAAAGAAAAAAAATAAAAAAAATAAAAAAAAATGAGCGTGCATGAACTATAAATCAAATTACAAGGCCTGCAGGGCATTGTACAGTGCACAGTTGCACAAGCGAAAGGTTGCTATTTAAGAGAGGCCACAGCTCTCTAACACTCGCTAATGTTATGTACAGTAGTCAGAAATGCATCCTTTCCCCCCCCTCTCCCATGGCCATCATGTCCTCCCAACCATTCCTCACTCCCCCATCCCCTCGTCTTCCCCACCATTCCCCCACTCCTCCGTCCCTTCGTCCCCCCCACCATTCCCCCCTCCTCCGTCCCCTCGTCCTCTCCACCATTCCCCCCTCCTCCGTCCCCTCGTCATCCCCACAATTCCCCACTCCCTCGTCCGATGCATTCCCAAATGATCTGATGTTTCCATCATTGAAAAATAAGAACTGTTAAAAAACGAAATGAAAAACAATGAAAAAATAAAAAAACATAATCTATACTGACAAAATGAACGGTATGATAAAGAACACAGCTCAATTCCAACACAATGTCATATAAAATAATTAAATCAAAATGAAAATAAATCGAAATCTATGAAAGTTCAATTTATCAATGCAATCAGAAACATTGAAATAAAATCGTAACATATCTAGTGTAGCGTGTGTTGCTCCTATGTGCAACATATGGCGCCGTTTTTATAAAAAAAAAGCATGGTTTTACCTGTCACAGGTGTGGCATCCATGCATATACTCACGAAATGAACAGTATGGCAAACAACACAGCTCAATTCCAACACAATGTCACACAAAATAATTAAATAAAAATGAAAATAAATCGAAATTGTGAAAATTCAATTTATCAATACAATCGGACACATTGAAATAGAATCATAGAATCATAACATATTGTAGCATTTATTGCTCTTACGTGTAACAGATGGCGCGTTTTTTTTAAAAGCACGTTTTTACCTGTGACAGGTGTCGCATCTATATAGTTGGTATATAAAAACATGCGCGTATTTGAATGGAAGGTTGTGTAAAAATTTCAAAGCAATCCGTGAAGAACTTTCAGAGATTACAGCGTGTGTTGTTCTTTCGTCCAACAGATGGCAGTGTTTAAAAAAAAAGCATGTTTTTCCTGTTACAGGTGAGGCATGTATATAGTATGTATATACAAAACACGCACCTATACCAATGCAACGTTGTGTCATAATTTCAAAGCAATCGGTAAAGAGGTTCGAAGAATTTACTCACATGAAAAACACAGTTTTTCAAAAAGCATGTTTTTTTTCCCTGTCACAGACGAGACATCTATATAGTTTGCATATGAAAACCCGCTAGGATGCGAATAGAAAGTTGTTTGAAAATTGCAAAGCAATCGGTGAAGAACTTTCGCAGATTAGCGATTTTGAATAAACGAACATTTATACATTGTATAAATGAATATTTGAATAAACGAACATTTATACGAACATTTATACATTGTAACTGCGAGGTTACACTATGTTTAAACTATATTCAAGATTATATTATTCTTGCTGGTTAGTAAGTAACCTATTGTGGTGGCTTTAATAACCATTCAAAGGCTAAAAAGGCCTTAAAACCATTACAAAAGGAAACTGCATACAAGAACATTAATGATAATCCATCAGTGTGTGATAGGCCTTAAACTCAACACCCAAACCAATACTAAAGGCATATATATACATCGAAATGTGTAATCTCCTTCTAAGTTGATATCCACTTAGAATTTTGTTAATCAAATCTGTTAATCTGTGTATTTACATACACAGAAACACACACACCATGCACTAGTGAACGAGGTAGTGGGTGGGAACTCGGTACATGAGAGTTACCAGAAGAGAAAACAAAAAGTTATGGATGAAAGTCAGATAGATCCCTGAAGCTGAAATTCATACCGCGAACATACAGCTCGCGTTACAACTAGGTCAGTGTAGAGGCACAAACATACACGAACGCCTGCACAAACGTCCCCCACCCCGTACACAGACTCCCACAGATAACCCACACGACCACAAGAACGGTCTCACGAACGCCCTCATGAAACTGCTCACTCGTGTTCTCATTATTTACGAACTAGCCAAAAGAAGCTTGACACATGAAAACATGTGTCAAACATGTGCGCTTGCATCGTTCAGTTACTGTGTTAAATGTAACCCGTCCTCGACTCATGACCATTACATCCAGCGGTTGACTCCACAGACGCTTTCATAAAATTTAACAGTTGTTCATTCAAAACTGGAATTTTCTCTTTTATAATTAATATTATAATATATTAGCATACTGTGCATAAATAGACATGTTATGTTAAATTAGGTGTTTAGGTTATGTTGGCGATTATTTGCATTTGTAGTACGTGGGTGAAGCATTTACAGCGTTGTGGTTCGAACAAAATTCGTCAGTGAAGCACTTGTTCCGGAAGTGATCCAACGAAATCAGTTGTGAGTCGTGTGTAAATCGTTTTTCATTCATAAACAGGGGGTTTGGAGGGAGCATGGAATCACTTTTGGGTCTTTGTTTGGATGACGGGCTGCTTGACTCGCAACTGATGACTTTCAAACATTTGAAGGGACGGGCTGTGTGAGGACGGGCTGCATGAGGACGGGCTATAGGAAGACGGGCAACATGAGGACAGGCTGCTTAAGAACAGGCTGCATGAGGACAGGATGCATGAGGACAGGCTGCATGAAAACAGGCTTGCTACCTGTAGGTTTCACCTCTACCACACACCAGTCCAGTCTATCCACTCTCCAGGTTCAGCAAGTTGAAAACACCTTTTTCCTAAGAGAAAAAATCCTTGGGGCCGTACCGCAGGATCGAAGTGTCCTCCTGGGTAATCCCGATCATTTGCTTATAGACATATAGTTTTTTCATTGTGTCACATGAGCTAAACACTGGTGATCATCTAACAATCGATAAGATACTCTCTAAAGCCTGTTTAATAACATAGATGTATAAAGGAAAACTATTCGAATGTGATAGTTGTTACGAAGGATAGAGAATATAAACCTTCTTGACTTGAACTTTCAGTATAACTGGGATTTTAGTAAATAAGATGTTTCGCTGTTAGAGTCTTTCTTGTAGTAAAAAATACTTAAACCAACACAATTACTAAGCTAGCCAAAGGCAACCTAACTAATCTCAAGCTATCCAACGATAACATAACCCATAACATAACCCTGACATAATGGCATGTAGAGTTTATGTATTTAAGATAACAAGCTATGTTCTACACGCCTCTGAATGATTTCACCCCACCAGGTCCACACTGCGCGTGGGGGAGTGAGGTAGGGGAAGGGGGGCGAGGAGTTGATGACCCCTCCTCACCACCACCTCCATATCTCCCCCCCCCCCACACGCCTCCAAAATTCCATCAGCAATTACTGAACAATCAGTGAATCGTCTCCTCCCCCTCACCTGTTCCATCTTGTTTACATCCAACAGCTCTCCAGTAAGCATTCATCAGACTCTGCACCACCAGCGCCCTAGAGAAGTGGGGGGAAAAAAGTACGATAACACAATTACTACCACAACACCTGCTCGAAAGAGCGGATAAACTTACCCCTATATAATTACCCCTGAAGCGTATTTTCCCCCCCTGGACTCTGCCAATGCGCAATTCCCTGACCCGGCGTTCGGACCTTTGAACGTGGCAAGTAGTCGTAATTGGATTCTTTCCCTCCCTTCCCCACCTCTCTTCTCTTTCTCTTTCCTCCCTTTTCCCGGGCGTTCTGGTTGGCGTTCTGGTTGGCGTTCTGACTGGCGGTTTAATGAGACCTATCTCTTGCAGAGTGGATAATTGGGTTCTCGACTGTTCTGTTTGTTCTGCTTCTGTCGTGCTGGTTGATGTTCTTATGGCCTGTGTGTGATTGGTTCTTCGTGGACTGTGTGTAATTGGGTCCTTGTTGCTTGTGTGTAATTGGGTCCTTATTGCCTGTGTGTAATTGGGTCCACATGGCCTGTGCGAATGTGGGTTTTCGTGGCCTTTGCGTAATTGGGTCTTTGCGGCCTGTGTGTAACTGGGTCTTCGTGACCTGTGTGTAATTGGGTTCTCGTGGATTGTGTGTAATTTGGTTTTCGTGGCCTGACTTGGTAATTGAGTTCTCGTGTTCAAGTCTTCTTCTTTTGGGTTTTCCTCTGTTTGTTCAAAGTGTCTATGGTCTGTTCTCTTCATTTTAGCCTGAAACCTTTGCTGGATTTGCCACATGCTCTCTGCCCCAAAGCGTTTTTTGTGTGCGATATTTTTCATGCGTTCTATTGCATGCGTTTTTTTCATTGCCTTCTAGTTTGTGCGTTTTTCCATGCGTTTTTCCAATGCGTTCTAGATCATACGTTTTTTATCATGCATTCTCTCTCATGCGTTTTTTTACGTGCGTTCTCTTCCATTTATCGTGTTCCATCTGTGCCTTATGTTCCAACACACTTTATTTAGCTTATTATGTTCTCTCCGTTTCGAAAAAGTATCCACACTCCGAGGAAACGATGAATTCTACCCATTTTTTTTATTACCAATTTCATGTTGCCCTTTTCTTCTATGTCATCTCTTTCTGAGAGTTCCAGGAAGCACATTGTGTTCAGGTTATTATGTTCCATACATTGTGTTCAGGTTATTCTGTTCCATACATTATGTTCAGGTTATTCTGTTCCATACATTGTGTTCAGGTTATTCTGTTCCATACATTATGTTCAGGTTATTCTGTTCCATACATTGTGTTCAGGTAATTCTGTTCCATACGTTGTGTTCAGGTTATTCTGTTCCATACATTGTGTTCAGGTAATTCTGTTCCATACGTTGTGTTCAGGTTATTCTCTTCCATACATTGTGTTCAGGTTATTCTGTTCCATACATTGTGTTCAGGTAATTCTGTTCCATACATTGTGTTCAGGTTATTCTGTTCCATACATTGTGTTCAGGTAATTCTGTTCCATACATTGTGTTCAGGTTATTCTGTTCCATACATTATGTTCAGGTAATTCTGTTCCATACATTGTGTTCAGGTTATTCTGTTCCATACATTGTGTTCAGGTTATTCTGTTTCATACATTGTGTTCAGGTTATTCTGTTCCATAAGTTGTGTTCAGGTAATTTTGTTCCATATATTGTGTTCAGGTTATTCTGTTCCATATGTTGTTTCCGGGCCCGTGGCTCCTGCGGGGAGGACTCACTGCTCTCCCATCAATAAGACAACGGGTGGTGAAGCACTGGAATTATTGTATCACTGACAGAGGCAGACATCACCTACAGGTGTAGAGAGGAGGGAGGGTGTAGAAGGGGGATGGGGAGGGAAGGGTGAAGAGAGAGGACGAGTGTAGAGGGGGAAGGGTGGATGAGGGGAGGCAGAGGGTGTAAATGGGTGTTGGGAAAGAGCAGAAAATACTCACAGTTGTATTGGTGCCAAAAAAATAATGAGATATTGAAAAATATATAATCGCACTAAGAAGTTTTTGCCGAAATTAGGTGCGCAGTGCAGTGGTTAATATTACTTTAATTATATTAATATGATGTACACTTAATAAAATGAGGCTTTTGCCAGTAGTGTGTAACAGCACGCTTAAGTGGTAGTTGGTCCAGAGCGGATTTGTACACACTCAAGTGGTAGTTGATGCTTAAGTAAATTGCTGTTTCTTGTGTATAATCCTGCCTTCTCTAATATTTGTATTCTTACAGTTTGTGAGTGTGTGTGTGTACTCACGAACTTGTACTCAGCTAGTTGCGCTTGCAGGGGTTGAGCTCTGGCTCTTTGGTCCCGCCTCTCAACCGTCAATCATCTGACGTTCAGGTTCCTGAGCCTATTGGGCTCTATCATATCTACATTTGAAACTGTGTATGGAGTCAGCCTCCACCACATCACTGCCTAGTGCATTCCATTTACTAATTACTCTGACACTAAAAAAGTTTTTCTAATATCTCTGTGTGGCTCATTTGGGTATTCAGTTTCCACCTGTGTCCCCTTGTGCGTGTGCCACCCGTGTTAAATAATCCATCCCTGTCTACCCTGACAATTCCCCTGAGAATTTTGTATGTGGTGATGATGTCTTCCCTAGTTCTTCTGTCTTCCAACGACGTTCACGCAGCCTGTCCTCATAACTAAGAGGCTAGTCCCAGCCTCTTAGTTCTGGGACTAGCCTACTGGCATTCCTCTGAACTTTTTTCAGCTTTGTCTTGTGCTTGACTAGATACAGCCTCCATGCTGTGGCTGCATACTCCAGGATTGGCCTTACATATGTGGTATACAAGGTTTTGAAGGATTCCTTACACAGGTTTCTGAAAGCAGTTCTGATGTTAGCCAGCCTCGCATAGGTCTCTGATGTTATTCTTTTGATTTGGGCTTCAGGAGACAGGTTTGACGTGATATCAACTCCCAGATCATTCTCTCTATCCGTTTCGTGAAGGACTTCATCTCCGATTCGGTATCCAGAGACTGGCCTTCTAGTTCCTCCTCCTAGTTTTATTACCTTACATTTACTTGGGTTAAACTTTAGTAGCCATTTGTCTGACCAATCCATCAGTTTGAATAAGTCATCTTGTAGCCTCATACAATCTTCCTCTGATCCTCTTCATAATTTTTGCATCATCAGCAAACATTGAGTGGAACGAGTCAATTCCTTCTGGGAGATCATTTACGTATATCAGAAACAGTATAGGTCCAAGGACTGATCCCTGTGAGACTCCACTGGTGACTCCCCGCCACTCCGAGACCTCACCTCTCACGGTGACTCGCTATTTCCTGTTGCTTAGGTACTCCCTTATGCAGTGGAGTACCTTCCCTTTCACTCCTGCCTGCATCTCCAGTTTGTGCACTAGTCTCTTATGTGGTACTGTGTCAAAAGCTTTCTGGCGGTCCAGAAATATGCAGTCCAAATTTCTTGCCCTCTTTCTTGCCTGATTTTTGTTGCCTGGTCATAGAACTCAATTAAACCTTTTAGGCATGATTTTCCGTCCCTGAACCCATGTTAATGTTCTGTTACAAAGTTTTTCGCTCCAGATTTTCTAGCTTTTATCCAACAATCTTCTCTATCATCTTGCATGGAATGCAAGTTAGGGACACTGACCTATCGCCAGTGTCAGTTCAGTGCCTCCTGCTTATCGCCCTTCTTGTATATTGGGACTACATTGGCCGTCTTCAAAATTTTTGGCAGTTCACCTGTTACCAGTGATTTGTTGTACACCATGGAGAGTAGAAGGCACAGAGCTTCTGCTCCTTCCTTTAGAATCCATGGTAAGATTCCATTCGGGCCTATAACCTTTGTCACATCCAAATCTAGCAAATGCTTCCTCACCTTCCCACTGGTAATCTAGAACTCCTCTAGTGGTGTCTGGTTTGATGTTCCCTCTCTTATCTCTGGGACTTCTCTTTGCTCTGAGATGAAGACCTCCAGGAATTTCTTATTGAGTTTCTCGCACACTTCCTTGTCGTTTGTAATGAATCATTCTGCCCCTATCCTCAGTTTCATTACCTGTTCCTTCACTGTTGTTTTCCTCCTGATGTGGCTATGCAGCAGTTTGGGTTGAGTCTTTGTCTTGCTCGCTATGCCATATTCATATTGCCACTCTACCTCTCTTCACACCCTGATGTATTTATTCCTGGGGCTCTTGTATCTTTCTCTGCTCTCTAGTGTTCTGTTGTTCTTTAATTTCTTCACGCTCTTTTACTTAGTTGCTTTGCTATCTTACATCTCTGATTAAACCGTGGGTTTCTCATCTGCATTTCATTTTTTTCCTGTGAGTTTTTCTGTGTGCGTGTGTTTGTACTCACATATTTGTGTCTGCAGGAGCGAGCATTGGCTCTTGGATCCCGCCTTTCGAGCACAGGTTGTTTACAGCAATGACTACGGTCCTATTTCCCTATCATACCTAGTATTAAAATTATGAATAGCATTTGCTTCCACAACCTGTTCCTTACGTGCGTTCCATTTTACCACTACTCTCACGCTGAAAGAAAACTTTCTAACATCTCTGCGACTCACCTGAGTTTCCAGCTTCCACCCATGCTCCCTCGTTCTGTTACAATTCCGTGTGAACATTTCATCTATGTCCTCTCTGTCAATCCCCCTGAGTATTTTATACATTGTTATCATGTCCCTCCTCTCCCTTCTTCTTTATAGTGTTGTAAGGCACAGTTCCTTCAGGTGCTTCTCATACCCCATCCCACGTAACTCTGGGACGAGTCTCATTGCAAACCTCTGAACTTTTTCCAGTTTCCTTATATGTTTCTTCAGATGGGGACTCCATGATGAGGCGGCATAGTCTAAGACAGGCCTCACGTAAGCAGTGTAAAGCGCCCTAAATGCCTCCTTAGTTAGGCTTTTGAATGATGTTCTAACTTTTGCCAGTGTAAAGTACGCTGCTGTCGTTATCCTATTTATATGTGCCTCAGGAGTTAGATTAGGTGTTACGTCCACGTTCAGGTCTCTTTCTCGCGTCGTCACAAGTAGGCTGTTCCCCTTCATTAACTACTGTCCCTTTGGTCTCCTATCACCTAGTCACACACTGTGTGTGAGTGTGTGTGAGTGTGTGTGTGTGTGTGTGTGTGTGTGTGTGTGTGTGTGTGTGTGTGTG
>WNGS01161222.1:10342-28442 GCA_020271785.1 Procambarus virginalis
CACCAGCACTACATCGACCAGTACTACCACCAGCACTACATCGACCACCACTACCACCAGCACTACATCAACCACCATACCACCAGCACTACATCTACCACCACTACCACCAGCACTACATCAACCACCACTACCACCAGCACTACATCGACCAGTACTACCACCAGCACTTCATCTACCAGTACTACCACCAGCACTACATCAACCACCACTATCACCAGCACTACATCGACCAGTACTACCACCAGCACTACATCGACCACAACTACCACCAGCACTACATCTACCACCACTACCACCAGCACTACATCTACCACCACTACCACCAGCACTACATCTACCACCACTACCACCAGCACTACATCTACCACCACTACCACCAGCACTACATCAACCACCACTACCACCAGCACTACATCTACCACCACTACCACCAGCACTACATCTACCACCGCTACCACCAGCACTACATCTACCACCACTACCACCAGCACTACATCAACCAACACTACCACCAGCACTACATCGACCAGTACTACCACCAGCACGTCATCTACCAGTACTACCACCAGCACTACATCAACCACCACTATCACCAGCACTACATCGACCAGTACTACCACCAGCACTACATCGACCACAACTACCACCAGCACTACATCTACCACCACTACCACCAGCACTACATCTACCACCACTACCACCAGCACTACATCTACCACCACTACCACCAGCACTACATCTACCACCACTACCACCAGCACTACATCAACCACCACTACCACCAGCACTACATCTACCACCACTACCACCAGCACTACATCTACCACCGCTACCACCAGCACTACATCAACCACCACTACCACCAGCACTACATCAGCCACCACTACCACCAGCACTACATCAACCACCACTACCACCAGCACTACATCAACCACCACTACCACCAGCACTACATCGACCAGTACTACCACCAGCACTACATCTACCACCACTACCACCAGCACTACATCAACCACCACTACCACCAGCACTACATCAACCACCACTACCACCAGCACTACATCGACCAGTACTACCACCAGCACTACATCGACCACCACTACCACCAGCACTACATCAACCACCACTACCACCAGCACTACATCTACCACCACTACCACCAGCACTACATCAACCACCACTACCACCAGCACTACATCGACCAGTACTACCACCAGCACTTCATCTACCAGTACTACCACCAGCACTACATCAACCACCACTATCACCAGCACTACATCGACCAGTACTACCACCAGCACTACATCGACCACAACTACCACCAGCACTACATCTACCACCACTACCACCAGCACTACATCTACCACCACTACCACCAGCACTACATCTACCACCACTACCACCAGCACTACATCTACCACCACTACCACCAGCACTACATCAACCACCACTACCACCAGCACTACATCTACCACCACTACCACCAGCACTACATCTACCACCGCTACCACCAGCACTACATCTACCACCACTACCACCAGCACTACATCAACCAACACTACCACCAGCACTACATCGACCAGTACTACCACCAGCACGTCATCTACCAGTACTACCACCAGCACTACATCAACCACCACTATCACCAGCACTACATCGACCAGTACTACCACCAGCACTACATCGACCACAACTACCACCAGCACTACATCTACCACCACTACCACCAGCACTACATCTACCACCACTACCACCAGCACTACATCTACCACCACTACCACCAGCACTACATCTACCACCACTACCACCAGCACTACATCAACCACCACTACCACCAGCACTACATCTACCACCACTACCACCAGCACTACATCTACCACCGCTACCACCAGCACTACATCAACCACCACTACCACCAGCACTACATCAGCCACCACTACCACCAGCACTACATCAACCACCACTACCACCAGCACTACATCAACCACCACTACCACCAGCACTACATCGACCAGTACTACCACCAGCACTACATCTACCACCACTACCACCAGCACTACATCGACCACCACTACCACCAGCACTACATCAACCACCACTACCACCAGCACTACATCAACCACCACTACCACCAGCACTACATCGACCACCACTCCCACCAGCACTACATCAACCACCACTACCACCAGCACTACATCAACCACCACTACCACCAGCACTACATCGACCAGTACTACCACCAGCACTACATCTACCACCACTACCACCAGCACTACATCTACCACCACTACCACCAGCACTACATCGACCACCACTACCACCAGCACTACATCTACCACCACTACCACCAGCACTACATCAACCACCACTACCACCAGCACTACATCGACCAGTACTACCACCAGCACTACATCTACCACCACTACCACCAGCACTACATCAACCACCACTACCACCAGCACTACATCAACCACCACTACCACCAGCACTACATCGACCACCACTACCACCAGCACTACATCGAACCATACTACCACCAGCACTACATCTACCACCACTACCACCAGCACTACATCAACCACCACTACCACCAGCACTACATCAACCACCACTACCACCAGCACTACATCGACCAGTACTACCACCAGCACTACATCGACCACCACTACCACCAGCACTACATCACCACCACTACCACCAGCACTACATCTACCACCACTACCACCAGCACTACATCAACCACCACTACCACCAGCACTACATCGACTAGTACTACCACCAGCACTACATCAACCACCACTATCACCAGCACTACATTGACCAGTACTACCACCAGCACTACATCGACCACAACTACCACCAGCACTGCATCTACCACCACTACCACCAGCACTACATCTACCACCACTACCACCAGCACTACATCGACCAGTACTACCACCAGCACTACATCTACCAGTACTACCACCAGCACTACATCGACCAGTACTACCACCAGCACTACATCTACCACCACTACCACCAGCACTACATCGACCAGTACTACCACCAGCACTACATCTACCACCAATACCACCAGCACTACATCTACCAGTACTACCACCAGCACTACATCGACCAGTACTACCACCAGCACTACATCTACCACCACTACCACCAGCACTACATCGACCAGTACTACCACCAGCACTACATCGACCACCACTACCACCAGCACTACATCTACCACCACTACCACCAGCACTACATCTACCACCACTACCACCAGCACTACATCTACCACCACTACCACCAGCACTACATCGACCAGTACTACCACCAGCACTACATCTACCACCACTACCACCAGCACTACATCGACCACCACTACCACCAGCACTACATCGACCAGTACTACCACCAGCACTACATCTACCACCACTACCACCAGCACTACATCTACCACCACTACCACCAGCACTACATCGACCACCACTACCACCAGCACTACATCGACCAGTACTACCACGAGCACTACATCTACCACCACTACCACGAGCACTACATCTACCACAACTACCACCAGCACTACATCGACCAGTACTACCACCAGCACTACATCTACCACCACTACCACCAGCACTACATCGACCAGTACTACCACCAGCACTACATCGACCACCACTACCACCAGCACTTCTACGACCACCACTACCACCAGCACTTCTACGACCACAACTAACACCCATCTCGGACACCATACCCATCACCACACCCACAACAACCACCATCATCACCATCACCACAGTCACGAACACATCTAGTATTCATTAAATGGATAATTCACATGTGCCTTATATATCCATACCCAGGCCACCGCTTGTAGTGAATGAAGCCCTCGTGGCCTATATAACCATACCCAGGCCACCACTTGTAGTGTATGAAGCTCCCGTGCCCTATATAACCATACCCTGGCCACCACTTGTAGTGTATGAAGCTCCCGTGCCCTATATAACCATACCCAGGCCTTAGTCCAAGTAATTCCTAACTTGGTCATTTTTCACGAGAAAACATCTAGACATTGTTTATAATAATGATGTTTGATGCCAATATTTACAGGTGAAGGAATTGATTTAATAGATAATTATACAACATTGTTATGCATGTACGTTTTTAGTGAAGAACATTGTTGATGATTAGTTTGTACAAGGTAGTGTGTAGACAATCTTATGTTGCATCAACCAGTTTGTTTTTCTTATATACTCATCCGTCTTCCTTGTTCTGCCTTTCTCACCGTGTTTGCTTGATTTTATTTGTTTTATTCCTAAACACTATTAAATGTTATATTGGAACACTCAGGCTAATAAAATGCAATTAGAAAACATTTATAATTGTTTTTACTTTAGCCTCAAGATTTGTTCATATAGGAAAATAAATTATTATAAGTAATTAAGGAATTATCAAAAGAAGGCACCAAGCTGGGAAGGTTATGTAGCACCATCAATTGTGCAGAATAGGGCGCTAAATATCACAAAGGATGTCAATATGAGAAGAGAAACGCATAAGGCAAACGATATTAAAAGTATTCGAGTCACCAAGAATTTCATCAAGGGACAAGTGACTGTGAGGGACAGTCGGAAAGTAAGACACACGCTCGTCCTGGAAGTCAGGACATTCAGCAAGGATATGCACGACCATAAGAGGGACAATGCAGTTTGGACAATAAAGAGCAGGGCGGCGCTCCATTAAGTACCCCTTAGTTAAGCGTGAATGGCCAATATGTAACCTCGCCAGAGCCATTTCCCACCACCGGTTACGGTGGTAGGAGGAAGGCCATGGGGGGTACACTATTCTTAAGAGCACGCTGATTGTTAGCAGTAACAGAAGACCAACGACCCAGTCAAAGGGCAAGAATGGAGGAATGAATAACTGGGTAAGAGTCGGAATAAGGAATACCTTTACGGGAGATGTGACAGCTGTGGATAGCTTCCTTAGGGTCAGCATCCGCACGCTCATTTAAAAAACACACCAATATGGCTGGGAACCCAGCAAAACTCCACTTTATTAAATCTACTGGAGATAAGAAACAGCCAATGTTGAATCTCGACTACCACCGGATGGACTGAATTAAAGGACTCCAGAGCTATGAGAGCACTGTGAGAATTAACTACAGCAGCAAAGGTGGATTGACAGCGAGAAAGCAGTTGACGAAGAGTATAGAGAATAGGATAAAGTTCTGCTGTGAAGATGCTAATCTCTTGAGGCAGGCGACACATATAAGTATGGTCAGGAAAACAAAAGAGTAGCCTACACCGTCTGCAGTCTTAGACCCATCGGTGAACACGGAAATGGAGTAGGAGTGTGAAGAAAAGTGTTCAAGGAAAAGGCGTTTCAGAACTGTAGGAGGGTTAAAAGCTTGCCACGTGGGTCAGGGTTTTACAAAATTTAGGAAGGGGGACCCTCCATGAGGGCAAGAACAGAACAACATGAGGAGAATTATTGGTAACACTAATCGAAAGAGAATTTTGTAGGCGAGACAACTGCACAGAAAGAGGGAGGTGGTGAAGGGGAATAGGACAGGGACCACAGGAGGGGTAATAGTCAAAGCACGACATATGCGAGAGTAAGGGTGTTGCAAGGACCGCGCAAGGTAGCGAAGACAGTAGCGATCACGGCGGTCCTGGAGAGACAGGACGCCGGTTTCAACATACAGGCTGAGGGTAAGAGTCTAACGAAAGACACCAGAGCTGAGGAGTAACCCAGTATGGTGCAGAGCATCAAGACGGTGAAGAATACAAAGAGAAGCAGACGAGCAAGCAGGGCAACCATAATCGAGTTTAGACAATACGAGAGAGAAATGTAAAGAGGAGCGTGCACCTATCCGCTCCACCAGCAAGTATGGGACAAGACCCTAAGTAGGTTTAGAGCCTTAGACCATTCAACTCGGAGGTAAGAGATATGGGATGCCCAAAACAAACGAGTTTTGATTAACCAAACAGTCAAAGATTAACCCCAAAAGCTTAACAAAATCTTTGTACAGAAGGGGATGACCATAAAGCAACAAAGAGGGACGAAGAACGACCTGCTTCCGAGTAAAAGTCATAGAACAAGTCTTAGTTGCAGAGAACTTGAAGTCATGATTGGTGGCCCAAGACGACATGGCATCAATCACAAGTTGAAGTCGTCGTTGAAGGAAAGGCGAGTCATCACCCCGACAGCAAAGGGTAAGATCATCAACAGAGTGCTGAGAAGATGCCAGAGGAAAGAGAGGAAAGAAGACCATTGATGGCAGCAAGGAAAAGAGTAGCGCTCAGAACACTACCCTTGGGTACACCTTCGTGTTTTCGACAAGAGGCAGAGAGCAGTACAAAGCCTCACTCTAAAGGAACTCCTCTTCACTCTGGAGGAAAAGAGGGAGATTACCACGAACCTGGTAATCAAATGAACAAATCCACAAGGGCCATGTGATGATGTAAGGGCGAAGAGGGAGAACGGCCTATTGACATAGCTCGGGTGCAGGGCGGGTTGTGTAAAAGCTTGGTTTGTGCCTCGGAGAGGCTACGGGATCCAGTAAGTTCAGTAGAACTTCGGTTTCAACCCTTTTACCCTGTCGTAGCTCAGTCGATTAAGGCAGTGTCCGGGATGCTCCTGGACGCAGGTTCGAATTCTCGTCACGGCCCTTGTGGATTTGTTCATTTGATGCATCACGTTAGTGTGATCTCTGTGTGTGAGGAAGAACCATAGCCTGGAGCCAGTATTCGGGGACTGACGACGACTCCCAGATACGGTTATTCAGAGTTAGTAAATACCGAAACGGGCATGGAGGGAGATGGCGTAGCAGCTCATAATGAATGTCATCAGAGCCCGCTGCTGTAGAACCACAGAGGACCAGGGCGGACTGAAGTTCGGAGAGAGGAGGGATCGTTATAGGGAAGCTGGAGATGAGTGCAAAAGTCTAGGGAAGAAGATCCAAGAAAGGGCTTACGATTTAGGAAAGACAGAGGAAGATGAGAACCGGAGCTAACAGTTGAAAAGTTGGAACCTAGTTTGGTTGCGACCGCCACCGGATCCACCACAATAGTACCACGGAGGTGAAGGACTGGCGAGACATCTGGAACTAACTTACCCGCTATCTTGCGGATTTTCTTCCAGATCTGGAACAGAGGAGTATCGGACATAATCGTGGAGACATATGATTTCCAACTCTAATGTTTAGCTGTATGGATGGCCCTATGGGCCACCGCACTTGCCTTCTGAAATAAAATAAAAGCGGCCGTTTGCCAGGGTCGGTTTGTCTTACAGCAGATAGCCCGAGCACAATCTGCTTTCCACCAGGGAACGCACTTCCGTGTGCCCTGGGAGGTAGAGCGAGGAATAGAGCGGAGGGCAGCGCCGAATATCGTGTCATGAAAAAAGAGGGCGGCTCGAGGGAGAGGCAGAGTGGAGAGGTTGGAGAGAGTAGCAAGTAGGGAGAATAGGTTCCAGTCAGTCTTGGCAAACTGCCACCTAGGGATGAAGAGGGGAGGATGAAAAGGGAAAAAAGTGACAAGGATGTGGAAATGGTCACTGTTATGGACGTCATCAAGAACCCGCCATGTGAAATCCAAGTAAAGAGACGACGAGCAGAGAAAAAAAATCAAGATAGGAGAGAGTGCGAGTGCGGGAGTCCACATGAGTGGGTTCACCAGAAATTAGAAAAGACAAGGAAAAAGAGAGGACAAACGGTTCGAGAAGGCAGCCCCGGGTGTTTGTCAGAGCATCACCCCAGAGGGTATGCCAACAGTTAAAATCACTTATCAGGAGCACAGACTCTGGTAAGGAGTCTAATAGGTGCCTAAGATCAGGAAGAGAAAGTGGGACATTTGAGGGAAGACTGAGAAAGCAGGGAAGGGCGAGGAGAGGTAGAACACAACACACGAGAATAAGATTTGTTAGTGAAAGGGGAGAGACGGTGGACTTTGTGTCTCGCGTCAGGAAAAGATAAACGATCGCAGTGCTTCAAATTAATTATGGCTTCCTCAAATTTGTTGTGTATACACGCACAGGAGAAGGTGGGGTGGGTGTTACGGCCGGCTTGGACCAGTAACCGGGTTCTTTCTGTTTGGGTGTCTTAGAACCTCTTCTTCTTGAACCTACCCCCAGTTGATGGCAAGTTTTCAAGAACTGGGTGTGGCTAGTAATTGTGTAAAGAATAATGGGGACATAAACAATAGACAATTACACCTTCACCAATACATATATATTATATCTCTAAGTATTACTGCACATATTTACATTGTGTCGCTTTCACTCAGGACACTCAGTAGATCGACAGTGTTCATCAAGTCCAGCGAGTCCACTATCGTCACATATACGTCCTCCACACTCAATGGCATTCACCGGCAAGTTCACCTTCAACATGGTCCAGTCCACACATCGTATCTTCATGATGAATTAATACCCCACTCTTGCTCTCCAGAAACACACTAGCAGAGGGCTTCAGCAACATGCTAACAGGGGTCTCAAATAGTCCCGTACAACGGTAGCTAACACCCTGGCAGAAGTCTCTAGCAACACACTCGCAGCACTTCTCAGCAGATGAACACTACTGTCGTCTCATAACTCTTCTTTGCCAAATCCCAATACGTCTGTCCATACAACATTACATAAATGCAGCAGCTAACACACTGCTACTACCGATAATGGCCACTTTGTCCTCTCACTGGACCAGGTCATGAGTTCTGGACTTCCCAAATGAATTGCCCTTCTCAGCACAATCGTCTCATCACGTCACCTCTATGAACATAAACGTCATTAGCTAGACAGATAGTATACTAGGTAACCTTAGGATAACATCCTTCCACTGGGAACTGACATTGTAATTGCATTCACAACCTAGATGGCATTCATATCGTTACGCCATCCACCATAGATCATCATCATTGACCTCACCTCCTAACTGAGGTATGAAATAGGAGCCTTTCACCGACGCCGCACCACCGCCAACAGATGGCGTTGTCCGCGTTGCACCTAATACCTGGGAGTTGGAGTGCAGGTCCATAGATGGCACCGAAATCTCCACTCTACACTCCAGCAACGGTGTCGATGCCGTAACAGTGGGCGTCATCGCAACTGAGGCAGTGAGCCTTGGGAGAAGAGCACTCCATCCTAGAGTTACCCGAGTCCCTACACATGGGGCATAGAGACTCTGCACTTGTGGAGGCTCGCCTCAAAAGAGGCGCACTCACACTCACCTCAAAAGAGGCGCCTGACAGCTGAGTGGACAGCACTTCGGATTCATAGTCCTGAGGTTCTGGGCTCGATCCCCGGCGAAGGCGGAGACAAACGGGCAAAAAGTTTCTTTCACCCTATTGCCCCTGTTACCTAGCAGTAAATAGGTACCTGGGAGTTAGACAGCTGCTACGGGTTGCTTCCTGAGGGTGTGTAACAAAAAGGAGGCCTGGTCGAGGACCGGGCCACGGGGACGCTAAGCCCCGAAATCATCTCAAGATAACCTCAAGATATTGTGCATTTGAGGGTACCATGCCCAAAATCTTCAGCACTTATTGCAAATTCTAGGAGAGGGAATGCACTTCTGAATGGAGCATCAGGCACCAGCAAGAATTATAGATGGCAGAAGGGTCCTACTATCAAAAGTAATCTTCACAACGCGAAGAGGCTGATGACGACGTCCACGAGGGGGTCGTGTGAACGTATCAACCTGGAGAGCAGAATGGCCTAGGGCTTCAAGGATATGTTTAATATCCTCGTGGCAGTCTTTCAGGTCCCTAACACCAGTCGCAACCTGATGCGGAAGGATAACAGTGCCAATACTGGCATTTAACTGGGCATTTTTGGTGACCCTAACAGGGGTCTTCCCAATGCTGGACAATGCAGCTAAGCGGGCAGCTGCATCCTGAGAAGGAGCAGCAATGACATGAGTACCATAATGGGTGGGGTTAAGAGTAACAAAGGGCTGAATCAATGAAGTGTTTATGGAGGAAGAAATCGTCTGGATGTGTAGAGTCCAGATGGTTGAGATCAAAATATTTACTCCATGTAGCAGGACCAAACAAGGCGTGGAACGTATTAGCACTGGAAGGGATCGTGCGAGTGCGTCAGTGGGGAGTTGGCGCCGAGCACCCCCAGTTAGGGGGATGGGGTGTAAAAGGTGCAGTTGTCACAATGAGAGAAGTATAGTCGCTCCAGGTGATGAGGTGGTCACCACTGGGGGCATGGGGCTCAACTCTACCACAGAGGAGGGAGGGGAGCAGATGGGGGAGTAGTCAGGAGGGTCAAAGGAGTAGCTTGGTCTGGGCCCAATGTAATTGGGGCTACAGTGCCGTGTCATCCAACACAGTCCGACTCGGGGCTTGGTCACCCACCCGACAAGCCCGAGAAGTTATAAGAGGATCATTCAGCGGCATAGAACCCACAATTCTTTTCCCCATCCCATCCCAAATTCTTATCCGGCATAGACACGAGGAGGTAATAATTTCATCGCGAATAAGTCCCCATACCCACTATGGAGCCACAATTAGAAGATAGCACACCTAATAAGAGAAAAGCCAGGGGCCCCCAGGGGGTGCATTATGAGTATACATCCTGCAATCACCACTATAAATTAAGAGAGTCCCCTTGCTCGCAACGTCGAGTACCACAGTTCTACGGGTGAGTGTGGGTGTCCCCAAACACCCGGGCGTCAAAACAGATTTCTGAAAGAAAAATCAAGAAAGGCAAAAGGTCGGCTTGAAAGACAATGAGAAAGGAAAAGTGGAGTAGAAAAAAATGAAACATAAGGAAGAGGAAATAGCGACCAGCACAATTAGTGAAGACGGTACTAGGAGCATAAGACCGTGATCGAAAGGACAGAAGACCATCCCATGGAGCATCACACCCCGGCAGCCCCCTCACGACGACAACGGGCTGGAAAGGGAGGGGGGTATTATATGTAACCAAATGGATAATTGGTTCAGGATTATGATTGATAACACCTACAGTACGTGACCAATTATTTCTACCGAGAGAGATCAAATTATCCACTTCATCGCCAATTTATATAATTAATACTGAGAAACACAACTATGAATGACGAATAAGAAACTGAAGCAATCAAAGTAACTATTAAACCCAACAGTGTGAAGTAGAGGTTGTCTGGATTAGTCTTGGTTTCAGGCACATCTGACAAGTTACTGTAACTGTAGCCCCCCAGGATACATACACTGTAACTATCCCCCCCGTATACATACACTGAACTATACCCTCCAGTATACATACACTGAACTGTACCCCCAGTATGCATACACTGAACTGTACCCCCCCGTATACGTACACTGAACTATACGACCCAGTATGCATACACTGTAACTGTACCCCCCAGTATACATACACTGTAACTGTACGACCCAGTATGCATATACTGTAACTGTACCCCCAGTATACATACACTGTAACTGTACCCCCCACCCCCCACCTCCCGGATACATACACTGAACTCTTTGTTCAGCCACCAAACTCTGTGGCCATCTATTACAAGATACCTTTGAGGGCTATAATATTGAATATGAAACTATGAAACAATTGAAACCAGTTCTTCTTGATAACCAACAATGTCTTGGGAGACATCACAACAATCTATCCAAAATACGGTTGTCCATATAAATACACTTATCTTCATTGACGTTCATTTACATCCACCCCTCGTCCCGTGTAGCCAGGAGCAGTAGCAGCACGAACTTTCCACCATCTTAACAAATATCTATATTTGTTTGTCTGTGCAGGGTTGGAGGCCAGAAGCTCGGGGCTAACTTCGTTAAACTCTCGAGAGTGAGTAGTTCGCGCGTGCTGTCACAGGGGAGTTGGAACCGGCTCCGATGTCCCCTTGAAGGCAGGTTAGCCCCTATGCATCCCATTCAAAAACAATTAGTGGATTTGAAATGTTTGCCCTTAGTCAATAGATTTTAACATATGTTCTGATGCTACTGCATACAAAAATTTGTATGGTTTATAGTAAAGTTTGAAAAATGAAGAGTGTGTGTGTGTGTGGTGAAGATGGTTACAGTGCTGAAGGTCGTGTGTAGTGTAGAAACTTATAGTGACGAAGGTTGTGTGAAGTGTAGGTTACAGTGATGTGAAAAATATTCCCCATAACAACTTGTAATCTTTAATTATGAAATATTATAAATTAAACTCCTTATGAGACGTAAATTCTCCGTTTGAATAATAGATAATTAATTACACCTGCGTAGGATATATACAGGCGACGCCCTGCTTGTACTACGTCACACACCAAAATGTCAAATGAGGAATTGATTTACTCCCAATAATTACTCATAAAGTATATATATTTTCTAATTAAATTCACTACTTATTAAAGGACTGAGTTAATATAATTAACTCAATTCTATAAATAAATAAAGAATAATGTTTTGAATCAATAAATAATAATATAAACTCTTCTTAGCTTTCAAGCAAGGAGGTGGCCGTCGACTGAGCCGCCATTACATGCACACCTTCGCCGCCACCAACACCAAAGTGACTTTAAATTAATCTTAATCCGCTTCCTATTTCTTCTACCAAGTGACATTTCCACCACTGCGTGTTCATGCAGATTTGGCTAAGTATGTAGGTCCATATGTGGTACAGTCTCGGTCATAAGTCCTTTTCTGTTTTAGATATATACATCGATTAATAACACTGCTGACTGTGTGTCCATGAATCGTTATGAATTCCCTATTTATATTCCATAGAATATGGACAGAATATGCTGAGAATAAAATTGCATTATTAAAAAGTATTTGAATTGTGTTCTACAATTCGTCATGTTTACTAATATATGATATTATACTAAGCTTACCAGGGGACGTGTGGCAAGAAGCTGTTCAAGAAGGGAAGTTCAAGTATGTCGGAAAATCCGACACCATTTAATAATATCACATTCAACAGGCAGATAATATTGCTGCCGTTGTATAAACAAGTAACCCTTAGAAAATGTAGCCTTTAGTGGAATTTTCCGTCAATAGAAAATGGGATATCATTGCCACATACTATTATAAATTCACCAACTATTGTGTAGGGTATTATTCTTAAATACATTAGTCTTCGGACTTTTATCATCATTAAAACATCTCATTTTAAGTAACTTAATTATCAGTATCAAAATAGAGTAAATGTGACCCTTCTATCACTTACTGACATCTGGACAGTAAGCCAGGAGCGTCAGTGAAGAAGTGGTCAGCCATTGTTGGAAAAGACCAGAGTCGTTGGAGCGAGTTCAGCTCCTATAATTTCTCTTGGACAAAGTGTTATGGCGATCAGAATAGTGTTCTGCCATCATCAACACGCTATCATCATCCACAAGGGAAGTGTCTTTCCAAAACCTGTTTATCTAATCATTTTTGGCCATTAATGTTAGGTAGATATTGGGCGAACCAGTGAGAACACATATAATCGACTCAATAAAGGTAATTAAGCCTTGGTCCTTATCTAATATACAGTGTTTTCTCTGATATAGCTGTCATATATTAGGATTCTGTCTTTACAGCTAGTGCCCTTTGACAGGAAGAAGAAGAGGAAGCAAGACTTGATACATCAGTTACTGGGTGATGGAAGCTGCCTCAATCGAGGATAATTTGGTGTCTACATCCTAGTTATACCTGGTGGACTAAGCCTGCTGTACAATAAGATAAGGAACCTCCTCAATGTATACCAATATATGTAGTTAATACTATAGTTTGATTGGCTGCATATATATAATTTTAATATAACCCCCCCCCCTTAATGTGTAAGGATCGATTTGTGAGATTATTGCAGAAATACAGTCCACTTAACATCATACTAATTGCTATCGAAATATATAAGTTAACGTAAATATAAATTCTATATAAATTAAATATAAATCTCACAGGTCGGTTCCCACATTAATTGGTCCTTCGAACTGGATTATATGGTCCTTCGAACCTAGATTATTTGGTCTTTTGAACCTAGATGGTCTAGAGAGCTAGATTGTCATCACATTAAATAAACTAGTGTAATAAATTAGTGAACAATACAGTGCCAGTCAAAGACCGGCAGTCATTTCCTGGAGCGAGCTCACGACCCCCTCAGCTCAGTTCAGCCTCATCAGCGGTTTCATGGTCAACCACCGATTTGGTGGATTCTTATTCTGTGAAATGACAGTGCTAATATTGAAGCCAGCCAAATTAGTGGCTGTGTCCTCACAAGATTGTTCACGGATTTCGTGGTGTTAATTTCGCGAGAGATTATCCACGAATTTTGTGGAATTAATTTTGCGAGGTCACTAATAATATTTAATACTTCTAGATAATATTAGAAGTTTCATAGAGGCTAATTAAGAGGCTATCATCAATAATTGTGTATATTATTTCTCCAAAATAGAGAATTATTTAATATATATTGCACTAGTGTTCACAATACAATATTTACCAATTGCCAACCCACAACAGGGTAGGATATTACCATTGACTAGTTGAACTATTTATTGTTCATCCTAGTCCCATTATTACCATAGTCTAGTTGTACTATATTAAACAACCTAGCACCATTAATGAATGGTGCAGACCCTATTTTGGGTGTAATTGTTACCAGCTCAAATTGAGTTGTGTATATATAATAATTTACATATAATCATTACACCTTTGAGTGATTAATTAGAGTCTATACCATCCTAGGGTGATATCGAGGAGCTAGCCCAAAGGTACTTCCAGTGACACTGGTTTATCACTCAAATCATTAGTGTGTATGATTATATATATATAATGTGTATTAATTTTAAGTGCTAACCTCTAGTAGAGGTAGGATTATCGCCTAGTGAGTGCAGAATTTTACCCTAGGCTACCATCAGTACTTGCTCACAATCTATGAGCTAGTACTATCCAATTAACAAGTCACCATGACTAATCCACAGAAAGCAAAGCGTGCTTTAGTAGCAAGTGAACGTCAACTGAGAAGAGATCTCGACCAATATGAACAATTGTTATATGAGCCTGTAATTAATTATCGTCGGTTGAAAATATCACTATTACAGATTCAAACCCAATTGCATATATTGAAAGCAAATAGGAAATCTTACCAAAATCAGGTCCACGACGACGACATAGTAGTTGAAGATGTGGAACCATTCCTGTCTGACCTAGCACAATATGAAGAAGAAACTCAAGCCAGGTTGGAGCACTTACACAGGATAATTGAATCAGAACAAATAGCAAGTACATCAAAAAAGTAGATAATGTTATGGATGCTCTGGATCTTTTTGAGAATAAATGTGAAGCCAGATTAGATCCTTTAATCAACAAGGATAAAGCTTCACCCAATATTATACCACCAGAAATTAAACAGTTCTCAGATAATTTATCCACAGTCTCTGTGGATTCTGAAAACCCAATACCTGAGGCTAGTAAGTTAACATGCCTCCAAACTGAAATTAGAGGTGAAGCTGAACCAGTAGTAGAAAATGTAAATGAAAATAGCGACAGAACTAATTTCCCAGTCCAGCTTCCTAGGAATAATGCTGGCAATGAAAAAACTGTCATACATCTAGTACTACAATTGCTGGATTTACCTCAACCTGATCAGACTGCTGACTCATTACAATCCTTCAGCATGGAGTTTGAGTCACTACTAAGAACATTTAGTCATAAGGCTGATATAACTGCTTGTGAATGGATGACCAAAGTAGTCCTTCAACGAAAATTGTCCAGCGATATACTAGATGAATTATACGCACATCAACGTAACACCATCCTGACAGTACAGGACATCACTGAAGGTTTACATTCCATCATAAACAAACGACGAGCAAATGAGGAAGTTAAAGCCTCATGAAAGCCTTCAGAAATAGAAAATAAGAGTCAATTAAAGGGTAAAACAACTACCCCAAATAAACATCAGTCAATTACACTCACATCAAGCTGCAGAAAATCTAGCAATGCAGCAGAATCCTCAAAGTCTACTGTTACTAGTTCACCCAAACCGGTAACTTCCAAACGTGCAGTAGGCTGGGGGACATGTATGTTCTGCAAAAAGAAACATTCAACATACTGTTGTGCTAATTATCCAGACAGAGACACTCGTATTAAGCGACTCTAGGAATTAGGGAGATGTTCAAGGTGTCTCAAGTCACATAACATAGACTATTGTGATACCCAATTCAACACCTGCAACAGGTGTAGAAGAGGTAGGCACCATGCAGCTCTGTGCAAACATACGAAATTAACGTATTCAAGACCCAAGGTGGAAGATAGCATTCCCACCACAGTACAGTACTACAAGGTGCAGCAAACAAAGAGTGTCCAATCAGCAAAGTCTAAAGGTAATACGACTTTGCCTACTGCCCAAATTACCATCCAGAATAAGAGGGCCAAGGTCCATACCCGTGGGTTGTTTGACCAAGGGTCCCAGAGAACATATATCACTAAAAAATTGGCAGATGAACTACAATTAAAGCCTGTAGCCCTGACGACAATCAACATCTCAGGGTTTTTAACAGATGCAGGACCTCAAGTCTACCAGGTGGTACAACCATCAGTACGTTTAGGCAGGTACGTCTGTCAAGTACAAGTCATTGTGGTGAAAAAAATACCAGTAGACCTACAAGTTCAAGGTCTGAGAGCAACAGCCAAATTCCTGAGAACTATAGGAATAAAATTGGCAGATAATATTAAGTCTGATCACCTCACCGACTTCAGTATTCTTGTAGGGACAGACTACTACCATCAATTCATTGGTAGCCCTACTAAATATCAGGGCATAACTATGCTAAATTCTGCAGGTGGCAAATTACTTTCAGGCCCAGTATTAAGCCTGAAGAGACCTGTGCCTGCAGATAAACAGTATCAATAGAAATCTAAATTTGTCAGCTTATTATATTTCTCCAGTAGCATTATACTAAGGAGATTACAGCTGACTATACCAACAGAGGTTGATGTTAATATCATCATTTAAAGCTGAAGATGAGTTCACGAGGCTTCAGTGGCAAATCAGTGAACAGTAGCCTAAACAGCTACAAGTCACTGCGACCAATGTCACTGAACCCACTGCAGTCTCAGAACCATATTTGACTTTAATGATCGGCTATTTAATCCTCTGAATCAATTAACTAAATTAAACCCCAATAAATCTGACGACTGATTTTGATACATTTATTATTTAATCAAGATGTATTCCATGGGCCTCAGTGTATATATATCAGTGACCAGTTACCTGAACAAGCTTCAAGTTATATCTAATGTCACTGATCTCACTGCAGTTCCTGAATCATACTTGAGTGTAGTACTTGATCACATTCAGTCCTCTGGGTTAAATAATATGTATTTAGGCTATAATTTTAGCCTTTCAAGAGTTAACAGAGAAATGAAATCGCATTAGACTTCTAACCCCTGTAACTCTAGTATGGGACATCCGTCCTGTACGAACAGACGCACAAATGTGTGATTACTAACTACTAACATCAAATTAATTTAATAATTCGAAGGAGGAGTATCGGAGTTCGTCTGTTCTAAATAGGACTTCGACCCATGAGCAGCCCCCAGGGAATTATGTCAGAAAATCCGACACCATTTAATAATATCACATTCAACCGGCAGATAATATTGCTGCCGTTGTATAAACAAGTCCTGTAGTGGAATTTTCCGTCAATAGAAAACGGGATATCATTGCCACATACTATTATAAATTCACCAACTATTGTGTTGGGAATTATTCTTAAATACATTAGTCTTCGGACTTTTACCATCATAAAAACATCTCATTTTAATTAACTTAATTATCAGTATCAAAATAGAGTAAATGTGACCCTTCTATCACTTATTGACATCTGGACAGTAAGCCAGGAGCATCAGTGAAGAAGTGGTCAGCCATTGTTGAAAAAGACCAGAGTTGTTGGAGCGAGTTCAGCTCCTATAATTTCTCTTGGACAAAGTGTTATGGCGATCAGAATAGTGTTCTGCCATCATCAACACGCTATCATCATCCACAAGGGAAGTGTCTTTCCAAAACCTGTTTATCTAATCATTTTTGGCCATTAATGTTAGGTAGATATTGGGCGAACCAGTGAGAACACATATAATCGACTCAATAAAGGTAATTAAGCCTTGGTCCTTATCTAATATACAGTGTTTTC
>WNGS01161225.1:34320-54066 GCA_020271785.1 Procambarus virginalis
ACCAAACATACCTGACACAGCACCAAACATACCTGACACAGCACCAAACATACCTGACACAGGACCTAACATGACTGGCACTGTATTAAACATGTCTTACATTGCATCAAACATGTGTGTCACAGCACCAAACACGCCTGACACAGCACCAAACAAGTGTGACACAGTACCGAACATGCCTGACACAGCACCACACATACATGACACAGGATCAAACATGTCTGACACGGCACCAAACATGTGTGACGCAGCATCAAATATGCCTGACACAGCACAAAACATACCTGACCTGGTGGTGGGCCTCGTAGCCTGGTGGATAGCGTGCAGGACTCGTAAATCTTTGGCGCGGGTTCCATTCCCGCACGAGGAAGAAACAAATGGGCAAAGTTTCTTTCACCCTGAATACCCCTGTTACCTAGCAGTAAATGGGTACCTGGGAGTTAGTCAGCTGTCGCGGGCTGCTTCCTGGTGTGTGTGTGTGTGTGTGTGTGTGTGTGTGTGTGTGTGTGTGTGGTGTGTGTGTGTGTGTGGTGTGGAAAAAAAGTAGTAAACAAAAAAGTAAACAGTTGATTGACAGTTGAGAGACGGGCCAAAAGAGCAAAGCTCAACCCCCGCAAACACAACTAGGTGAACACACCTGACACATTACCAAACATGCCTGACACAGCACCAAACATGTGTGACACAGCACCAAACATGCCTGACACAACACCAATCATGCCTGACACATCAAAAACATGTTAAACACAACACAAACATGCCTGACACAGCACCAAACATGCCTGACACAGCACCAAACATGTCTGACACACCACCAAACATGCCAGACACAGCACCAAACATGTCTGACAGAACAAAACATGTGTGACACAGCACCAAACATGCCTGACACAGCACCAAACATGCCTGACACAGCACCGAACATGCCTGACACAGTATCAAACATGTCTGACATTGCACCAAACATGTGTGTCACAGCACCAAACATGCCTGACACAGCACCACATATACATGACAGAGCACCAAACATGCCTGACAGCTCGAAACATACCTGACACAGATTCAAACATACCTGACATAGCACAAAACATACCTGACATAGCACCAAACATAACTAACACAGCACCAAACATACCTGACAAAGCACTAAGCATATCAGGGGTTACAGATGGAAGAGGCTGCACACAACATTGAGAAGGTTTTCAGGTTGGGCTGGTACAACAGGGACAGAAACCGACTTGTAAAGGTGGTGTTTGCAAACGAAACCACGAAGGAGGATATTCTAGAAAAGAAGAGTCGTCTCCAACATGTGGAGGGATACAAACAAGTATTCCTGCAGAGGGACAGGACGAAGGAGGAGAGAGCCAGGGCAGCAGAGGCAAGGAGGAAGCGCAGGGAGAGAGGAGCAAACCAGGAAATCACAGCCCCCAACACAGCAGTCCCAGAGACAGAGGGGAACCCAAAACCAGCATCCCAGCAACACCAGAGGGGGGGCAACACCACCAACCCCCTCTGCATAGAAACCCTTCCTTCCCCTCACCCTACCTGCCCCCACCCAACCCTCCCTCCTCCCCCACCCCATTCTGACCCCGACACCCATCCCCATTCCCATCATGTCCCCCCTCCCACCTTTCCCCCCCAGTCCCCCTTCCCCCTTCATCCCATACCCTCCCTATTCCTCCTCCCCCCTCACCCCGTATCCTCCATGTCCCCCCTATCTCCTTAACCCACACCCTACCCGTTCCCCTTCCCTTAAACCCCCACCCCCCCACCCCAAAACCCTCTGCGACCCTGCAAACCACCTCACAGATCCTCTCACCCACGGAACAGCTTCCCACACCAGTAGAATACTCGCCAAGAAAGGGATATGTAAATGAACAGAAGAAAGTGAGCTTCAAGGCGATGTACACTAACATAGATGGGATTACAAATAAAACTAGTGAACTTGGAGAGTGGGCACTAGAAGAAAACCCAGACATAATAGCACTCACAGAAACAAAGCTAACGAAAATCATAACAAATGCAGTGTTTCCACAGGGCTACTATGTAGTGAGGAAAGAGAGAGAAGGGAGAGGAGGAGGTGGTGTGGCTTTGCTACTAAGAGAAGGTTGGAGTTTCGAAGAGATGGTAATTCAGAACTGTGAAGGTTTCAGGGACTACATATCAGGCACCATTGCAACTGGAGGACAGAAAATTATAATAGTAGTCATATATAACCCCCACCGAATGACAGAAGACCCAGACAGGAATATGATAGAAACAACATGGCCACCATCAATATAATAGAGAGAGCAGCTTCTGTGGCTAGCAGGAACGGATCCAGACTTCTAATCATGGGAGACTTCAACCATGGGAAGATAGATTGGGGGAACAGAGACCCACACGGAGGCCCAGACACATGGAGAGCTAAGCTGCTGGATGTGGCAACAAGAAACTTTCTAAGTCAACACGTCAAGGGACCGACAAGAATGAGAGGAGGGGATGAACCAGCCTTGCTTGATTTGATATTTACCCTAAATGAGTCGGATATAAGGGAAGTTAAGTTGGAAGCCCCCTTGGGAATGAGTGATCATAGTGTATTGAGCTTTGAGTACCTGGTTGAGCTAGGAATTATCACCCCCAAAAAGAACTGGGAACCAAAGGGCTGGCGTACCGAAAGGGAAACTATGAGGAGATGAATAAATTCCTATGGGATATACATTGGGACACAGAACTCGGAACCAAGTCCGTACAAGACATGATGGACTATGTCACCCAAAAATGTCAGGAGGCTGTAAGCAGGTTTGTCCCAGCCCAACAGGAAAAAACAGAGAAGCAAAGGAAGAATCCGTGGTTTAATAGGGAATGTATGAAAGCAAAGGAGCTGAACAAAAGGGCATGGAGGAACTTCCGTAATAACAGAACACCAGAAAGTAGAGAGAGATACCAGAGAACCAGGAACGAGTATGTCAGTGTGAGAAGAGCAGCTGAGAAAAGGTATGAAAATGATATAGCTAACAAAGCCAAGACTGAACCAAAGCTACTACACAGTCACATCAGGAGGAAGACAACAGTGAAGGAACAGGTGATTAAACTTAGGGTGGGCGAGGACAGGTACACAGAGAATGACAAAGAGGTGTGTGAAGAACTCAACAAAAGGTTCCAGGAGGTCTTTACAATAGAACAGGAGATATCACGGCGCTGGGAGAGGTGGCAGCAAACCAGGTGACCTTGGATAGGTTCGAAATTACAAGAGATGAGGTCAAAAAGCACCTATTGGAGCTGGATGTGAGAAAAGCTGTTGGGCCGGATGGAATCTCGCCATGGGTATTGAAAGAGTGTGCAGGAGCACTTTGCTTACCACTCTCCATAGTGTATAGTAAGTCACTGGAAACGGGGGACCTACCAGAAATATGGAAGACTGCTAATGTAGTACCAATATACAAAAAGGGTGACAGACAAGAGGCACTGAACTACAGGCCAGTGTCCTTAACTTGTATACCATGCAAGGTGATGGAGAAGATTGTGAGAAAAAACCTAGTAACACATCTGGAGAGAAGAGACTTCGTGACAACCCATCAACATGGGTTCAGGGAGGGTAAATCTTGCCTTACAGGCTTGATAGAATTCTACGATCAGGTGACAAGAATTAAGCAAGAAAGAGAAGGGTGGGCGGACTGCATTTTTTTGGACTGTCGGAAAGCCTTTGACACAGTACCCCATAAAAGGTTGATGCATAAGCTGGAGAAACAGGCAGGAGTAACAGGTAGGGCGCTCCAGTGGATAAGGGAGTACCTAAGCAATAGGAAGCAGAGAGTTACAGTGAGGGGTGAGACCTCAGACTGGCGTGAAGTCACCAGTGGAGTCCCACAGGGCTCTGTACTTGGACCTATCCTGTTTCTGATATACGTAAATGATCTCCCAGAGGGTATAGACTCATTCCTCTCAATGTTTGCTGACGACGCCAAAATTATGGATATGGCTGGATACTCAATTTCCTGTCGAACAGAACACATAGAGTAACAGTCAATAAAGTAAAATCGAGTCCGAGCGCAGTTAAAAGCTCTGTACCTCAAGGTACAGTCCTTGCACCACTGCTGTTCCTTATTCTCATATCAGATATAGACAAAAATACAAGTCACAGCTTCGTATCATCCTTTGCAAATGATACAAAAAACGGCATGAAAATTACGTATGCTGAAGACATTGATAAACTACAAACAGATATTAACAAAGTTTTTCGACTGGGCAGCAGAAAATAACTTGATGTTTAACAGTGATAAATTCCAGGTACTCAGATACGGCAAAAATGAGGACCTTAAACATAATACAGGGTACAAAACACAATCGAATCTGCCCATAGTAGGAAAACAGCATGTCAAGGATTTGGGAATAATGATGTCCGACGACCTAACGTTTAGGGAGCATAACCAAGCAAATATCGCGTCAGCCATAAAAATGATAGGATGGATTACGAGAACCTTCAAGTCCAGAGATCCCATCACAATGGTTGTACTCTTCAAATCACTTGTGTTGTCCGTCTTGAATACTGCTCAGTACTCACTTTCCCCTTCAGAGCAGGAGAGATTGCTGAAATAGAGGGAATACAGAGAACATATACGGCACGCATAGACGAGATAAAGCACCTAAATTATTGGGATCGTCTTAAAGCTCTCCAAATGTACTCACTAGAAAGGAGGCGAGAGAGATACCAAATAATATACACATGGAAAATACTGGAGGGACAGGTCCCAAATCTGCACAGTAAAATAGCAACGTATGGAGTGAACGATATGGAAGAAAATACAGAATAGAACCAGTGAAGAGCAAAGGTGCCATGGGCACAATCAGAGAACACTGTATGAACATCAGAGGTCCACGGTTGTTCAACGTCCTCCCAGCGAGCATCAGAAATATTACAGGAACAACCGTGGACATCTTCAAGAGGAAACTAGACTGTTTCCTTCAGGAGTGCCGGACCAACCGGGCTGTGGTGGGTATGTGGGCCTGCGGGCCGCTCCAAGCAACAGCCTGGGGACCAAACTCTCACAAGTCAAGCCTGGCCTCGGGCCGGGCTTGGGGAGTAGAAGAATCCCAGAACCCCATCAACCAGGTATCAACCAGGTATACCTGACACAGCAATAAATATGCTTGACACAGCACCAAACATACCTNCAGTTGCAGGCTCCTCTTACTACAGCTGGACCTTCCACTGCTCCCATGTTCACTGTGAATTCCCTCCACCCTGGTAGGCGCTTGGAGTGGCTCCAGTCGGGACGGTTCACCTTGCGACGGCTCTCTTGAGATGGCTCGTCTCCGTCGCCTCCTCTCGAGCTGTGAGTTGCCATGATCTCTATCCTTCGCTCTGCAACCTTAGTCGTCCTCAACCTGATCCCAAAGTGGTTTGCCACCTGTGGAGCTGGGCCTTGGTACACTCTTCCAAAATTCTCTCGTCCTTTGTGTCAATAAATTTCTTTACTTTATCCTCCTCCATCTCTATATCGTCGAGCATACACGACAGCACAGACAAGTTAGTAGGTACTAATTTCACCGTTTCAGTCCCTCAGCTGGTTGGGTAACAGTACTCTGAATTCACTGGCCACACTGTATTTGTACCCTGGCAACACTGTCTTGAAATCTTGGGCAACACTGTAGCTTGATCAACACACCTTGGCAACACCGTAGCTTGATCCACTCTTCCTGGCGAAGTCTCCAGTTCTTGGCTACTGTGGTTCGAATCCTGGCAAGGTCGCCAGTTCTCTGTCACGGGGGGTGGGCCGGGGCTCTGCTAACACTCTGCTGCTAGGGGCTCAGGAGGCAGAATACTCAGCCCCTCCGACTCCCGGGGTTCACCGGGGTCTCCTTGGTCCCACAGGAGAGGACCAGCAATGCCCACCTCCGCAGGTCTTTGCTTCCACCACTGAAGGGGTGCCACTGACTCACCCTGGAAGCCCTTCAGTCAACCACGGGGAAACTGCTATCAGCAATTCCGGCCTAGACCCGTGGAGGAGTGAAGGAAGACTCGGGCTTACCTTATAACAATGACCTCCCTGAGTCTTGCCTGCCGGACAAAGAGGTTGCAGGAACTCCTTTCCCGCCTGTCTTCTCTATCTTTTCCTCAACAAGGTCGCCAGCTGGGTTATTATATCTGCACCCCAGCGATGCAGTTCAGTGGGTGTATATATGTTGTCTGTTGCCAGAGTGTTGCTACTCCCAAGATCTACTATTGGACTGTCGGCCCAGGGTACACTCCCTTGAAGGTCCGTGTGGCTTTACCTCTCTCTAGCCACCACGTTACTAGTTGCCACCTTTCAGGCACTAGTACTGATCGGATGGCTAAGGATACACTTTTACATCAGTCTGTGCTGTTACCACTCTTCAGGCAATAAGAATTTCCATAGGGAACATGGTGTTCCCTAGGTGGTGCTGTGATAACCTTCGTGTATGCTCATATAGAAATATAATAACAATAATAATGGAGGCACACTTAAACACCATAATAAAATATGTGAATTTACTTACACAAACTACATGATCACACATATGATTACAAGTGATACAAGAAAACGAAGATAATAATAACTCTGGAGACTGTCAGCAACTCTTCTGTCACGTCCTCCAGGCTCCTTCAACTGGGCAGAAAGACAGGAGTCACACACTCTCATAGAAGGGCCTCTTCACCACGTCGGCACCTCTTCTTCACTGTCCTGCCATCCACACACACTGTCCTCTCTGACAGTCCTGGACATGAGCTGCCCTGCAGCCTATTCTGCTACTAAAGCATTAATATCCTATTTCCACATATATAAGTGAATATAATGGCCTATCTAGCCTACTCTCACAAAGGGGTAATGGGAGGGAAAATGATCTACCTTAACAATCCTTGGCTCACGACGCCTGTCCCTCGATGGTGTGAGGGTCCTATGCTTCCTGAGTCGATGCTCGGCGATCCAGGAACGTTCCCACAGGTCCTCAGGTGTTGTGAAGCCTTTGCGTCTTCGCCGTTCCAATCCCTGGGGTTCAGCTATCCCAATCCTGGTCCATCAATGGGCGCTGAGCTGATCGCTATATTCACCCACACGTTCCTTCCACGAGGCGTTGCTCCTCGCCCTAGGAACGGTGTCGTCCCTCTAACAACCTCAGTGGATGTGACCCGGTCACAGCTATGCCTGCCCGCCACACCTTTCAGGCCCTCAACGTCACGCGTCGACGCCCAGCGTCGTCACCGACAACTCTCCAAGTTTGGCACTTCTCTGCCCACTCAACTTGGTTCCTTTTTGCTTCCCAGAAGCGCGGGGCCTCCTATGTATCAGGTGGGCTGCGATGGCTAGCTCTAATCCACTGAGAAAGGCCTGTTTAGCCTCCAATCCTTGAGAGCTGACAGAGGAGCGTCCTCTCCCCTTCGCTCTCAGGTCAACTCTGACGTTGGCGCCGCCCGGGTACTCGGTGACGTCACGGCGGGCTCTGATTGGTCGCCTGTGACCCGAGTCACCCAATCCGCACACGGCTAGCGTCCATTCCAAAACGTCATTTCTGCAGTAGGGGATACTCTTTCATTTCTATCGGGGCACCAATTTCCCTTTACTTTCAACTTTAATGTAAGTTTCTCCCTGTAGAGAGAGTTGATATGACTCTTAAAGCTGGCAACGAAAGAGATAGGAGAGGGCACCGTAACAAGATATATAGATATATATATATATATATATATATATATATATATATAGATATAATATATATATATATATATATATATTTATATATATATATATATATATATATATATATAGATATATATATATATATATATATATATTCTACACATAATATTATTATGTGTAGAATATAGCATAATATTTTCACTATCTGTGAGAACCAGGTAATTACCAGGTTTGAAACATCCCACTCTCACTTCCTTTTCTCTAGTGTCGTAAGGCACAGTTCCTTCAGGTGCTCTTCATATCCCATCCTTCGTGACGCTGGGACGAACCTCGTCGCAAATTATTGAACTTTTTCCAGTTTCCTTATGTGTTTCTTCAGGGGGTGGGGGCTCCATGATGGCGCGGCATACTCTAAGACTGGTCTCACGTAGGCAGTGTAATGCGCCCTAAAAGCCTTCTTCACTTAGGTTTCTCAATGATGTTCTAACTTTAGCCAGTGTTCTGTCGTTATCCTCTATATATGTGCCTCAGGAATTAGATTAGGTGTTACGTCCACTCCCAGGTCTTCTCGAATCGTCACAGGTAGGCAGTTCCCCTTCATTGTGTACTGTCACCTTGGTCTCCTATCACCTAATCCTATTTCCATAACTTTACATATACTCGTGTTGAACTCCTGTAGCCATTTCTTTGACCATCTCTGCAACCTGTCCAGGTCCTCTTGAAGGATCGTACAATCCTTATATTTCACAACTCTTCTCATTAATTTTGCATCATCCGCGAACATTGACATATAGGACTCTTCTCCTGTAAACATGTCATTTACGTATATTAGAAATAGAACTGCTCCAAGCAGCGATTTGTGATGTACTCCACTCGATACTGGCCTCCAGTCCGACTTCTCGCCCCTTACCATTAGTCTTTGGCTCCTTCCTGTTAGGTAGTTCCTTGCCCATGGCTAGGGCCTTTCCGCTTACTCCCGCCTGCCTCGCAAGTTTGTATAGCAGTCTCATGTGCGATACTGTATCAAATCTTTTTGGCAGTCCAGAAATATGCCGTTTGCCCATCCTTCCCTGTCCTGCCATATTCTTATTATTTTGTCATGGAATTCCAGAAGGTTTATAAGGCCTGATTTCCCTTCCCAGAACCCATGTTGGTGTTTTTAACAAACCTAATGTTCTCCAGGTGTACAACCAGTCTTAGCCTGATTATTCTTTTAAGCATTTTGCAGGGGATTATCTTGAGGTTATCTTGAGTTGATTTCGGGGCTGTAGTGTCCCCGCGGTCCGGCCTCCACCCCTCCACCCCCGAAGTAGCCCGTGACAGCTGACTAACTCCCAGATACCTATTTACTGCTAGGTAACAGGGGCATAGGTGAAGGAAACTATGCCGATCGTTTCTCTCCGGCGCCCGGTATCGAACCCGGGACCACAGGATCACGTGTCCAGCGTGCTGTCCGCTCGGCCGGCCGGCTCCCTAGCTCTGGGATGCTTCTCAGTGATAAAGGTCTATAGTTATGTGCCTCCTCCCTATCACATTTCTTAAAAATTGGTACCACATTTGCCTCCTTGTTGCAACTGGGCAACTCTCCTGTCATAAGTGATTCGTTAAAGATCCTTGCCAGAGGCACGCTGAGGACGTGCGCTGCCTCTTTTAGTATTCACAGTGATATGCAGACGAGGAGCCACAATAATGTTTTGAATCGACTTAAGATGGTCCAGGACGGACCGAAACGTCGTCGTCTCTTCATTTTCTAGTGTGTGGTTTGGTCAACATCCACAGTGATACTTTGTCTGGTCCAACTGTTTTAGTTACACCCAGTGTTGTCAGTTGTTTCATTACCTCCTCTGCTGTCACCTCTATGTCTGATAGTCTCTCATCTTGGGTCATCTCAGCTTTAACAATGGGAGCTGCTCAGGCTCGGTTGTGAACACTCCATGGAAACTGGCATTCAATGCCTCGCAGATTTCCTTGTCACTTTCTGTATATGCCCCCCTTGAATATGCCCCACTGTTTATGGCTGTGTAGTAATTTAGGTTGCTTTTTCACTTTGATCGCAATATCATCCTCATAATTTCTTTCCGATACTCGTCTTATGTTAATGTAATCGTTCTTAACTCTGTTAAATCTGATCCTGTTGTCTTCTGTTCTTTGTCTTCTGTTCTTTGTCTTCTGTACTTCCTCCACTTCCGCCTGCTTCCCATTTTTGCATCCTGATACTGTCTATTAAACCAAGGGTTGAGAAGAATGTGCATATATTTTATTTCTGTAGGCAGAAAGTTGTTCTTGTAAACTGGATTAGAGGCACTTTTAAAGTTTTATGTGGACCAAGTATTAGAGTGGAGTTAATGACGTTTATAATGTTTCATATTGATATAAAATGCAAGAAAATTAAGAATACCATAATTATGCTACTTTCCGATTACATTTTTTTGTGTGGATAGGCAGGCAGGAGGGTTACTGTGTGTGGATAGGCAGGCGGGAGGGTTACTGTGTGTGGATAGGCAGGCGGGAGGGTTACTGTGTGTGGATAGGCAGGCAGGAGGGTTACTGTGTGTGGATAGTCAGGCGGGAGGGTTACTGTGTGTGGATAGGCAGGCGGGAGGGTTACTGTGTGTGGATAGGCAGGCGGGAGGGTTACTGTGTGTGGATAGTCAGGCGGGAGGGTTACTGTGTGTGGATAGGCAGGCGGGAGGGTTACTGTGTGTGGATAGGCAGGCGGGAGCGTTACTGTGTGTGGATAGTCAGGCGGGAGGGTTACTGTGTGTGGATAGGCAGGCAGGAGGGTTACTGTGTGTGGATAGGCAGGCAGGAGCATTACTGTGTGTGGATAGGCAGGCAGGAAGGTTACTCATTAGACATAATATTGAAGTTCTTGCGAGGCAGGATCAAGTATAACATTTGGGGTTTACGGCTCATGCTCGGTGATGATATGGAAAATTTGTTTACTGAGAATTATATAAAATATATATAAACGTAATAGTTTCCCCTGTAAATTAATGTAAATATAATCTCTAAAACTGTAAATCATTTAAAGAAAAATAAGTATAACTTTTAGGGGTCTAAAGTTCATGTTCTGTGATAATATGAAACACTTGTTTACTGAGAATTATACTTCTCTATATGTAATGTAGTAGAATGCATTGTCATATTTATGTTTACATGATTTATATTGTATTTTATTTAATAAAGACAAAAAATTAAACCATGAGTGTGTGTTTTTGTGTGTGTGTGTGTGTGTGTGTGTGTGTGTGTGTGTGTGTGTGTGTGTGTGTGTGTGTGTGTGTGTGTGTGCACACGTGGGTAATTACCTAAATGTAGTTACAGGAAACAACGCTTTTAAACTACTGACGGTTTTGGCCTTCACCACCTTGTCACTTAGCTTGTTCCAACCGTCTACCACTCTGTTGTGTGGTTGTGTTGGACCGTCTACCACTCGCTCCAATAGTCTACCACTATTTTTTGGCACCTTTGTTTCCTTAGCTTTAATCTGAGTCCTCTTGTTCGCGAAGTTGTTGGTTTATGGAATTCTTCTTTGTCAATTTGGTATATTCCTGTTATTATTTTGTAAGTGGTGATCATATTACCTCTCTTTCCTCTATCTTGTAGTTTTGGCATGTTTAACGCCTCTAATTTCTCCTTGTAACGCTTGTTTTTCAATTCCGGAAGCCATTTTGTAGCATGCCGTTGCACCTTTTCCAGTTTCTTTATGTGCTTCTTGAGATTTGGGCACCATACAACTGCTGCATATAGCAATTTTGGTCTCACACATGTCATGAACAGGTTCATTTGTATTTCACCATCCATATAATTAAAAGCAAGTCTGAGGTTGGAAAGCGACGCATACGCTCCTCTCACAATGTTCTTTATGTGTTCCTCTGGCGACAGCTTATCATCCAAAACCACCCCAAGATCTTGTTCTTTACTAGAGCTCTGTAATTCCTATCCACATAATCTGTAAGTTGTGTGTGAACTATTGTCTCCCATTCCACATGCCATAACATGGCATGTATTCACATTGGAATTCATTTGCCATTTTACGCTCCAAGCACTTATTTTATCTAGAGCAATTTAAAGGGCATTGCAATCGTCTGCGTCCTCTATCTTCCCCATTATCTTACATCATCCACAAACATGTTCATATAATTCTGTATTCCTTCTGGTAGATCGTTTATGTATTATGTTAATTAGGGTGAGATTCATTAACAACACGAGTGTGTTGAACATTCGCATCTTATATTATTACCATATTATATCCATTTATATGTAAGTATATCATCTTTGAGTGATAAGAAGCGTTGCTGTCCATACAACGGCAATAATGATGAACTAGCCTTTGGAAATTCCTTATAGTAACACTGATTACCACGCAAATCAATTATTTGTATATATTCAATTTAATATTTTATGTGCCGACCCTCTACAAGAGGTAGGATTCAAACCTAGTGACTGAGAATATAACCCTAGGCTATTATTACTAAATATTTGTTCAAAATTTATGAGGCAATGCCTCAGTTACTTTCACAACAAAATCATGTGGCCAACAAAATGAAATCAAAGAGCCAGCATGTTTATCCAGAAATAAAATTAAAACAGACCCTGACAGGATTTAAGGGTCACTTTACAAGACAAATTAATAAATGCCATGATTTATCTCAACACTCTCCAGCTGATCATGTGCACCTGGATACCTACTTACAAGTAGCAAGAAGTAAATTTGAGCAAGTCAAACAGCTGATAGGAAATTATCTAGCTGAACTTGCCAACACCAATTTAACCACTGATGAATTAGATGACATTATGGCTGTTCTAGCCCAATATGAGAATGATACTCAGGCCAGGTTGGATCCTCTCATCAAAACAATTGCCCAGAACAAGGCAACAACAACAGTTTCATCTAATACGAGTCAAGCTGAAGCTCGACTCCCTCCAATTAATTTACCACCTTTTTCAGGAAAAGATGAGGAAGATTGGGACGAATTTTGGAACAAATTTATACATTTGTCCACAAATCCAAATTTGTCCATCCGTTGGGATGGGAGTCCACAAATTCTTATGGACTCCCATCCCTACCAAAGAGTAGTAAATTTTCAGGTCTGCAAGGACGATTATCAAGTGAAGCTAAAACAGCCTCCGCAGGAGGCTTCAGCTGATCCACTCCAAGTCTTTAGGCTGGAGGTAGAATCCATAATGAAGGTCCTCAGTCTTACGGTCAGTACAACCGAGGCTGAGTAGGTCCTGAAAATAATCGTCCAGGAGAAAATATCTACGGACATACTGAGACAAATGAGTACTCACTACAATAAAAGTATTTTATCCTTAAGTAAAATATCTGAGGGTTTACATTCAATAATTCAACTCCGTACTCATGATAAATTAAAACCACCAAGCAAACCTTCAGAAACCAATAACAGCACACCACAGAGTACAACAAGTACTCTATAACTAAACAATCTGTTCCCACACGACACTGGCACCAAGGCAGTGTGGGCAGCTACACAGTGGCACCCTCCAGGTGTACAGTTACTGTGCCACCCAAGACGGTGACTACCAAGGCGGACATGTTTGTCTGCCATAAGTAACACTCAACCTACCACAGCATCAATAATCTTGATCGTGACACTAATGTCAGGCGACTACAAGAGTTGCAAAATTGCATGAGGTGCCTCAGGAATCACAACCCCAACACCTGTGAAACCCAACTACACACCTGCAAAAGGAGTAACAAGGGTTAGCACCATGCAACATTGTGTGGGGGGACCCTGTGAGGGAATGAAAATTCCCTCAGCTAGTTTTTCAAGTTTTCTAGATTAGGCTAGAGTGGCTCTAGGGACTCTAGACAAGAAGTTTTCAAACTACATGAACTTGTATGTTGTTGGATGAAAGCTTATGCTAAGGACCATCGTTTAAGACTAGCCAGAGGTCTGTGACTGCTCTGTAGAGAGAGTTACAGAATTTAGTCTGTTTTCTGGGAAAATGAGATTTGAGAGTGAAGTGAAGTGTAGGTGGGTACTTGACTCGCCAACGGTTTCCGAGGTGGGGGGACTGAGGGGTGAACGTCGCCTCCCCCACCATGTGAGGTATGACGTCATACTCCTAGGCCTCCCCCTCCTTCTCTAAGTCACAGGACGCCTCATGGTAAGGGCGTCTGTGATTCGTCTAGGCACCTCAGCCTCGTGGCGAGTTTTAGCTGCGAACGGCTGTAATTGGAAGCGGCATGAGGTCTTGTGCCGGCTTTGTGCTGATTGGTCAAGACAAGGTAAGAGGAAGACGGGCATATGTGTTTCCCTATGCCCGCCAAAATCTTCAGTCTGTGCTGAGCGGCGAGCTGAGGAGGTGATCCTGGGTGGGGGTGGCGTCTGCCACCTCCACCACCATTAATCGCTATGTCACCCTTATTACTCATCGTGCATGGCACTCCTGCAATTATGGGTTGTATCGTCTGGATCATCGGCTGGGACCACATCAGCCGGAACAACAGCAGCTGTGCTCGGCCCCCAGGGGCATGCTCGGCTTGGCTCACCACCTGCTGTGCCAACAGTTGCTGGATCATCGGCTGGCACCACATCAGCCGGAACAACAGCAGCTGTGCTGTGCCCCCAGGGGCTAGCTCAGCATGCCAGCCTTCGGCTGCTGGACCATCGGCGGGAAACCACTTCCGCCGGAACATCAGCAGCCGGGACAGGCGCTGGGTACACGCCGGGCACCGGGGACAATCCCAACTACAACAGCGCGCCGCACACTCGGGCGTGGAGGGGAACACGGGCAGGACTGTACCTTAGGATAATGGAGATGGGCCGGCTGCTCCGGTATAATTCTAATCTGGAAAAATATATTTTTATTAAAAATTAGACGAAATAAAGAGCTGGCGACTCCAAATAAACATGACGAACCAAGCGCCATGTAGGTTAGGTTAGGTTCGGGTTGGTTTGGTTTGTTTAAGTTAGGTTAGGTTAGGTTAGGGTAGTTTAGGTTAGGTCAGCCCAACCTAACATATTCATTCAGTACCAACATAATGCCAGGAAGCTCTCCGGCTTCCTCTGGCCCTCCGGCTGTGTCATCAGCTGCTGGATCGTCGGCTGGGAAAGTAAGGTAAGCAATAGGAAATAACAAATAATATAAATAGTAATGTGAACACTGTCCACTCCGGAGACCAACAAAAGGAAATAAATACAATAAAATACATTTTTTTTAAAAGAAATAAATAATAAAATCAATAATATAACAAATTAAAAGAGAAAACAATTAATAATAGAACGCCCCCAGCTGCGCCCTCAGCTGCTGGACCATCGGCTGGGACCACCTCCGCTGGAACAACAGCAGCTGTGCTTGGCCCCCGGGGTCGAGCCCAGCTGGAACACCCCCACCTGTGCCATCAGCTGCTGGATCATCGGCTGGGACCGCATCAGCCGGAACAACAGCAGCTGTGCTTGGCCCCCAGGGGGCATGCTCAGCTGGCACACCACCAGCTGGGCCAACGACTGCTGGACCGACGGCCGGGACCACATCAGCCTGAACATCGGCGGCTGAGCTTGGCCCCCAGGGGCATGTTCAGCCGGCACACCGTCTGCTGGCATATCAGCTTCTGGGTCATTGGCAGCGTATCCACATCAGCCAAGACATCAGTAGCTGGGCCTGGCCCGAGGGCAGCCGGGCCATTAGCTGCTGGACCTTTGGCAGGGACTACTTCAGCCGGAACTACAGCAGCTAGGCCCGCCCGCGGGCGGGCAAGCCAAATGAGGAGCGAAATATCATAGTTAAATGATCAGCATGGATAAATGAATGAGGGGAAAAAATAAACGGGAAAAGTGAAAAGACATAGCCAGACATAATGACTGATTAAGATATGAGCCCTTCTTTGTGCGAACCCCAACATTGCATAGGGTAACTGGCACTAGGCTCCTTTGCAATGTGCCATGACATTCTCTCTAGTTGCATCAAATGCTGCACTGGCACACTGCTCAGATAGGTTAAAGGCATTGAGTAATGTGGCCTTCCGGAACACAATGCAGTAACACACGGACTTCAGACTTCGAAAACGCCTGAATCTTTTCCCATATTCTCGACACTCATGAGGGCGAACCGCCAATGAATTAACATGTGTTAGATATAGTTTCACGTTCTTAAAACTCCTGCCACACTCTGCACACTCGAAACGGCGTTCCTCTGAATGCCTTAACAAGTGTCTCTTCAGATGGCCAAGCCGACGGAAACTATTACCACACTCTGGACACGTGTGAGGTTTGTCATCCGAATGCACTAAAATGTGAGTCTTCATATGACGAAGCAGACTGAACTTCTTCGCGCACGTGGGACACTCGTGAGGTTTGTCATCTACACTTGAGGGGGCTGTACACTTGTGGG
Source organism: Procambarus virginalis (assembly GCA_020271785.1). NCBI lineage: Eukaryota > Metazoa > Arthropoda > Malacostraca > Decapoda > Cambaridae > Procambarus > Procambarus virginalis. Next base: position 50,319 of record WNGS01161225.1, read on the forward strand.
GAATGTCAGCCGAATGGAATAAAATAGGAGAATGCACTAAATTGTGAGTCATCATATGACGAAACAGACTGAAGCTCTTCCCACACTTGGGACACACGAGAGGTTTGTCCTCTACGCTTGTGGGTTTTGTCAGCCGAATGTATAAAATATGAGGGGACCTACTTCGAAGATGCCTGAACCTCTTCCCAGCACCTCCTCGCTACTGTGCACCAACATGTGGGTCTTCATATCTCCAAGCTGAATGAGGCTCTTCCCCCACTCTGTACACTTAAGAATATGAGAAGAACTGCGTGAGCACTTGGCGCTCAAGGTGATGCTCCTTTATGAAAGGCGCAGCTTGTGAAGGTTAGACCTTAACGCTGATGTGTGGAAACACGTTTTGAGTGTATTGTCCGGGAACGCAGCAGCGAGACGTTGGAGCGTCCCTGTGCGCGCTCAAATACTCCCAATTTGCGTGAAATGGGGCCAAGGAGTACGGAAGGAACAGTGTAAATCTAAGAGACAGTGTTCACCCATGAGGCAGCTGACAGGCCTCATGGTGTATCAGATGGTTATCTTGAGATGATTTTGGGGCTTTTAGTGTCCCCGCGGCCTGGTCCTCGACCAGGCCTCCACTCCCAGGAAGCAGCCCACGACAGCTCACTAACACCCAGGTACCTATTTTACTGCTAGGTAACAGGGGCATAGGGTGAAAGAAACTCTGCCCATTGTTTTTCGCCGGCGCCCGGGATCACAGGACCACAGGATCACAAGTCCAGCGTGCTATCCGCTCGGCCGACCGGCTCCCTCCTCACATCAGTTTCGAGGATCCTGTCTATGTTAACGGACAATTGGTGGAATAAGGGCAGGGCCTCCTAGTGTAATTGTGGTGATATTACAGGAGCCTGTTGGACTTTGAATTCCACCTTGCTGTGTCCGTCATGTGGTGACGCCGCCGGCCATTATCACACCCGGTGTACGAGCGAGGCATGCTCTGGTATGATGGGGGTGGTGGTGCTCTCCCATCCACGGTGGGTATGCCTGTGGCCAGCCAGCCAGCCTGAGGCAACCCCCATGTGCGCGCCGCGCCGCTCAGTGGCAAGACAGTAGGGCCACGTGATGGTCACACCCTGGCCACCCACCTGTGAGCCACCCTGGCCATCCCGCGCGCCAGCTCAGCCCGGGTGGGGCGCTGTGACGCCCCCGTGCTACTCCGTGGCCACCCTTTAGGGCCACGCGGTGGCCACATGCCTTGGCAACCCCCCTTGAGCCACGCTCGGCCACATGCCCTGGTCACACCCTAGGGCCACACCTAGTCGATGCAAGTGGGAGCGAGCTAGGTGTTCTTCAACAAGTGATGTCATGACCAGGGTAATGAACGTAATGAGAGTGGAAATCGTGAGTACACATATTATTGTCACAGTGTCTTAGGACTGTTGTTAATTCCGTTAACAGCTGTGTTGTCCCATAGCGCCTGCCAGGCAAGGGAAGCACCTGAGAGACCTCTGTCTGTACTGACGTCCAGGTGACTGTTTGTGATGCACCTGGAGACGGATGTTTACACGGTACCACACATGTAGATGTATATAGATATATGTTGTGTGTAGACTGCCTCGAGTATGTAACCGGTCAGTGTAGAGATTTACCATGTAAGTGATCCAGTTCTGTCGATTCTGTATAATCGTTCAGTCTAGATTAATGCCATGTTGCTGCATGTTAATTATATCATTGCAGAGGTAGGCAGGCCAGTGTTGTAGGCTTGTGAGTGGACCCCTGAGGACTGTATGATTATGTATAATTTATCTAGTGATATAATTTTCATTGATTAAGAGAATGCCATTTCCATGTGTTTTCATTTGCATGTATATACATATACGGTGTTGTGTGGTGAGTCAGTAAATGTGATTGCTGACTGATTGCCTGATGATGTCATTAGCATGTGGGATAAGCTGACGGCATCATTATGTTGTAGGTTTGGGCAGTGTTGTTATCAGGTATACGTAATATTACAGCAATAGGAGCTGTGTTGTTGATGTAAGGAGGTCCCTTTGATTATTCAAGGGAATTCACAGTACTTAATGAAAGCAAGCAATTGATTAGTTATTGCCTAATTATAAGAATTAGTGCCAGCTGTCCACATAGCGACGGTGTTTTATATTAACGTTAATTGTCTTGCTGAAGGAGTAGTGATTGCTCACAGTAGTCCCTTGCAACGGTTGCAAGATTAGAGGGGGCAGTAATGTAGGTATACTTTTGTTGTTGCCAAACAGTGTGTCATTACAGTGTGGGTACAGTAATTAACGTGTTGCAGAAGCTGCAACCGTATGTGGGCTGTGCATTTATTGTTGCTATGCCGCTGTAAGTGTGACCTATATAACCTGGGGTTACTTTGTATTCTTTAAGTTGTGTTGAGAACTTAAAGATTCAGTGAGTTAATTAATGGGAATTAACTTTATAAGGGGTTGACATTACGTGATGAGTGTGGGAGCTGTTAGGGGGAACAGTGTTGAGATGCGTTTCCGGTGCAATTAATTGTCCGTGTGACAACTAATTGACCACTCTAGCTAATTATGTAATTAGCATTCTCATCATAAATTTTCATAGTGGGAGAGGAACTGTCAGAGTCTGTCAGTATTTGTGTTAACGTAATTTGCTCGAGACTAATTACCTTTCTGGGGTATAGCAATTAGTGGATCATGATAATTAGTGGAGTAATTAACGTTTGGGGTCTTCAGGACTCAGATGACTCGGTAAAGCGAGGTCATCGAGCTAGCATAACTCGTTATATTAATCATATCCTCTCTGGTGACGGTGGATTAAGATGCACTATTGTTAATTAGTGGAGTAATTAACTCCTCGCCCATGAATTCACAGTGTTTGATGAGACCTGCATAGGCAGTGCGGAGTGAGACGCATTTGTGTATGATTAATTATCGGTCCTGGTGACAGTTAATTAATTGCTCGGGGTTAATTAAGGTAATTAACACTCATTAAAGTAAATTTTGATATAGACTGTTGAAAAGCTACCAAGTTAGTGGTAGGCTAAGTTAACGTAACTCGGTGGGGATTTAATTAGTGGTCCGTTTGACATTAATTAGGAATTACTCACTGAATACTTGCAAGGAGTCAAGTGTGATGTAATGTAATTTAAGTTATTGTTAACAAGATGACATATGTTAAGGGAGACAAGTGTTTGTGATTAACGTAGAAGTACTTTGTTGTTGACTGCTGTGATCAGTCAATTAACGTAATTAATCACATAATCAATTTTGTAATTAAGGCAATTTCTTTTGTTTATTCTCTGGTGACGAGAGTAAAGTAACTTAGGGATTACTGGAGAAGTGTCTCAGAATCCCACCTTGCCTGGCTTTGTTTACTGTTTACAGTGCAACTTCTTGCAGGACGTTGCAAAGAGTGTTCACATTAGGTTGTGATACGAGGAGTCACTGTTGAACTACCCGCCTAGTTACGTGGGTATCTCGACTGGAGGGTTGGAGGACCCGTAAGACTGTGATTATAGGAAGCCTGGCGGTTTGCTCCCGCTTTTCCTTTTTCTATTGGACTCATGCGTATCTGCCGTGTGCAGCCTTTAAACTTGAGGTCCACCTCCTAAGGGAGGTAGGCGTAGAAAAAAATCTCACAGACCCAAATTAGTCTCCAAACCCCAAGGTGGAAGATAACATTCCTACTACAGTACAGTACTGCAAGGTGCAACAAAATATCAATGTCCTATCGACAACTCAAGAAATAAAGCGACTTTGCCTACTGC
>WNGS01161225.1:55066-66190 GCA_020271785.1 Procambarus virginalis
TATGTGAATGCCATTTCCATGTGTTTCATTTGCATGTATATGTATGTACTTTGTTGTGTGGTGAGTCAGTAGATGTGATTGCTGACTGATTGCCTAATGATGTCATTAGCATGTGGGATAAGCTGACGGCATCATATGTTGTAGGTTTGGGCAGTGTTGTAATCAGGTATACGTAATATTACTGCCCCTAAGAGCTGTGTTGAGGATTTAAGGGGTCCCTTTGATTATTCAGGGAATTCACAGTACTTATGAGAGCAAGCAATTTGAGTTAATTTGCCTAATTAAGAGAATTAGTGCCAGCTGTCCGCGTAGAGACGGTGAGATATTAACGTTAATTGTCTTGCTGAAGGAGTAGTGATTGCTCACAGTAGTCCCTTGCAACGGTTGCAAGATTAGAGGGGGCAGTAATGTAGGTATACTTTTGTTGTTGCCAAACCGTGTGTCATTACAGTGTGGGTACAGTAATTAACGTGTTGCAGAAGCTGCAACCGTATGTGGGCTGTGCATTTATTGTTGCTATGCCGCTGTAAGTGTGACCTATATAACCTGGGGTTACTTTGTATTCTTTAAGTTGTGTTGAGAACTTAAAGATTCAGTGAGTTAATTAATGGGAATTAACTTTATAAGGGGTTGCACATTACTTGATGAGTGTGGGAGCTGTTAAGGGGGAACAGTGTTGAGATGCGTTTTCCGGTGCAATTAATTGTCCGTGTGACAACTAATTGACCACTCTAGCTAATTATGTAATTAGCATTCTCATCATGAATTCACATAGTGGGAGAGGAACTGTCAGAGTCTGTCAGTATTTGTGTTAACGTAATTTGCTGGAGACTAATTACCTTTGTGGGGTATAGCAATTAGTGGTCATGATAATTAGTGGAGTAATTAACGTTTGGGATCTTTAGGACACAGATGACTCGGTAAAGCGAGGTCATGGAGCTAGCATTACTCGTTATATTAATCATATCCTGTCTGGTGACAGTGGATTAAGATGCACTATTGTTAATTAGTGGAGTAATTAACTCCTCGCCCATGAATTCACAGTGTTTGATGAGACCTGCATAGGCAGTGCGGAGTGAGACGCATTTGTGTATGATTAATTATCGGTCCTGGTGACAATTAATTGCTCAGGGTTAATTAGGATAATTAACACTCATTAAAGTAAATTTTGACATAGACTGGTGAGAAGCTACCAAGTTAGTGGTAGGCTTAGTTAACGTAACTCGATGGGGATTTAATTAGTTGTCCGTTTGACCTTAATTGGAATTACTCACTGAATACTTGCAAGGAGTCAAGTGTGATGTAATGTAAGAGAGACTTTGAGTTATTGTTAACAAGATGACTTGTGTTAAAGGAAACAAGTGTTGATGATTAACGTAGAAGTACCATCATGTTGTTGTCTAATAGAGGCAAGTGTTTGTGATTAACGTAGAGTAATTTGTTCCTGACTGCTGTGATCAGTCAATTAATGTAATTAATCACATAATCAATGTTGTAATTGATTAAGGCAATTTCTTTTGTTTATCGTCTGGTGACGAGAGTAAAGTAACTTAGGGATTACTGGAGAAGTGTCTCAGAATCCCACCTTGCCTGGCTTTGTTTACTGTTTACAGTGCAACTTCTTGCAGGACGTTGCAAAGAGTGTTCACATTAGGTTGTGATACGAGGAGTCACTGTTGGACTTCCCGCCTAGTTACGTGGGTCTCTCGCCTGTATGGTTGGAGGACCCGTAAGACTGTGATTATAGTATCTGTTCACCGTGAAGCCATGACATTATTGATTGCAAGCTTGCGTCACCAGTGGGCATCATTGTTCAGTTTGTTCATGTAATCAGCCCACAGTGCGAGGGGCTGTTGAATAGCTGTGTTGCAAGTGCCACTTGATAGACAATAACGTAACGAATCACTCTCTGTGGTGTAACTTAGTCTGTGAATATTTTTTTTGATTTGCAATATTGCGTCGTCAGTGGGCACACCTGTGTTCAGGTTAGTTCAGTGAGCAGCCGCACAGCAAGGGTTGCTAGTTAGCTGTTTGTTATAGTAACTATAGTATAGCCACTGGATGGACATTAACGTAACGTAAACTGGATGTTTTAGTAGTTTAGTCTCTTGTTATTAATAAACTGTTTATTTTATAGAAAACGGTCTTTGATGTTGTCATGTTCACAGAAAATGGTACCATCCGTTTTCTATGTGCGGCGGCTGGACGCCACTGAGAGAGGAGGTAAAGAAGAGCGCACAGGACGCCTGCCAAGCTTGGGAGCTACTCTATCATGTAATCGTTTATAAGTATTAAAGTCAGTAACCAGGAATGACTTTACATCAACCTTACTACCAAGACTATCTCGGCTATATACAGACACCACACTGGTGACGAGGATGAACTGGGAACGCAGGTATTTTGTTCAACAAAACACAAGGAAGGAGCATGCTGTCTCGCCCAGAGGAGGAAGGAGAAGCTGTCTGTGAGCACCATACCCGATGCTGTATGCAACCCCATGCTGTGTGCTGACTGTTGCTGTGTGCTGATCGTTGCTGTGTGCTGGCCGTTGCTGTGTGCTGGCCAATGCTGTGTGCTACCCAAGCTGTGCTGATTGTTGCTGTGAGAGAGGAATCTGCCGACGCTGTGTACGAAACGAAGCTTTGATGCAGTGTACAAAACCCGATGTTTTGGTTACGAAACGACGCTCCGTGCTACAAAATTCTTCACGCTGTGAGCCAACTGCTGCCTACTGCTGCCAACTGCTGTGAACCAACTGCTGTACCAACTGCTGTACCAACTGCTGTACTGCAACTGCTGACAACTGCTGTACCAACTGATAACAACTGCTGTGTTGCTGTAAGTAGGAACAACACATGTACACAAGGGCTAGGTAAGAAGTCAGTTGCTGCTGTGTTGTGCACTGTTGTGAACTTTTGCATTAAAATGCTTGTGTGCTTTGCAAAATTAAAGTAATTACAGTGAATTCTTGAATAACATATACAGTGCAGTAAGTGTTATATATTCTGAGGAACATTTTAAGTGATAAGTTTAAATTTATTCAGTAAAAATGGCAAATATACCTCAGTTTCCTGCATTTGATCCTGACTGTGACCAGACAAACCTGTCACAGAGGTGGGTCAAATGGCTTAAAAGGTTTGAAAATTTGTTGATAGTTTCTGACATCAAAAGTGCTGAAAGAAAGCGTGCCTTTCTGCTTCATTATGCAGGTGATAGAGTTTGTGATATCTTTGATACACTGAAAGATACTGGTGGTGCCAAAGATTATGACACTGCCAAGGCCAAATTAACTGAGCATTTCAAACCAAGGCAAAATACTGCTATGGAAATTATGCATTTCAGGAGAGCAAAACAACTCTCTAATGAAACTGTTGATCAATACCATACACGTCTGCAGGGTTTAGCAACCCATTGTGATTTTGCTGATGTTGACAAAGAAATCAAACAGCAAATAATTGAAACATGCACATCAACACGTCTCCGTCGAAGAGCTCTAGAACTTGTTGATGATGAAAGTTCTCTTACCAAGATACTGGATATGGCTCGTCGAATGGAAGATGCTGCACGTGATGCTCGTGTCATGGAGTGCAGTGCCAACAACGGTTCTGCCACTGTTACTAACAGTCATGAAGTATGTAAGGTTCAGGGAGTACACCATGATCGTAGAAGATATCATGCCAAACCTAACATTAAATTGAGCCGAGAACCACATCACAACTGGAGTCATGGAACAAGACTCAAGCAGTCACAACGACTCACATCAGAGGTTGTCAACAATAAATGTTACAATTGTGGAGGAGACTACCCACACCAAGATAATGTTTGTCCTGCACAAGGTAAGAAGTGCTATGAGTGTGGAAAACTAGGTCATTTTGGTGCTATGTGTCGTTCCGCACTAAATAAACCACAATCAATAAATAAAAGCAATGTACGAGGATCAAGTCATAGGAGTCGAGGTGGCAAACACAATATTGCACCTCAAATCAAGAATGTTAATAATATACAAGACAACATTTCATTACAACCAGTCTCAGATGACAGTGAATGTGATTATATTTGTGGAGTACAAGCAATCACAGAATGGAATTATCTTCCAAACAGCCCAGAGACTATAGTATACATTGCTGGCATTTGTCTCAAAATTCTTATTGACACTGGATCAAACATTGACACCATTGCTGAGTGCCACTATGAGAAATTTAAAAAACAGTTACCAAAGCTTGAAAACTACAATGGCAAAGCCACTGCCTATGCTTCAAAGGTAGCCTTACCAGTGATTGGAACTTTCACTGCCGAGATTAAGTCAAAGAATGCAATGCTCATTACTACATTCCATGTTGTTAGGAATGCAAAGGAGTCTTTACTCAGTTACAAGACTTCAACCAAATTGGGGCTACTTCAGCTTTCTAATGCTGTAGCAGTGGAATCTGCAAACAATGTTGATGCTATTGTTGCTGAATTTTCTGATCGGTTTAAATCCATAGGTTGTTATACTGATAGCAAGGTACATCTGCATATCAACCCAGATGTAATTCCAGTTGCCCAACCACATCGCCGACAACCATTCCATACTCGCAAGAAAGTCGATGCCGAACTGGATAGGCTGATAGAACTAGATATCATTGAACCGGTAACAGGCCCAACACCATGGGTAAGCCGAATTGTCACTCCACCAAAGCCGAAGAATCCAGATGAGATACGCATTTGTGTAGACATGTGTGTTCCCAACAAGGCAATAATGCGTGAACGCCATCCTACACCCACTGTAGATGATATGATATACCGCTTGAATGGTGCAACTGTATTCAGCAAGTTAGATTTAAACAAGGGCTATCATCAGCTTGAACTTGATGATGAGAGTCGCTTCATCACAACGTTTACGACACATCGAGGTCTGTATAGGTACAAGCGCCTGAGTTTTGGTATTAACAGTGCTGCTGAAGTATTCCAGCACATCATCAGCCAGGTATTGCAAGATATACCTAATGCTGACAACATGTCTGATGACATCATTGTTTATGGCCGTACCCAAGCTGAACACGACAAAGCTCTTCGTGCAACATTGCAACGCTTACGAGAAAAGAATTTGACGCTAAGCCGAGCAAAGTGTGAGTTCAATCAACATAAAATTGAATTCTTTGGACATGTACTTAGTGACAAAGGTCTGTTTCCAGATCCTAAGAAAGTTGCAGATATCAAGAATGATGCCGTCGACATCCTGCCAACAGTTTCACCATCGCCAAGCATCAGCAAGTTGCCGAGGAATATGTACACTCTGTAACCTGTGATGCAGTCCCTAAGGCTCTCACTCTTGATGAAATACGTACTGCAACCCTAGAGGACCCAACTCTGCAAGCAACAGTGGATGCATTGACTAAGAAAAAGTTTCCACGCATCCCACCCTCAGGAGTTGACCAAGATGCATTCAAAGCACTTGAACGCATCCAGACAGAATTAAGTGTTACGCAACAACGCGACACCGTGCTGCGAGGTACTCGTATCGTCATTCCAGCTGTTCTCCAGCAACGTGCTCTGAAGCTTGCACATCAAGGACACCAAGGTCTTGTAAGGACCAAATAGCTGCTACGAGAAAAGGTATGGTTTCCTGGCATTGATCGTCAAGCTAAGGACATGCATGATGCCTGTGTCCCTTGCCAAGCTGCAGTGGATACTTCAAGACCAACACCTCTACAACCTTCACCACTACCTGCTGCACCATGGATGGAAGTATCGATGGATTTCTGTGGACCGCTACCAACTGGAGAGTACTTGATGGTAGTCATTGATGATCACTCACGTTATCCAGAAGTAGAAATCATCACTTCCACATCTGCAAAGGCTGTCATCCCGAAGCTCGACAAGATTTTTTCAAACTTTGGCATTCCTGAAGTTGTCAAGACGGACAATGGACCGCCATTTAATGGACAAGACTTTGTCAACTTTGCTGAGCATATTGGATTCAAACACCGCCGTGTGATGCCACTACATCCACAAGCAAATGGAGAAGTCGAGAGATTCATGCAACCTCTCATGAAAGCTGTACGCTGTGCTCATGCCGAAGGACGATCCTGGAAACAAGCTATGTATGCTTTTCTCAGGAACTACCGTGCAACACCGCATGGAACACTGGGCAAGTCGCCTGGCGAACTTTTATTTGGACGTCCTATGAGAATCGCACTACCTGTCATGCCAGCCAAAGTAACGGATAAACGTCTCGCTCAGAAGGATGCACTAGCCAAGGGCAAAATGAAAATTGCTCATGATCAACGTGCAAAGGAACAATTCATAAAGGTTGGAGATACTGTTCTCGTTAAAAAGAAAAAAGAGGGAAAGTTAGATATGCCGTATGATACAAAACCATATAAAGTGATTAGTGTAAAAGGAACTATGGTAACAGCGAGTAATAGAGATCATAGTATAACACGTAATATGGCTTATTTCAAAGTGATTCCAACTAGTGTAGAAAATGATGAAGTGCAAAGTCGTGCAAAAGAAAAAGAAAAAATGAGTTATAACTCGATAAACAATTCATCGAGGGATATTTTGTATTTAAGGACTCTCGTCCAAAACGTCATGTTAAACGCCCTACACGATATGATGATTAATTGTGTTCCTATGTAATGCAAAGTATTTACTTGTTATGCTGAACTAAATTTAATATTGTTTGAATAATGCAGATCTCTCATTCAATATTTTGTAACTTTGTATTACAGTTTCTTTCATGTTTGTTTAACATTGCATATGTATTTTTAACATTGAAATCCTTTGTGGTAAAGTTGTTTAAATTCTTTGTGTGTTTAATTAATGTTAAATGTATGCAATATCTCTTGACATGTTAATAACTTACTTTGTGTCAATAACTTTGCTTTGTGCTACAAGCATGGTAGACATCCTGTATTCATTCTTTTTAAAGAAAAGGAGGGATGTCATGTTCACAGAAAATGGTACCATCCGTTTTCTATGTGCGGCGGCTGGACGCCACTCGAGGAGGTAAACAATAGCGCACAGGACAGCCTGCCAAGCTTGGGAGCCATAATCATGTAATCGTTTTTAAGTATTAAAGTCAGTAACCAGGAATGACTTTACATCAACCTTACTACCAAGACTATCTCAGCCATATACAGACACCACAGATAGGTCCATTAAAAACTGAGACAGGTCAAATAACAGATAGTGATGAAGAGATGAGTAGTATTTTTAATAAATATTTTGTATCTGTATTTACTAAACAGGAACTTAACAATATGCCTTCAGCAGAACAAGTCTATGTGGGTGGGGACCAGGACAGGTTGACGAGTTTAGCAGTTACCAGGGAGGATGTTCTTAAACAAATAGTAAAACTCAAACCAAACAAATCCCTCTCCCAACATCATTACCCCCTGCATTAATACAAATAATGGGTTTGTTCCCATTTCCCATCATAATATCTTTCATGTTTCCAACAATATCACCAATACCAGCTCCAGGATAGCAAACCCTTAACCTGTTCCCTTTATCTCTGGCACAAAACGTTCTGTCCAAATACCTCACCTGGGAATCTCCCACAACCAAAATTCGCTTCGATCTTCCCTTTTCTCTTGAGGCACTTTGAGGGACCCGCGCTTCAATGTTCCTCGCCGCTATGCCCTTACCTCCACGCTGAACCATAGGTTCACCACAGCACTCGTCCTCCAACACATCAAATGCTTTTGAAATCCTTATGCTATTAGGTGTCTGTTTTGCCAAGGTCTTCTTAAGACCCCTGTCCCTTACAATATGCCAAGGCTAGGTAATGATGATAGAGTTACAAGATACGAGCTAGATGGTGTTGAGATTGCGAAGTCGGATTGCGAAAGGGATCTGGGAGTTATAATTAGTAAGAATTTAAAACAAAAGGATCAATGCATGAATGTTCGTAATAAGGCAAATCGGACACTCGGATTATTAATCGCAGCGTAAGTAACAAGACACCTGGTGTGGTTTTCAAGCTATATCTTGCTCTTGTTAGACCCCATTTAGATTATGCAGTTCAGTTTTGGTCGCCATATTATAGAATGGATATAAATTCACTTGAACGTGTCCAGCGTAGGATGACTAAGTTAATTCCCCAAATTAGAAATCTTTCATATGAAGAAAGATTAACTAAGCTTAATTTGCATTCACTGGAAAGACGAAGAGTTAGGGGTGACATGATAGAAGTTTACAAGTGGATGAATGGACATAACAAAGGGGATATTAATAGGGTATTGAAAGTATCAATACAGGACAGAACGCGAAACAATGGGTATAATTTGGATAAGTTTAGATTTAGGAAAGACTTTGGTAAATACTGGTTCGGTGACAGGGTTGTTGATTAGTGGAACTAATTACTGCATACCTTGGTGCAGGTGGGGTCCCTCGGTTGTTTCAAGCGTGGGTTGGACATGTATATGAGTGGGATTGGCTGGTTATTGATAGGAGCTGCCTCGTATGGGCCAATAGGCCTTCTGCAGTTACCTTTGTTCTTATGTTCTTTTGTTATAGGAGCTTTCTTTTATGGGCCAAAAGGCCTTCTTTAGTTACCTTACTTCTTCTAAATGTTGAACAAATCCACAAGGACCGTGACGAGGATTTGAACCTACGTCCAGGAGCATCCCAGACGCCGCCTTAATCGACTGAGCTACGACATGGTCAAAAGAGTTGAATCTGAAGTTCTACTGAACTTACTGGATCCTGCAGCCTCTCCGAGGCACAAACCAGGGTTTTACACAACTCCCCCATGCACCCGAGCTATGTCAATAGGCCGTTCTCCCTCTTCGCTCTTCGTTACACACAGAAATCACAATAGTGTGATGCATCAAATGAATGTTCTTATGTTCTTATCTTTAAACTCGATTCTTCCCATGGAGGAGGCAGCCGAAAGTGTTGTTGTGGGCTATCTTCTCCTTTGATTGTAATGGTCCATTTCAAATCCACTTTCTCTAGAATCATGAGTAGATTATCCGTCCATGTACTTGTTCTGTGCTGAAGGTTTTTGTGACGCGATCTATGTATGCTAGCGTGAAGCGCCTGCACCTCACTCAGCCGGGTCCTAACCTCCACCTCACCACTACTTCATATTAACCTGACAACACCAGTCCTAATCAGTTGGACTGAGACCATTTAGACCATCTCTCTCTTGTTGTCCTAATTGTTCATAAGCAGACAATGGATACAACGCAAGCTTCTCTAGCAGCTCTTGAACATTCTTTTCCTGGAGTACCATCATTTATCATAATTCAGATTAGGAACCTCCCCTCAAGAATGTCTGCAGGCCAAATTTTACGAGCAATAAAGATATCAGAACATAATCTTACTGTAGATCATAACATTAATTTATTTGAAAGCAAAGCCCAGCTTGGAGTTTTATGGATTTTAACTCTCTCTTTGAGAATGAAAAAAATGTTGTTCAAGATAACAGGGCAATGGGAGGAGGTCATCTGGAAAATTGCTGATCTAGTTATATGTTGGGGGACGGGAGGCAGTTTAAATTTTGGTTCTCTCGAGTCTAGTTCCATGAAACCCTGGGTACTCACGATCTTTGCCGACCCCGACGTGTGTCCTAACCCGTACCTGCGTCTGGAAATGCTTCGCTTCGTCGGCATGTGGCCAGAAAAGTACCTTCAAGATTCCAACTCGGGCATGCAAGCAGTTGCAGGGTTGGTGAGCACTAGTGCATACATGAGTTTGGATCATCTAATAACTACTTCCTCACGGGTAAGCATCCTGTATTCTCTTAAACTGGTGTTAAGGAGCCTAAGTAAATGGGGACACCTAGATATTGTTGCTGCTGCAGCCGTAGACCAGGTGAGGACACTTAAGATTGGCCCAGAAGCATCCTTTTTCAACCATATGGCGGACCTCTTCAAGAAAAAGGTTAAGAAAACTCAAGAAGATATGTATTCCGAATGGAAGGCTTTATTTACGCTCGACCAAATTTTCGAAATGTACAAGATGTTGATTTGTACAACTCCCACGGCTTATGGGAGTCCTGGCCTGGCTCAGGCCGGTGCCGCTTCCCTCGTCACCATCACGGAGTCTATACTGGCAACGAAGCCCTACAACAACACGCCCTTGTTACAAAATATGAATCAATATTATGTCACCTGTATCGTCGCTGACTTAGATGATATTTACCAACAAATTTTTACACATGAAAAATTTACATATTTTTCTCATATTCTAAAACTTGACCACGCAGAGTATCTGTCTATGCTTGGCAAGCAGACAACAGACCTCGGGTTTTTCCATCACTTGCCAGTAATACCATGTCAAGAATCGTTGGAGGAGGTCCCTGAAGAGTTCCTAGACAGCGTGACGCAGGCGGTCATGGAGGCGCCGGTGCTGCTGCATACGTCCAAGATGGTGGTAGACGAGTCGACGCTGGTCCGCCTGCTGCTGGAGTCCCCCTCCGACCCCTTCACGCGACTCCCTCTGGACCCCGGCTCCTACACTCTGCCCCTCCTCCAAGCTGACATTCTTGCCTGGAAGACCAATAAACACTGTCTTGCCCCAGTATTTTGGAGGGCGGGGCAATGGCAGTAATATTACACAACAGATTCCTCTGCTTGAAATCTGCATGCGGTGAAGATCAGTGTTATACCATTATATTAATAGTTCTGAGTATTTTCCCTTATTCAATAAAAATATATTTAAAGATTGCTTATTAAAAACCAGTCTTATTTGAACTAGAGTTAAATATTGAAATTTGCAGATCGTGAAATTTAGGATTTTCGGATTGTTTCAAGAGCAGGTTAAGCAATAAACACCCAGGCCGCCCCATCCCAATCCCAGATGTCCCATATCAACCCCTGGCTGCGCCCAACCCACTTACCCCTTAACCCTGAATGCCTACGACCCAGTTCCAACCAACTTCCTACTCTTGCCAGCCAGGAGTTTGTTTCGAAGTGAATGGGAGCAGCAGTCGCATGACGAATGGTTACCACTGTGATATTCAAAGTATATTGTCCTTGACACGCACAAAATAAATACAAATATATTTACAATTATATTTGTTTAGTTTATCTCAGTTAGTCTACTTAGGCTTTAGACAAAAAAAAAACACAAACGAGCATTGATAATTATGATTAACAGTGTGATGCAGTATCATGCTGCTTTTGATAAAAA
>WNGS01161225.1:67190-82150 GCA_020271785.1 Procambarus virginalis
TGCAGCATTCTTGATATCTGCAACTTTCTTAGGATCTGGAGACAGACCTTTGTCACTAAGTACATGTCCAAAGAATTCAATTTTATGTTGATTGAACTCACACTTTGCTCGGCTTAGCGTCAAATTCTTTTCTCGTAAGCGTTGCAATGTTGCACGAAGAGCTTTGTCGTGTTCAGCTTGGGTACGGCCATAAACAATGATGTCATCAGACATGTTGTCAGCATTAGGTATATCTTGCAATACCTGGCTGATGATGTGCTGGAATACTTCAGCAGCACTGTTAATACCAAAACTCAGGCGCTTGTACCTATACAGACCTCGATGTGTCGTAAACGTTGTGATGAATCGACTCTCATCATCAAGTTCAAGCTGATGATAGCCCTTGTTTAAATCTAACTTGCTGAATACAGTTGCACCATTCAAGCGGTATATCATATCATCTACAGTGGGTGTAGGATGGCGTTCACGCATTATTGCCTTGTTGGGAACACGCATGTCTACACAAATGCGTATCTCATCTGGATTCTTCGGCTTTGGTGGAGTGACAATTGGGCTTACCCATGGTGTTGGGCCTGTTACCGGTTCAATGATATCTAGTTCTATCAGCCTATCCAGTTCGGCATCGACTTTCTTGCGAGTATGGAATGGTTGTCGGCGATGTGGTTGGGCAACTGGAATTACATCTGGGTTGATATGCAGATGTACCTTGCTATCAGTATAACAACCTATGGATTTAAACCGATCAGAAAATTCAGCAACAATAGCATCAACATTGTTTGCAGATTCCACTGCTACAGCATTAGAAAGCTGAAGTAGCCCCAATTTGGTTGAAGTCTTGTAACTGAGTAAAGACTCCTTTGCATTCCTAACAACATGGAATGTAGTAATGAGCATTGCATTCTTTGACTTAATCTCTGCAGTGAAAGTTCCAATCACTGGTAAGGCTACCTTTGAAGCATAGGCAGTGGCTTTGCCATTGTAGTTTTCAAGCTTTGGTAACTGTTTTTTAAATTTTCATAGTGGCACTCAGCAATGGTGTCAATGTTTGATCCAGTGTCAATAAGAATTTTGAGACAAATGCCAGCAATGTATACTATAGTCTCTGGGTTGTTTGGAAGATCATTCCATTCTGTGATTGCTTGTACTCCACAAATATAATCACATTCACTGTCATCTGAGACTGGTTGTAATGAAATGTTGTCTTGTATATTATTAACATTCTTGATTTGAGGTGCAATATTGTGTTTGCCACCTCGACTCCTATGACTTGATCCTCGTACATTGCTTTTATTTATTGATTGTGGTTTCTTTAGTGCGGAACGACACATAGCACCAAAATGACCTAGTTTTCCACACTCATAGCACTTCTTACCTTGTGCAGGACAAACATTATCTTGGTGTGGGTAGTCTCCTCCACAATTGTAACATTTATTGTTGACAACCTCTGATGTGAGTCGTTGTGACTGCTTGAGTCTTGTTCCATGACTCCAGTTGTGATGTGGTTCTCGGCTCAATTTAATGTTAGGTTTGGCATGATATCTTCTACGATCATGGTGTACTCCCTGAACCTTACATACTTCATGACTGTTAGTAACAGTGGCAGAACCGTTGTTGGCACTGCACTCCATGACACGAGCATCACGTGCAGCATCTTCCATTCGACGAGCCATATCCAGTATCTTGGTAAGAGAACTTTCATCATCAACAAGTTCTAGAGCTCTTCGACGGAGACGTGTTGATGTGCATGTTTCAATTATTTGCTGTTTGATTTCTTTGTCAACATCAGCAAAATCACAATGGGTTGCTAAACCCTGCAGACGTGTATGGTATTGATCAACAGTTTCATTAGAGAGTTGTTTTGCTCTCCTGAAATGCATAATTTCCATAGCAGTATTTTGCCTTGGTTTGAAATGCTCAGTTAATTTGGCCTTGGCAGTGTCATAATCTTTGGCACCACCAGTATCTTTCAGTGTATCAAAGATATCACAAACTCTATCACCTGCATAATGAAGCAGAAAGGCACGCTTTCTTTCAGCACTTTTGATGTCAGAAACTATCAACAAATTTTCAAACCTTTTAAGCCATTTGACCCACCTCTGTGACAGGTTTGTCTGGTCACAGTCAGGATCAAATGCAGGAAACTGAGGTATATTTGCCATTTTTACTGAATAAATTTAAACTTATCACTTAAAATGTTCCTCAGAATATATAACACTTACTGCACTGTATATGTTATTCAAGAATTCACTGTAATTACTTTAATTTTGCAAAGCACACAAGCATTTTAATGCAAAAGTTCACAACAGTGCACAACACAGCAGCAACTGACTTCTTACCTAGCCCTTGTGTACATGTGTTGTTCCTACTCACAGCAACACAGCAGTTGTTAGCAGTTGGTACAGCAGTTGTCAGCAGTTGGTACAGCAGTTGGTACAGCAGTTGGTACAGCAGTTGGTTCACAGCAGTTGGCAGCAGTAGGCAGCAGTTGGCTCACAGCGTGAAGAATTTTGTAGCACGGAGCGTCGTTTCGTAACCAAAACATCGGGTTTTGTACACTGCATCAAAGCTTCGTTTCGTACACAGCGTCGGCAGATTCCTCTCTCACAGCAACAATCAGCACAGCTTGGGTAGCACACAGCATTGGCCAGCACACAGCAACGGCCAGCACACAGCAACGATCAGCACACAGCAACAGTCAGCACACAGCATGGGGTTGCATACAGCATCGGGTATGGTGCTCACAGACAGCTTCTCCTTCCTCCTCTGGGCGAGACAGCATGCTCCTTCCTTGTGTTTTGTTGAACAAAATACCTGCGTTCCCAGTTCATCCTCGTCGCCAGTGTGGTGTCTGTATATAGCCGAGATAGTCTTGGTAGTAAGGTTGATGTAAAGTCATTCCTGGTTACTGACTTTAATACTTATAAACGATTACATGATAGAGTAGCTCCCAAGCTTGGCAGGCGTCCTGTGCGCTCTTGTTTACCTCCTCTCTCAGTGGCGTCCAGCCGCCGCACATAGAAAACGGATGGTACCATTTTCTGTGAACATGACAACATCAAAGACCGTTTTCTATAAAATAAACAGTTTATTAATAACAAGAGACTAAACTACTAAAACATCGAGTTTACATTACGTTAATGTCCATCCAGTGGCTATACTATAGTTACTATAACAAACAGCTAACTAGCAACCCTTGCTGTGCGGCTGCTCACTGAACTAACCTGAACACAGGTGTGCCCACTGACGACGCAATATTGCAAATCAAAAAAAATATTCACAGACTAATTTACACCACAGAGAGTGATTCGTTACGTTATTGTCTATCCAGTGGCACTTGCAACACAGCTATTCAACAGCCCCTCGCACTGTGGGCTGATTACATGAACAAACTGAACAATGATGCCCACTGGTGACGCAAGCTTGCAATCAATAATGTCATGGCTTCACGGTGAACAGATACTATAATCACAGTCTTACGGGTCCTCCAACCATACAGGCGAGAGACCCACGTAACTAGGCGGGAAGTCCAACAGTGACTCCTCGTATCACAACCTAATGTGAACACTCTTTGCAACGTCCTGCAAGAAGTTGCACTGTAAACAGTAAACAAAGCCAGGCAAGGTGGGATTCTGAGACACTTCTCCAGTAATCCCTAAGTTACTTTACTCTCGTCACCAGACGATAAACAAAAGAAATTGCCTTAATCAATTACAACATTGATTATGTGATTAATTACATTAATTGACTGATCACAGCAGTCAGGAACAAATTACTCTACGTTAATCACAAACACTTGCCTCTATTAGACAACAACATGATGGTACTTCTACGTTAATCATCAACACTTGTTTCCTTTAACACAAGTCATCTTGTTAACAATAACTCAAAGTCTCTCTTACATTACATCACACTTGACTCCTTGCAAGTATTCAGTGAGTAATTCCTAATTAAGGTCAAACGGACAACTAATTAAATCCCCATCGAGTTACGTTAACTAAGCCTACCACTAACTTGGTAGCTTCTCACCAGTCTATGTCAAAATTTACTTTAATGAGTGTTAATTATCCTAATTAACCCTGAGCAATTAATTGTCACCAGGACCGATAATTAATCATACACAAATGCGTCTCACTCCGCACTGCCTATGCAGGTCTCATCAAACACTGTGAATTCATGGGCGAGGAGTTAATTACTCCACTAATTAACAATAGTGCATCTTAATCCACTGTCACCAGACAGGATATGATTAATATAACGAGTAATGCTAGCTCCATGACCTCGCTTTACCGAGTCATCTGTGTCCTAAAGATCCCAAACGTTAATTACTCCACTAATTATCATGAGCCACTAATTGCTATACCCCACAAAGGTAATTAGTCTCGAGCAAATTACGTTAACACAAATACTGACAGACTCTGACAGTTCCTCTCCCACTATGTGAATTCATGATGAGAATGCTAATTACATAATTAGCTAGAGTGGTCAATTAGTTGTCACACGGACAATTAATTGCACCGGAAACACTGTTCCCCCAACAGCTCTCAACACTGTTCCCCCTTAACAGCTCCCACACTCATCAAGTAATGTGCAACCCCTTATAAAGTTAATTCCCATTAATTAACTCACTGAATCTTTAAGTTCTCAACACAACTTAAAGAATACAAAGTAACCCAAGGTTATATAGGTCACACTTACAGCGGCATAGCAACAATAAATGCACAGCCCACATACGGCTGCAGCTTCTGCAACACGTTAATTACTGTACCCACACTGTAATGACACACGGTTTGGCAACAACAAAAGTATACCTACATTACTGCCCCCTCTAATCTTGCAACCGTTGCAAGGGACTACTGTGAGCAATCACTACTCCTTCAGCAAGACAATTAACGTTAATATAAAACCGTCTCTACGCGGACAGCTGGCACTAATTCTCTTAATTAGGCAAATTAACTCAACATTGCTTGCTCTCATTAAGTACTGTGAATTCCCTTGAATAATCAAAGGGACCCCTTAAATCCTCAACACAGCTCTTAGGGGCAGTAATATTACGTATACCTGATTACAACACTGCCCAAACCTACATCATAATGATGCCGTCAGCTTATCCCACATGCTAATGACATCATTAGGCAATCAGTCAGCAATCACATCTACTGACTCACCACACAACAAAGTACATACATATACATGCAAATGAAACACATGGAAATGGCATTCACATAATCAATCAAAATTATATCACCAGATCAATTATACAGTCTCAGGGGTCCACACAAGCCTGCAACACTGGCCTGCCTAACTCTGCAATGATATAATTAACATGCAGCAACATGGCATTAATCTAGACTGAACGATTATACAGAATCGACAGAACTGGATCACTTACATGGTAAATCTCTACACTGACCGGTTACATACTCGAGTCAGTCTACACACAACATATATCTATATACATCTACATGTGTGGTACCGTGTACAAAATCCATCTCCAGGTACATCACAACCAGTCACCTGGACGTCAGTACAAACAGCTGTCTCTCAGGTGCTTCCCTTGCCTGGCAGGCGCTATGGGACAACCAAGCTGTTACCGAAATTAACAGTCCTGAGACACTGTAACAAAGATTTTTGGACTCACGCTTCCTTAAATCCTCAACACATTCATTTCCCCGGTCACTACCTCACTGGCTGCAGAACACCTAGCTCGCTCCACGTGGATCTACTAGGTGTGGCCCAAGGGTGTCCAAGGCAGGTGGCCAAGCATGGCCCAAGGGGGTGGACAAGGCATGTGGCCACCGCGTGGCCCTAAGGGGTGGCCACGGGGTAAGCGCGGGGCGTCACAGTGTCCTACCCGGGCTGAGGTGGCGCGGGGGTGGCGCGGCACAGGGTGGCCAGGGTGGTCAGGGCGGCGTGGGGTGGCGCGCACATGGGGGATTGCCTCAGGCTGGATGGCTAGCACCCACAGGCATACCCACCGTGGATGGGAGAGCACCACCACCCACATCATACCAGAGCATGCCTCGCTCGTACACCGGGGGTGATAATGGCCGGCGGCGTCACCACATGACGGACACAGCAAGGTGGAATTCAAAGTCCAACAGGGGCTTGTAATATCACCACAATTACACTAGGAGGTCCTGCCCTTATTCCACCAATTGTCCGTTAACATAGACTGGGTACTCGATACACCATGAGGCCTATCAGCTGTCTCATGGGTGAACACTGTCTCTGAGGTTTTTCTGTTCCTTCTGTACTCTTTGGCCCCATTTCACGCAAATTGGGCCTCGACACAACGCATGATATCAGGAGTGCCATGCTCGATGAGTAATAAGGATGACACAGCGATTAACGGAGGTGGAGGTGGCAGCCGCCACCTCCACCCAGTCACCTCCTCAGCTTGCCGCCCAGCTCAGACTGAAGATTTTGGCGGCATAGGGGAAACTCAAATGCCCATCTCCCCCCCTAATCTTGTCTTGACCAATCAGCATGAAGCCGGCACAACTCTATGGTGCCGCTTCCAATCTCAGCCGTTCGCGCCGAAACTCACCTAGAGGCAGAGGTGCCTAGACCAATCATAGACGCCCTCACCATGAGGCGTCCCGTGACGTCACAAGGAGAGGGAGGCCTAGGACAGTGGCTTCGTGACATCACAAGGAGGGGGAGGCAAGGTTCACCCCACTGTCCCCCCACCTCTAAAACCATTAAGAGTCAAGTACCCTCTCATACAACTTTTTCTCAAATCTCATCCCATTTCACAGAAACAGGAAAAATTCTGTAAGTCTCTCTACAGAGCAATCACAGACTTCTAGCTAGTCTTAAACGATGGTCCTTAACATAAGCTTTCATCCAACACCATACAAGTGCATGTAGTTTGAAAACTTCTTGTCTAGAGTCCCTAGAGCGACTCTAGCTTAATCTAGAAAACTAGAAAAACTAGCTGAGGGAATTTCCATTCCCTCACAGACCCATCTTCATGATAAAAAAATATCAAGACAGTATCTGTGCTGTGGTGTTGTGTGTTGCTGAGGAAGTCTTGGTTGTAAGGTTGATATAAAGCCATTACTTGGTTACTGACTTTAATACTTAAGATGATACATGACTAGCAGCTTCCAAGCTTGGCAGGCGTCCTGTACGCTCTGTGTTGTTTATCTACTGCTGGCGTCTGAACCACAGCGCATACAAACAGATGGTGCCATTTTCTATGAACATGATATCTGCGAATCTCAGTTTTGAGTCCTTGGACACTACATTTATAGTTTCTTCTTCTTCTTCTCGATAGTAGGTGCAGTTTGCATGAAGGATTTGTCCCCCCCCTCCCCCCGATGACTGCATCAGTACAGATGTTGGGAGAAGAGTTTATGTTGAGGATGATAAGAGTTCCAAAGGTGCTTGTTGTGTTGTGCTGTAGATAGATGAGCGGCGACTAAAACAGAGGTGTGTGTTAGAGGGAGACTTGCCGCACCATAGGG
Source organism: Procambarus virginalis (assembly GCA_020271785.1). NCBI lineage: Eukaryota > Metazoa > Arthropoda > Malacostraca > Decapoda > Cambaridae > Procambarus > Procambarus virginalis. The sequence continues at coordinate 74,660 of WNGS01161225.1, forward strand.
CGGTGTGTTGTGTTTATGGCGTCAGTTGATCTATGGTGTTGCAACGAGGCGGTTGTTTTCTGTGTTTAGCTGTTGGTGGCGCCAGGTATAAATGTGGCGCGGGTCAAATGTGGCCCAATTTGTTGGTCGATTGGAGATATTTAGCCAGTGCTTTGACTATTTGGTATTTTTCTTGTAACGAGTGGTCACTGCCTCCTAATATATGCTCGATGGTAAAGGGTATTTTAAGTGAGATAAGTACTTGTTTGAAATTTACTCTGGCACTATGATGTCAGAAGCACTGAAGGAGATAGTGTTCGATTGTCTCAGGCACCTGACAGTGGATGCAGAGTTCGTTGATGTCTGTTCTGTACTTAGAGCTGTGTGCTGCCAGTTTGGTGTGTCCCAGCCTTAATCTGGTCATCGTTATATCAATTTCTCTGCTTTTATATCTGACATGTTTCCAAGTTTCCCATTTCTTTTTAATGGACCCATAGTACAAAAGTGAGCATTTCATTACAAAATCTTGGGTGATGGTATTTTTGAAGGCTCCTTTACTTGCAACATGGGGAATTGGATGATGGGTAATGTGAGGCGTGTTGTGCATTGCTTTGGCTAGTTGGTCTACTAGTTCATTATGAAGAATACCACAATGCGCTGGGACCCATTGGATAGAGGTGTCGTAACCGTTCAATCGATGTTCATGAAGAAGTTGAAGACATGGGTAAACAAACTCCTTACACGTTGTTGAAGAGTATGTAATTGCTTGAATCGCACTCTTGGAGTCACTGCAGATTGTATATGTCCCGATTGGTAATGTTGTGATTATTTTGAGAGCTTGATATGAGGCATATAATTCAGCTGTGAAAATAGATAGTTGGTTTGGTAACCGCCATACCTGCTTGAGATGGTATTCCGGTATCCATACAGCGCAAGTGACCAAGAGCACGTTGTTCATGATGATGCAAGATCCATCTGTATAAATCGTTGTGGTATTTGGGTAGCAATTTTTCATTGTTGAGACAAAGACTGAGGCTATGGCTGAGTTTGGTGCAGACTTTGGAATGTTGTCTTCGAGATGTATTGATGTATTAGGAGTTGTATAAAGTCAAGGTGGAATAGGGGGAACAGTAAGCTGGGTTTCAGAGTTTTGGAGTAGAGAGGTCTATATTGAGGTTACTTGTAGCCTGTGTGAGGAAAGATTGCGAGCGATTTTTTTTCTTTTTATTATAAAATATAGACATACAAATAAAACAAGGCACCGAAGCACCCGATCTTAAAATGAACCTTTACAGAAACAACCCAACCCGGAGACAGAGTAACAAAGCAGGGCACATAAATGACAAAAACATGAACGAAAACAGAGGGACATGGTCAAAACACCGGAGCATAAATCAAACAAAAAACAAGCAAAAAACAAACACATACAAGCTAAACACAAACACACCAGTGAACTAGGTCAATAATATTTCTCAGGAAACAGATGCTTGATTAAGATACTTCTGACAGTACACATGCCACACATCCCAGACATCCTGCGACAGGGGCACACCCGCATCCAAGCGATGTGGGCGACGCATATGACACTGGCGTGCTTGCTTCTGCAAAGGGAGTACATCATCAGAACTACAATCGTCCAAACTCACAGGGTCGGTAGGCCCCGGCCCGGGGAGGGGGGCAGGCCCTCCAAAACAGAAGAACCTGCGTCTCCGGGAGCCAGGGCCACAACCGCAGGCGGGGGCGGGACATGGACCTCCACTGGGACATCCACCACACGCAGTGCGGGCGACAGCCCGACACTGGCACACTCTGGCGCAACAACTACCTCCGGGGCCACAGCAGTTAACAGGCTGGACATACAAAGCATAGTATCTACCCCAACAGGCGTAGCAGCAGACAGGCAATCAGGCGCCTCAGGCACAGCACTCACTCCATCCTCAGAAGCATCCGAAGTGAACAGGGGTAGAAAGTCCTCCTCACGAAAAATATGCACCCTGCCAGTTGCTCCCACGTCACAGTTGCTATACAGGCAGCGGAGCGTGTAACTTAACAAGGACACAGAGGACGGAACACTAACCAGCCATATACTGCAGGTATGTTGACGACATTTTTACACAGGTACCGGATGTCAGACATCTGCAGGAGCTGAAGGAGGCAATTGAGCGGAATTCTGTGTTGCGTTTCACTTATGAGATGGAGAAGGATGGGATGCTGCCCTTTCTAGATGTAACAGTCATGGAAAGGAGCGGAGGTTTCCACACTGCAGTCTACACTAAGGAAACAAACACAGGAATGTGCCTCAATGCCAACAGTGACTGCCCAGACAGGTACAAGAGGAGTGTTGTTAACGCTTATGTCGACCGTGCTCTCAGCCACAGCTCAGGATGGAAGCAAGTCGATGAAGAACTCTGTAGGGTAAGGCAGGTCCTAGTCAACAACGGCTTCTCCAATGGTTTCGTTGAAGACATCATAAGAAGGAAGGTGAAACACCATGCAACCTCTGAAGAGACAACTAACACAACATCTGTATCCCCTATTAGACTATTTTACAGGAACTTCTTTCCACAGCTCATAAAACGGAGGAAAGGGTCCTGAAAGATATTGTTAATAGAAACGTTATCCCTACAGACAAAAATCAGAAGATACAATTGACGATCTACTATAAAACCAAGAAAACTGCCAACCTACTCATGAGAAACTCTCCAGACACAAAGCAGAGCGCTTTGAAAGAGACCAATGTCGTCTATGCCTTCAAATGCCCACTTGGGGACTGTAAGCCTCAAAGAATTCAGTATATAGGCAAGACAACAACATCTCTTTCCAGGCGATTAACGATGCATAAGCAACAGGGCTCCATTAAGGAACATATAATCTCATCCCATAACCAGACCATCACCAGAGAAGTCTTAACAAAAAACACAGAAATCATCGATAGATACAGCGATAGCAGGCGGCTAGATATCTGCGAGGCACTACACATTAAGAAGTTGACACCAGCAATCAACAGCCAATTAATGCACAACTATATTCTACCCACTTCAAGACTCCGCACCAATATAGAAGCATCAAGAAATATGGGCCAATAGGCCCTTTGCAGTTACTTCCATTCTTCCCTTTAACTTACAAAGTATTATACCCATTGTTTCGTGTTCTGTGTTTTCACCTCATCCAAAACTGTTGTAACATATCACCTCACCCAAATGCAGGTATAAAATCGAAGCTGTTTTAAAAATCTGTTCAGTTATAGTTGCGTGTTGTAAACTAAAGTGTTTGAAAATGTAATAAGTTTTACGAAACGCGTTCAAATGTCGCGTCAGACTAGAAATAAAAATGAATTTTGGAGAATTGATTTTTCAGTTACCATCAACAGTGAAAAAGAATATAAGAAACATTGAGAAAATTCGTGTTAGAATTATTAATCTTACTTTTTCGGTCATATTTAATAATATATGTCTACAGGAAAGACTGCTACCAAAATATACTAATATATATATATATATATATATATAATATATATATATATATATATATATATATATATATATATATATATATATTATATATATATATATATATATATATATATATATATATATATATATATATATATATGAAAATGAAAACTCACACCCCAGAAGTGACTCGAACCCATACTCCCAGGAGCAATGCAACTGGTATGTACAAGACGCCTTAAACCACTTGACCATCACGACCGGACATAATGAGGTGATAGCCGAAGCTATTTGAACCACCCCACCGCCGGCACTCGGATGGTTATCTTGGGCATAGCATTTTACCAAATCACTTCATTCTTTGGGGCACACGTGAGGAACACAAATGCGAACAAGCCTGAATGGTCCCCAAGACTATATGCGAATGAAAACTCACACCCCAGAAGTGACTCAAACCCATACTCCCAGGAGCAACGCAACTGGTATGTACAAGACGCCTTAAACCACTTGACCATCACGACCGGACATAATGAGGTGATAGCCGAAGCTATTTGAACCACCCCACCGCCGGCACTCGGATGGTTATCTTGGGCATAGCATTTTACCAAATCACCTCATTCTTTGGGGCACACGTGAGGAACACAAATGCAAACAAGCCTGAATGGTCCCCAGGACTATATGTGAATGAAAACTCACACCCCAGAAGTGACTCGAACCCATACTCCCAGGAGCAACGCAACTGGTATGTACAAGACGCCTTAAACCACTTGACCATCACGACCGGACATAATGAGGTGATAGCCAAAGCTATTTGAACCACCCCACCTCCAGCACTCGGATGGTTATCTTGGGCATAGCATTTTACCAAATCACCTCATTCTTTGGGGCACACGTGAGGAACACAAATGCGAACAAGCCTGAATGGCGCGAGTGCCGGCGGTGGGGTGGTTCAAATAGCTTCGGCTATCACCTCATTATGTCCGGTCGTGATGGTCAAGTGGTTTAAGGCGTCTTGTACATACCAGTTGCGTTGCTCCTGGGAGTATGGGTTCGAGTCACTTCTGGGGTGTGAGTTTTCATTCGCATATAGTCCTGGGGACCATTCAGGCTTGTTCGCATCTATATATATATATATATATATATATATATATATATATATATATATATATATATATATATTGTCACGGGGGGTGGGCCGGGGCTCTGCTAACACTCTGCTGCTAGGGGCTGAGGAGGCAGAATACTCAGCCCCTCCGACTCCCGGGGTTCACCGGGGTCTCCTTGGTCCCACAGGAGAGGACCAGCAATGCCCACCTCCGCAGGTCTTTGCTTCCACCACTGAAGGGGTGCCACTGACTCACCCTGGAAGCCCTTCAGTCAACCACGGGGAAACTGCTATCAGCAATTCCAGCCTAGACCCGTGGAGGAGTGAAGGAAGACTCGGGCTTACCTTAACACAATGACCTCCCTGAGTCTTGCCTGCCGGACAAAGAGGTTGCAGGAACTCCTTTCCCACCTGTCTTCTCTATCTTTTCCTCAACAAGGTCGCCAGCTGGGTTATTATATCTGCACCCCAGCGATGCAGTTCAGTGGGTGTATATATGTTGTCTGTTGCCAGAGTGTTGCTACTCCCAAGATCCACTATTGGACTGTCGGCCCAGGGTACACTCCCTTGAAGGTCCGTGTGGCTTTACCTCTCTCTAGCCACCACGTTACTAGCACTTTCGCGCTTAGCGGACTAGCGTTAGAGTCCAATCTTTTTCTCTTGATTATGCTTAGCTGACGCACCCTCTAGTCCAACGATAAAATATTTGTATAAATTTCATTTTCTATCCGATTTTGTTGGGGATAGTTTAGAAATGTTTGCCATGAAATTTACGTTTTTTCTAATAACCGAAGAGCTTATTAAAGAAAACGGCATGGCATTGAATCCTCTTGGTATAACAATTGTATGGCGCCGATATGCCGCCGCAGGTAACACTTCAGCCACTTCCAACCGTCTTGTGGGTTGGTTGTGACATTGATTCTATATTTATATGCATATGTCCGTATAGAGAATTTTATTGCGGTTCCAATGATACCATAATCAATGATGTAGGATAAATGTGGTCATCGCAATCATTAAGAGAGTGGAAACATTTGTTGCTGTTTGGTGCTCTCGCCAAGTGATCGCAATAGATTTTTATTTGGTGTTGATATTCCTTGTGCTTTGGCAGTATTTTATATGTATGTTCTTATAGAGAATTCTATTGCGAACACAGTGATGCCAAATTTAAATACGTAGGTCTACAATTAGTGTCAGGACAGTAAAAAGAGTATACACTTTTCGCTCGTACCGCTTAAGCGCGCGAGACGCCCAAAGCACACAGGGTAAGTTTTTTTATGCTTCCAAGAAAGCGCTAAAGTGCTAGTTGCCACCTTTCAGGCACTAGTACTGATCGGATGGCTAAGGATACACTTTTACATCAGTCTGTGCTGTTACCACTCTTCAGGCAATAAGAATTTCCATAGGGAACATGGTGTTCCCTAGGTGGTGCTGTGATAACCTTCGTGTATGCTCATATAGAAATATAATAATAATAATAATGGAGGCACACTTAAACACAATAATAAAATGTGTGAATTTACTTACACAAACTACATGATCACACATATGATTACAAGTGATACAAGAAAACGAAGATAATAATAACTCTGGAGACTGTCAGCAACTCTTCTGTCACGTTCTCCAGGCTCCTTCAACTGGGCAGATAGACAGGAGTCACACACTCTCACAGAAGGGCCTCTTCACCACGTCGGCTCCTCTTCTTCACTGTCCTGCCATCCACACACACTGTCCTCTCTGACAGTCCTGGACATGAGCTGCCCTGCAGCCTATTCTGCTACTAAAGCATTAATATCCTATTTCCACATATATAAGTGAATATAATGGCCTATCTAGCCTACTCTCACAAAGGGGTAATGGGAGGGAAAATGATCTACCTTAACAATCCTTGGCTCACGACGCCTGTCCCTCGATGGTGTGAGGGTCCTATGTTTCCTGAGTCGATCCTCGGCGATCCAGGAACGTTCCCACAGGTCCTCAGGTGTCGTGAAGCCTTCGCGTCTTCGCCGTTCCAATCCCTGGGGTTCAGCTATCCCAATCCTGGTCCATCAATGGGCGCTGAGCTGATCGCTATATTCACCCACACGTTCCTTCCACGAGGCGTTGCTCCTCGCCCTAGGAACGGTGTCGTCCCTCTTACAACCTCAGTGGATGTGACCCGGTCACAGCTATGCCTGCCCGCCACACCTTTCAGGCCCTCAATGTCATGCGTCGACGCCCAGCGTCGTCACCGACAACTCTCCAAGTTTGGCACTTCTCTGCCCACTCAACTTGGTTCCTTTTTGCTTCCCAGAAGCGCGGGGCCTCCTATGTATCAGGTGGGCGGCGATGGCTAGCTCTAATCCACTGAGAAAGGCCTGTTTAGCCTCCAATCCTTGAGAGCTGACAGAGGAGCGTCCTCTCCCCTTCGCTGTCAGGTCAACTCTGACATTGGCGCCGCCCGGGTACTCGGTGATGTCACGGCGGGCTCTGATTGGTCGCCTGTGACCCGAGTCACCCAATCCGCACACGGCTAGCGTCCATTCCAAAACGTCACATTTGCAGTAGGGGATACTCTTTCATTTCTATCGGGGCACCAATTTCCCTTTACTTTCAACTTTAATGTAAGTTTCTCCCTGTAGAGAGAGTTGATATGACTCTTAAAGCTGGCAACGAAAGAGATAGGAGAGGGCACACGTAACATACCCCTCCCCTTAAAATAAGAGTCATATCGGTTAGTGAATCCGGGAGAGGGCATCTGCTACCACATTCTCCCTTCCTTTTATGTGCCTGATTTCTAGCCAGTACTCTTGTAACAGTAGGGCCCATCTTGTCAGCCTTTGGTTCATGTTCTTCATCCTGTGCACGAACGTCAAGGGGTTATGATCGGTGAACACTTGCACCGGTCTAGTACCTCCACCCACATAGACGTCGAAATGTTTTCAGTGACAGGATCAGGGCTAGGGCTTCCTTTTC
>WNGS01161225.1:115916-127530 GCA_020271785.1 Procambarus virginalis
GTGTGTGTTGCAGTACTCACGGTACTTCAGCACTGTGTGTGTGCTGCAGTACTCACGGTACTGTAACACTGTGTGTGTGTGTGTTGCAGTACTCACGGTACTGCAACACTGTGTGTGTGTGCTGCAGTACTCACGGTACTGTAACACTGTGTGTGTGTGTTGCAGTACTCACGGTACTGTAACACTGTGTGTGTGTGCTGCAGTACTCACGGTACTGCAACACTGTGTGTGTGTGCTGCAGTACTCACGGTACTGTAACACTGTGGGTGTGTGTTGCAGTACTCACGGTACTGCAACACTGTGTGTGTGTGTTGCAGTACTCACGGTACTGTAACACTGTGTGTGTGTGTTGCAGTACTCACGGTACTGTAACACTGTGTGTGTGTTGCAGTATTCACGGTACTGTAACACTGTGGGTGTGTGTTGCAGTACTCACGGTACTGCAACACGGTGGGTGTGTGCTGCAGTACTCACGGTACTGCAACACTGTGGGTGTGTGTTGCAGTACTCACTGTAGTGCAACACTGTGTGTGTGTGTGCTGCAGTACTCACAGTACTGCAACACTGTGTGTGTGTGTTGCAGTACTCAAGGTACTGCAACACTGTGGGTGTGTGTTGCAGTACACACGGTACTGCAACACTGTGGTTGTGTGTTGCAGTACTCACTGTACTGCAACACTGTGTGTGTGTGTGTTGCAGCACTCACGGTACTGTAACACTGTGTGTGTGTGTTGCAGTACTCACGGTACTGCAACACTGTGGGTGTGTGTTGCAGTACTCACTGTAGTGCAACACTGTGTGTGTGTTGCAGTACTCACGGTACTGTAACACCTGTGTGTGTGTGTTGCAGTACTCACGGTGCTGTAACACTGTGTGTGTGTGTTGCAGTACTCACGGTACTGTAACACCTGTGTGTATGTGTGTGTTGCAGTACTCACGGTACTGCAACACTGTGGGTGTGTGTTGCAGTACTCACGGTACTGCAACACTGTGGGTGTGTGTTGCAGTACTCACTGTACTGCAACACTGTGTGTGTGTGTTGCAGTACTCACGGTACTGCAACACTGTGGGTGTGTGTTGCAGTACTCACTGTACTGCAACAGTGTGTGTGTGTGTTTGCAGTACTCACGGTACAGTAACACCTGTGTGTGTGTGTTGCAGTACTCACGGTACTGCAACACTGTGTGTGTGTGCTGCAGTACTCACGGTACTGCAACACTGTGGGTGTTTGTTGCAGTACTCACGGTACAGTAACACCTGTGTGTGTGTGTTGCAGTACTCACGGTACTGCAACACTGTGTGTGTGTGTTGCAGTACTCACTGTACTGTAACACTGTGTGTGTGTGCTGCAGTACTCACTGTACTGCAACACTGTGGGTGTGTGTGTGCTGCAGTACTCACGGTACTGCAACACTGTGTGTGTGTGTTTTGCAGTACTCACGGTACTGCAACACTGTGTGTGTGTGTTGCAGTACTCACGGTACTGCAACACTGTGTGTGTGTGTGCTGCAGTACTCACGGTACTGCAACACTGTGTGTGTGTGTTGCAGTACTCACGGCACTGCAACACTGTGGGTGTGTGTTGCAGTACTCACGGTACTGTAACACTGTGTGTGTGTCCTGCAGTACTCACTGTACTGCAACACTGTGTGTGTGTGTGTGCTGCAGTACTCACGGTACTGCAACACTGTGGGTGTGTGTTGCAGTACTCACGGTACTGTAACACTGTGTGTGTGTGTTGCAGTACTCACGGTACTGCAACACTGTGTGTGTGTGCTGCAGTACTCACGGTACTGCAACACTGTGGGTGTGTGTTACAGTACTCACGGTACTGCAACACTGTGTGTGTGTTGCAGTACTCACGGTACTGCAACACCTGTGTGTGTGTGTTGCAGTACTCACGGTACTGCAACACTGTGTGTGTGTGTGTGTTGCAGTACTCACGGTACTGCAACACTGTGTGTGTGTGCTGCAGTACTCACGGTACTGCAACACTGTGGGTGGGTGTTGCAGTACTCACGGTACTGCAACACTGTGGGTGTGTGTGTGCTGCAGTACTCACGGTACTGCAACACTGTGTGTGTGTGTTGCAGTACTCACGGTACTGCAACACCTGTGTACTCACCTAATTGTACTCACCTAATTGTGCTTGCGGGGGTTGAGCTTTGGCTCTTTGGTCCCGCCTCTCAACTGTCAATCAACTGGTGTACAGATTCCTGAGCCTACTGGGCTCTATCATATCTACATTTGAATCTGTGTATGGAGTCAGCCTCCACCACATCACTTCCTAGTGCATTCCATTTATTAACTACTCTGACTCTGAAAAAAATCTTTCTAACTGTGGTATCTGTGTCTAACTGAGATAGTCTTGGTAGTAAGGTTGATGTAAAATCATTCGTGGTTACTGACTTTAATAATAATAAACGATTACATGACTAGAGCTCCCAAGCTGGTGTCGTCCTGCTTCTTTGTTTACCTTCTCTCCCTTTGGCGTCCAGCCGCCGCACATAGAAAACGGATGGTACCATTTTCTGTGAACATGACATCCCTCCTTTTCTTTAAAAAGAATGAATACAGGATGTCTACCATGCTTGTAGCACAAAGCAAAGTTATTGACACAAAGTAAGTTATTAACATATCAAGAGATATTGCATATATTTAACATTAATTAAGCACACAAAGAATTTAAACAATCTTTACCACAAAGGATTTCAATGTTAAAAATACATATGCAATGTTAAACAAACATGAAAGAAACTGTAATACAAAGTTACAAAATATTGAATGAAAGATCTGCATTATTCAAACAATATTAAATTTAGTTCAGCATAACAAGTAAATACTTTGCATTACATAGGAACACAGTTAATCATCATATCGTGTAGGGCGTTTAACATGACGTTTTGGACGAGAGTCCTTAAGTACAAGAATATCCCTCGATGAATTGTTTGTTGAGTTATAACTCATTTTTTCTTTTTCTTTTGCACGACTTTGCACTTCATCATTTTCTACACTATTTGGAATCACTTTGAAATAAGCCATATTACGTGTTATACTATGATCTCTATTACTCGCTGTTACCATAGTTCCTTTCACACTAATCACTTTATATGGTTTTGTATCATACGGCATATCTAACTTTCCCTCTTTTTCTTTTTAACGAGAACAGTATCTCCAACCTTTATGAATTGTTCCTTTGCACGTTGATCATGAGCAATTTTCATTTTGCCCTTGGCTAGTGCATCCTTCTGAGCGAGACGTTTATCCGTTACTTTGGCTGGCATGACAGGTAGTGCGATTCTCATAGGACGTCCAAATAAAAGTTCGCCAGGCGACTTGCCCAGTGTTCCATGCGGTGTTGCACGGTAGTTCCTGAGAAAAGCATACATAGCTTGTTTCCAGGATCGTCCTTCGGCATGAGCACAGCGTACCGCTTTCATGAGAGGTTGCATGAATCTCTCGACTTCTCCATTTGCTTTTGGATGTAGTGGCATCACACGGCGGTGTTTGAATCCAATATGCTCAGCAAAGTTGACGAAGTCTTGTCCATTGAATGGCGGTCCATTGTCCGTCTTGACAACTTCAGGAATGCCAAAGTTTGAAAAGATCTTGTCGAGTTTCGGGATGACAGCCTTTGCAGATGTGAAAGTGATGATTTCTACTTCTGGATAACGTGAGTGATCATCAATGACTACCATCAAGTACTCTCCAGTTGGTAGTGGTCCACAGAAATCCATCGATACTTCCATCCATGGTGCAGCAGGTAGTGGTGAAGGTTGTAGAGGTGTTGGTCTTGAAGTATCCACTGCAGCTTGGCAAGGGACACAGGCATCATGCATGTCCTTAGCTTGACGATCAATGCCAGGAAACCACACCTTTTCTCGTAGCAGCTGTTTGGTCCTTACAAGACCTTGGTGTCCTTGATGTGCAAGCTTCAGAGCACGTTGCTGGAGAACAGCTGGAATGACGATACGAGTACCTCGCAGCACGGTGTCGCGTTGTTGCGTAACACTTAATTCTGTCTGGATGCGTTCAAGTGCTTTGAATGCATCTTGGTCAACTCCTGAGGGTGGGATGCGTGGAAACTTTTTCTTGTCAATGCATCCACTGTTGCTTGCAGAGTTGGGTCCTCTAGGGTTGCAGTACGTATTTCATCAAGAGTGAGAGCCTTAGGGACTGCATCACAGGTTACAGAGTGTACATATTCCTCGGCAACTTGCTGATGCTTGGTGATGGTGAAACTGTTGGCAGGATGTCGACTGATGTAATCAGCGGGATTGCCTGCACCTGGCTTGTATTTCACCGTAAAGTTATATGGTTGCAGACGAAGAGCCCATCTCTCAATGCGAGCTGGTGGTTTGGACTTTGGATTATTGAAGATGGTCTCCAACGGTTTGTGGTCAGTGACTATCGTGGTAAAGGGTGCACCAAGCAGATACACATTGAAGTGTTCACAGCCCCATACAAGAGCAAGAGCTTCCTTCTCTGTCTGACTGTATCGTTGCTCAACATCTGTGAGAGAACGGCTGGCGTAGGCAATTACTACTCTGGAATCTGGTTGACCAGGTTTGTGTTGGGCTAACACAGCACCTAAACCAACAGGACTAGCATCCACCGTTAACTCAGTGTCCATTGATGGATCAAAGTACGCAGCAGTCGCATTTTCTACTAATGCATCTTTCACAGCATCAAATGCATTTTGCTCGATATCGCTCCAGTACCATGATGCATTTTTCTTCAGGAGCTCACGTAGAGGCTTCGTAATAGTAGCAAAATCTGGAATGAAGCGAGAACAGTAGTTTGCCATTCCCAGAAAACTATGTACTTCAGTGGATGTTGAAGGAGGTGCAGCATTCTTGATATCTGCAACTTTCTTAGGATCTGGAGACAGACCTTTGTCACTAAGTACATGTCCAAAGAATTCAATTTTATGTTTATTGAACTCACACTTTGCTCGGCTTAGCGTCAAATTCTTTTCTCGTAAGCGTTGCAATGTTGCACGAAGAGCTTTGTCGTGTTCAGCTTGGGTACGGCCATAAACAATGATGTCATCAGACATTTTGTCAGCATTAGGTATAATCTTGCAATANTGCAACACTGTGTGTGTGTGCTGCAGTACTCACGGTACTGCAAACACTGTGGGTGTGTGTGTTGCAGTACTCACGGTACTGCAACACTGTGTGTGTGTGTTGCAGTACTCACGGTACTGTAACACTGTGTGTGTGTGTTGCAGTACTCACGGTACTGCAACACTGTGTGTGTGTGTTGCAGTACTCACGGTACTGTAACACTGTGTGTGTGTTGCAGTACTCACGGTACTGTAACACTGTGTGTGTGTTGCAGTACTCACGGTACTGCAACACTGTGTGTGTGTTGCAGTACTCACGGTACTGCAACACTGTGTGTGTGTGTTGCAGTACTCACGGTACTGCAACACTGTGTGTGTGTGTTGCAGTACTCACGGTACTGCAACACTGTGTGTGTGTGTTGCAGTACTCACGGTACGTGCAACACTGTGTGTGTGTGTGTTGCAGTACTCACGGTACTGCAACACTGTGTGTGTGGTGTTGCAGTACTCACGGTACTGCAACACTGTGTGTGTGTGTGTTGCAGTATCACGGTACTGCAACACTGTGGGTGTGTGTTGCAGTACTCACGGTACTGCAACACTGTGTGTGTGTGTGCAGTACTCACGGTACTGCAACACTGTGTGTGTGTGTTGCAGTACTCACGGTACTGAAACACTGTGTGTGTGTGCTGCAGTACTCACGGTACTGCAACACTGTGTGTGTGTGTGTTGCAGTACTCACGGTACTGCAACACTGTGTGTGTGTGCTGCAGTACTCACGGTACTGCAACACTGTGTGTGTGTGTTGCAGTACTCACGGTACTGCAACACTGTGTGTGTGTTGCAGTACTCACGGTACTGCAACACTGTGTGTGTGTGTTGCAGTACTCACGGTACTGCAACACTGTGTGTGTGTGTGCAGTACTCACGGTACTGCAACACTGTGTGTGTGTTGCAGTACTCACGGTACTGCAACACTGTGTGTGTGTTGCAGTACTCACGGTACTGCAACACTGTGTGTGTGTGCTGCAGTACTCACGGTACTGCAACACTGTGTGTGTGTGTGCGCAGTACTCACGGTACTGCAACACTGTGTGTGTGTTGCAGTACTCACGGTACTGCAACACTGTGTGTGTGTGTTGCAGTACTCACGGTACTGCAACACTGTGTGTGTGTGTTGCAGTACTCACGGTACTGCAACACTGTGTGTGTGTGTTGCAGTACTCACGGTACTGCAACACTGTGTGTGTGTGTTGCAGTACTCACGGTACTGCAACACTGTGTGTGTGTGCTGCAGTACTCACGGTACTGCAACACTGTGTGTGTGTTGCAGTACTCACGGTACTGTAACACTGTGTGTGTGTTGCAGTACTCACGGTACTGCAACACTGTGTGTGTGTGTTGCAGTACTCACGGTACTGCAACACTGTGTGTGTGTGTTGCAGTACTCACGGTACTGCAACACTGTGTGTGTGTGCTGCAGTACTCACGGTACTGCAACACTGTGTGTGTGTTGCAGTACTCACGGTACTGCAACACTGTGTGTGTGTTGCAGTACTCACGGTACTGCAACACTGTGTGTGTGTGTTGCAGTACTCACGGTACTGTAACACTGTGTGTGTGTGTTGCAGTACTCACGGTACTGCAACACTGTGTGTGTGTTTGCAGTACTCACGGTACTGCAACACTGTGTGGTGTGTTGCAGTACTCACGGTACTGCAACACTGTGTGTGTGTTGCAGTACTCACGGTACTGCAACACTGTGTGTGTGTTGCAGTACTCACGGTACTGCAACACTGTGTGTGTGTGTTGCAGTACTCACGGTACTGCAACACTGTGTGTGTGTTGCAGTACTCACGGTACTGCAACACTGTGTGTGTGTGTGCAGTACTCACGGTACTGCAACACTGTGTGTGTGTTGCAGTACTCACGGTACTGTAACACTGTGTGTGTGTGTTGCAGTACTCACGGTACTGCAACACTGTGTGTGTGTGTTGCAGTACTCACGGTACTGCAACACTGTGTGTGTGTGTTGCAGTACTCACGGTACTGCAACACTGTGTGTGTGTGTGTTGCAGTACTCACGGTACTGCAACACTGTGGGTGTGTGTGTTGCAGTACTCACGGTACTGTAACACTGTGTGTGTGTGCTGCAGTACTCACGGTACTGCAACACTGTGTGTGTGTGCTGCAGTACTCACGGTACTGCAACACTGTGTGTGTGTGTTGCAGTACTCACGGTACTGCAACACTGTGTGTGTGTTGCAGTACTCACGGTACTGTAACACTGTGTGTGTGTTTGCAGTACTCACGGTACTGTAACACTGTGTGTGTGTGTTGCAGTACTCACGGTACTGCAACACTGTGTGTGTGTGTGTGCAGTACTCACGGTACTGCAACACTGTGTGTGTGTGTTGCAGTACTCACGGTACTGCAACACTGTGTGTGTGTGTGTGCAGTACTCACGGTACTGCAACACTGTGTGTGTGTGTGTTGCAGTACTCACGGTACTGCAACACTGTGTGTGTGTGTTGCAGTACTCACGGTACTGCAACACTGTGTGTGTGTGCTGCAGTACTCACGGTACTGCAACACTGTGTGTGTGTGTTGCAGTACTCACGGTACTGCAACACTGTGTGTGTGTGTGTGCAGTACTCACGGTACTGCAACACTGTGTGTGTGTGCTGCAGTACTCACGGTACTGCAACACTGTGTGTGTGTGTTGCAGTACTCACGGTACTGCAACACTGTGTGTGTGTGCTGCAGTACTCACGGTACTGCAACACTGTGGGTGTGTGTTGCAGTACTCACGGTACTGTAACACTGTGTGTGTGTTGCAGTACTCACGGTACTGCAACACTGTGTGTGTGTGTTGCAGTACTCACGGTACTGCAACACTGTGTGTGTGTGTTGCAGTACTCACGGTACTGCAACACTGTGTGTGTGTTGCAGTACTCACGGTACTGCAACACTGTGTGTGTGTTGCAGTACTCACGGTACTGTAACACTGTGTGTGTGTGCTGCAGTACTCACGGTACTGCAACACTGTGTGTGTGTGTGTTGCAGTACTCACGGTACTGCAACACTGTGTGTGTGTGTTGCAGTACTCACGGTACTGCAACACTGTGTGTGTGTGTTGCAGTACTCACGGTACTGCAACACTGTGTGTGTGTGTGTTGCAGTACTCACGGTACTGCAACACTGTGTGTGTGTGTGTTGCAGTACTCACGGTACTGCAACACTGTGTGTGTGTGTGTTGCAGTACTCACGGTACTGCAACACTGTGTGTGTGTTGCAGTACTCACGGTACTGCAACACTGTGTGTGTGTGTTGCAGTACTCACGGTACTGTAACACTGTGTGTGTGTGTTGCAGTACTCACGGTACTGCAACACTGTGTGTGTGTTGCAGTACTCACGGTACTGCAACACTGTGTGTGTGTGTTGCAGTACTCACGGTACTGCAACACTGTGTGTGTGTGCTGCAGTACTCACGGTACTGCAACACTGTGTGTGTGTTGCAGTACTCACGGTACTGTAACACTGTGTGTGTGTTGCAGTACTCACGGTACTGTAACACTGTGTGTGTGTTGCAGTACTCACGGTACTGTAACACTGTGTGTGTGTGCTGCAGTACTCACGGTACTGCAACACTGTGTGTGTGTGTTGCAGTACTCACGGTACTGCAACACTGTGTGTGTGTGCTGCAGTACTCACGGTACTGCAACACTGTGTGTGTGTGTTGCAGTACTCACGGTACTGTAACACTGTGTGTGTGTGTTGCAGTACTCACGGTACTGCAACACTGTGTGTGTGTGTTGCAGTACTCACGGTACTGCAACACTGTGTGTGTGTTGCAGTACTCACGGTACTGCAACACTGTGTGTGTGTGTGCAGTACTCACGGTACTGCAACACTGTGTGTGTGTTGCAGTACTCACGGTACTGTAACACTGTGTGTGTGTTGCAGTACTCACGGTACTGTAACACTGTGTGTGTGTGTTGCAGTACTCACGGTACTGCAACACTGTGTGTGTGTGTTGCAGTACTCACGGTACTGCAACACTGTGTGTGTGTGTGTTGCAGTACTCACGGTACTGCAACACTGTGGGTGTGTGTGTGTTGCAGTACTCACGGTACTGCAACACTGTGTGTGTGTTGCAGTACTCACGGTACTGTAACACTGTGTGTGTGTGTTGCAGTACTCACGGTACTGCAACACTGTGTGTGTGTGTTGCAGTACTCACGGTACTGCAACACTGTGTGTGTGTTGCAGTACTCACGGTACTGTAACACTGTGTGTGTGTTTGCAGTACTCACGGTACTGTAACACTGTGTGTGTGTGTTGCAGTACTCACGGTACTGCAACACTGTGTGTGTGTGTGTTGCAGTACTCACGGTACTGCAACACTGTGTGTGTGTGCTGCAGTACTCACGGTACTGCAACACTGTGTGTGTGTGTGTTGCAGTACTCACGGTACTGTAACACTGTGTGTGTGTGCTGCAGTACTCACGGTACTGCAACACTGTGTGTGTGTGTTGCAGTACTCACGGTACTGTAACACTGTGTGTGTGTGTTGCAGTACTCACGGTACTGCAACACTGTGTGTGTGTGCTGCAGTACTCACGGTACTGCAACACTGTGTGTGTGTGTTGCAGTACTCACGGTACTGCAACACTGTGTGTGTGTGCTGCAGTACTCACGGTACTGCAACACTGTGTGTGTGTGTTGCAGTACTCACGGTACTGCAACACTGTGTGTGTGTGCTGCAGTACTCACGGTACTGCAACACTGTGGGTGTGTGTTGCAGTACTCACGGTACTGTAACACTGTGTGTGTGTGTTGCAGTACTCACGGTACTGCAACACTGTGTGTGTGTGTGCAGTACTCACGGTACTGCAACACTGTGTGTGTGTGCTGCAGTACTCACGGTACTGCAACACTGTGTGTGTGTGCTGCAGTACTCACGGTACTGCAACACTGTGTGTGTGTGTTGCAGTACTCACGGTACTGCAACACTGTGTGTGTGTGCTGCAGTACTCACGGTACTGCAACACTGTGTGTGTGTGTTGCAGTACTCACGGTACTGTAACACTGTGTGTGTGTGTTGCAGTACTCACGGTACTGCAACACTGTGTGTGTGTTGCAGTACTCACGGTACTGCAACACTGTGTGTGTGTGTTGCAGTACTCACGGTACTGCAACACTGTGTGTGTGTGCTGCAGTACTCACGGTACTGCAACACTGTGTGTGTGTGTTGCAGTACTCACGGTACTGCAACACTGTGTGTGTGTGTTGCAGTACTCACGGTACTGCAACACTGTGTGTGTGTGTTGCAGTACTCACGGTACTGCAACACTGTGTGTGTGTGTTGCAGTACTCACGGTACTGCAACACTGTGTGTGTGTGTTGCAGTACTCACGGTACTGCAACACTGTGTGTGTGTGTGTGCAGTACTCACGGTACTGCAACACTGTGTGTGTGTGTTGCAGTACTCACGGTACTGCAACACTGTGTGTGTGTTGCAGTACTCACGGTACTGTAACACTGTGTGTGTGTTGCAGTACTCACGGTACTGCAACACTGTGTGTGTGTGTGCAGTACTCACGGTACTGCAACACTGTGTGTGTGTGTGTGCAGTACTCACGGTACTGCAACACTGTGTGTGTGTGTTGCAGTACTCACGGTACTGCAACACTGTGTGTGTGTGTGCAGTACTCACGGTACTGCAACACTGTGTGTGTGTTGCAGTACTCACGGTACTGTAACACTGTGTGTGTGTTGCAGTACTCACGGTACTGTAACACTGTGTGTGTGTGTTGCAGTACTCACGGTACTGCAACACTGTGTGTGTGTGTTGCAGTACTCACGGTACTGCAACACTGTGTGTGTGTGCTGCAGTACTCACGGTACTGCAACACTGTGTGTGTGTGTTGCAGTACTCACGGTACTGCAACACTGTGTGTGTGTGTGCAGTACTCACGGTACTGCAACACTGTGTGTGTGTGCAGTACTCACGGTACTGCAACACTGTGTGTGTGTTGCAGTACTCACGGTACTGCAACACTGTGTGTGTGTTGCAGTACTCACGGTACTGCAACACTGTGTGTGTGTTGCAGTACTCACGGTACTGCAACACTGTGTGTGTGTGCTGCAGTACTCACGGTACTGCAACACTGTGTGTGTGTGTTGCAGTACTCACGGTACTGCAACACTGTGTGTGTGTGCTGCAGTACTCACGGTACTGCAACACTGTGTGTGTGTTGCAGTACTCACGGTACTGCAACACTGTGTGTGTGTGTTGCAGTACTCACGGTACTGCAACACTGTGTGTGTGTTGCAGTACTCACGGTACTGCAACACTGTGTGTGTGTGCTGCAGTACTCACGGTACTGCAACACTGTGTGTGTGTGTTGCAGTACTTACGGTACTGCAACACTGTGTGTGTGTGTTGCAGTACTCACGGTACTGTAACACTGTGTGTGTGTGCTGCAGTACTCACGGTACTGCAACACTGTGGGTGTGTGTTGCAGTACTCACGGTACTGT
>WNGS01161226.1:26745-39683 GCA_020271785.1 Procambarus virginalis
TATAATAGGAAAACTTACTGGACACCGCCAGGCTGTCAATCAAAGACAGCATACAGAGATCATTTCAGGAAAAACCTACAGTATAGAACAAGATCATGGATGGATAATGGGGTCAAGATTTTAGAGAAAATGGACCTGAAATGGACCATTAAAAACAAAGGGGAAGATAGACCATATCAACACTTTCGACAGCCTCCTCCATGGGAAGAATCGAATATAAAGATAATCATTGAAAGATTACCAGTTAAAAAATCAGCATGTGACCCGCAGAGGCTCAAGGAAAGTAGTAGAACAACAAATGGAAAATATCTCTAGACCCACAACGACTCACATCTTCACAGACGGATCAGTCGATCAAGAAAAAGGTTCTGCTGGGGCAGCAGTTTACACTACCAACCATGAGGCTTACTGGAGCATGAATAGTGGGTGCTCAACATTGCAAACAGAGTTATATGCCCTGAAGGAGGCAATAAAATATGCAATTGAGAATAATTTACATGATGTCATCATTCATACCGACTCTAAATCTTCGCTCCAGGCTTCGCTTCGCTTCGCTCCAGAGATAATATACAACTCCTCACAGAAATTCAACATATAGGAAAAGAAGCCCATAATCGAGGGTTGTCAATCACCCTAAATTGGATACCAAGTCACATTGTCATAGATGGTAATGAAAAGGCAGGCTCACTAGCAAAAACTGCCTCTGCTCTAACTGTTGTACAGGTTCAAATACCTCCAAGTTTCTCACAGATAAAGGAGCAAATCAAGAAGAAAATATTCTCAACTATCAAAGGTCGCCACAGAGCCAAAGTAGCAGAAGGAAGATCCACTGCGATATGGTACGAACAAGCCACTGGTTAATCCTCTTTCAAGCCTGGCAAAAAGATATCCAGAGACATTGCAGTAGCCATACCCAGACTCAGACTTGGTTATAAGTGCTGCTGGGAGGTAATGAACCCAATAGTTAAAGAGTGTCACATATGTGAAACTGAAGCAGAGGCGCCACTGTTGCACTACTTACTGGAATGTGAAGCTACTGAACCCTGCGCATCAAACTCAACATTAATCCAACGACAGCAGCTGCATTAGATGCACATTCCACCGCGACTACAATGATTAGAAAAGCCGTTGAGGAATGGGACTCATTAGTGAGCATTCTGCATCTACATCCACCACCAAGATAATGTTAATAAAACATGATTAAAACCAGTGCACTAAAACAGAAGCGATAAATAAACAGGAAAAAAAAGAGAATCCTCTCCTCCACTTTAAACTTAGACCCAAATATCACAGGAAAAAGGTTCATGTATAACCAAACTCAATTACGGGCTCACCATAGCTCGTGCTACATGGACACACTTAGTCCTGAGTAGCTAAATCTTTAACAACAACAACAACAAGCTGTTTAAACTCTGTTCAGTTCAAGTTGTTGTAAACTAAAGTCTTTGAAATGTAATAAGTTTTACGAAACGCGCTCTAGTGTCGCGTCAGACTAGAAATAAAAAAAGAATTTTGAAGAATTGATTTTTCATTTACCGTCATCAGTAAAAAGAAACATAAGAAAAATTGAGAAAATTCGTGTTAGAATTATTTATCTTACTTTTTCGGTCATATTAATAACACACACACACATATATATATATATATATATATATATTATATATATATATATATATATAATATATATATATATATATATATATATATATATATATATTTATATATATATATATATATATATATATATATATATATATGCCCAACTTGCCTAACAACGCCAAGAGAAGGGTCTGAGCGTTTTAAGGGTCTGAGCGTGGTGCAGTGGGTTAAGGCGTTACCTGTTATGCCAGTTGCTGGAAGGCTTCTGTGCTGGCTAGGGTTCGAGTCTCTGGGTGGGAAAGTGTTCTAAAGTTGAATATATATATATATATATATATATATATATATATATATATATATATATATATATATATATATATATATATATATATTATATATATTATTGCAATGCTACAGTTTACAGAGAACACACACACACACACACAAATATATAACAATTAAACAATCAGCGTTCGAAGACCTCGTCCAGCTCCTCGGAGGTTGGGTGCGTACCCAGGATACAGCACGCATTTCCCCTCTGCACCGCGACACTGAGGCGCTGGAACAGGAAACTGGCTGCTCGTGGGTCTCTAGTTTTCCCAATGAGTTCCTCACCAACCTCCTTTAAAAAACTTGAGTGCACATTTACCCCAGGCACCCAGAGTCTCTGAGCCTATCGGCACGAACTGTAACAACGTTCTAGGTCACTGTACTTGTGGATTTTCTGGGTCTCCCTGAAGGTGGCTGCCCCACCTCCCTCCGCTGAGCTGTAACGTAAATAGGTATCAGCCAATGTAGATGCACAGGTGTAATCCCACACGACCTGTTTACCTTCCCTCCATGGCTGCAGGGTGACTCCATCTGGCGTTTATATATATATATATATATATATATATATATATATATATATATATATGTCGTACCTAGTAGCCAGAACGCACTTCTCAGCTTACTATGCAAGGCTTGATTTGCCTAATAAGCCAAGTTTTCATGAATTAATATATTTTCTCGAATTTTTTTCTTATGAAATGATAAAGCTACCCATTTCATTATGTATGAGGTCAATTTTTTTTCATTGGAGTTAAAATTAACGTAGTTATATGACCGAACCTAACCAGCCCTACCTAACCTAACCTAACCTATCTTTATAGGTTAGGTTAGGTTAGGTAGCCGAAAGAGTTAGGTTAGGTTAGGTTAGGTAGGTTAGGTAGTCGAAAAACAATTAATTCATGAAAACTTGGCTTATTAGGCAAATCGGGCCTTGCATAGTAGGCTGAGAAGTGCGTTCTGGCTACTAGGTACGACATATATATATATTATATATATATATATAATATATATATATATATATATAATATATATATATATATATATATATATATGTCGTACCTAGTAGCCTGAACTCACTTTTTGGCCTACTATGCAATGCCCGATTTGCGTAATAAGCCAAGTTTTTCTGAATTAATATATTTTCTCTATTTTTTTTCTTATGAAATGATTAAGCTACCCATTTCGTTATGTATGAGGTCAATTTTTTTCACATTGGAGTTAAAATTAACGTAGATATATGACCGAACCTAACCAACCCTACCTAACCTAACCTAACCTATCTTTATAGGTTAGGTTAGGTTAGGTAACCGAAAATGTTAGGTTAGGTTAGGTTAGGTAGGTTAGGTTGTCGAAAAACAATTAATTCATGAAAACTTGGCCTATTAGCCAAATCGGGCCTTGCATAGTAGGCTGAGATGCGTTCTGGCTACTAGGTACGACATATATATATATATAATATATATATATATATTATATATATTATATATAATATATATATATATATCTATATATATATATATATACATATATATATATATACTATATATATATATATATATATATATATATATATATATATATATATATATATATATATATATATATATTTATATATATATATATATATATATATTATATATATATATATATGCAGGCGAAGAGTCACAATAACGTGGCTGAAGTATGTTGACCAGACCACACACTAGAAGTTGAAGGGACGACGACGTTTCGGTCCGTCCTGGACCATTCTCAAGTCACAAGCGACTTGAGAATGGTCCAGGACGGACCGAAACGTCGTCGTCCCTTCAACTTCTAGTGTGTGGTCTGGTCAATATATATATATTTATATATATATATATATATATATATATATATATATATATATATATATATATATATATTATATTCAACTTTAGAACACTTTCCCACCAGGAGACTCGAACCCTAGCCAGCACAGAAGCCTTCCAGCAACTGGCATAACAGGTAACGCCTTAACCCACTGCACCACGCTCAGACCCTTAAAACGCTCAGACCCTTCTCTTGCGTGTTTAGGCAAGTTGGGCATATATATGATATATATATATTATTATATATATATATATATATATATATATATATATATATATATAATATATATATATATTGTGACGATAATCTCTTCCCAAGAGATTGAGCCTGCTCTTCCCTATATTCGTCACGTTCCCGCTACATTCAAGATACGTTCTACAGTAGCTTAAACATATGTCAAGGCTGCCACACGCACCTGCATACCCCCCCCCCCCCACCCACTCCTGCATACCTCTTCTCAGCACCAACCCTTCAACTGCTGCACTCCAGGTATCAAACTACCGAGTTGTGGGTCTTCCCTGCATTCTCATTGGCCGTTCGAGAACACGCCACTTCAGCCCTGCTCCAACCACGTTCCCCGCCAAGGCGACGTCGGGGGTCGACTTGCAGTACCACCATCAGAATATCTGTGCTCTTAAGCTGTGAACTCCTAGTTGATTCACCTCGTGTGATCAAATAGCGGTTTATAGCTGCACATATATTCCCAGCACCATTTTTATATTGACCATTTTATATAATTCGTGTATGTCATTTATGTCCCATTGTTAACGTAAATTAGTATTCTTCATTTTTATGTTAGTTCTTTTTCACTTGTTTAAAACTTGCACTTTTGCTCAGCCAAGGAATTGTCTTTATTTAACATTGTTTTTCTAGAGTAATTAAAATTTCATTGTTTATATTTGTGTTTCGTGTGTCTTACCTTACCTTACCACAGACTATCAGACAAGCAGTCTCTTGTTTTTGTTTCTTATGTGTGACCAGGCATTGACATCTGCCAGTGAAAGACTGCCGAACACCATACTCCACTACTTTACCGTCACAATATATATATATATATATATATATATATATATATATATATATATATATATATATATATATATATATGTATAAGCACATACTTGCATGAACCACAAGAGAAGATTAACAATCTTTAGACAACACCCACCAGTGGGACTCGAACCCAGAAAGCACAACTATCTTCCAATAGCTGCCATAACTAGTATGCCTTAACCCACTACACCAAGTCAGACCCTTAAAAGAGATAGAGACTTCGAAGTATTTACCTCAAATATCTCCACCTCCCAAGGGCGCCAGATTAGTGAGGGGTTACTCAAGCATTTTTCATCAAGCCACTGTCAATGTGGGAGAACTCGTGTCTATGCTATAAGCACATACTTGCATGAACCACAAGAGAAGATTAACAATCTTTAGACAACACCCACCAGTGGGACTCGAACCCAGAAAGCACACTATCTTCCAATAGCTGCCATAACTAGTATGCCTTAACCCACTACACCAGTCAGACCCTTAAAAGAGATAGAGACTTCGAAGTATTTACCTCAAATATCTCCACCTCCCAAGGGCGCCAGATTAGTGAGGGGTTACTCAAGCATTTTCATCAAGCCACTGTCAATGTGGGAGAACTCGTGTCTATGCTATAAGCACATACTTGCATGAACCACAAGAGAAGATTAACAATCTTTAGACAACACCCACCAGTGGGACTCGAACCCAGAAAGCACAACTATCTTCCAATAGCTGCCATAACTAGTATGCCTTAACCACTATTTTGGAGATATTTGAGGTAAATACTTCGAAGTCTCTATCTCTTTTAAGGGTCTGACTTGGTGTAGTGGGTTAAGGCATACTAGTTATGGCAGCTATTGGAAGATAGTTGTGCTTTCTGGGTTCGAGTCCCACTGGTGGGTGTTGTCTAAAGATTGTTAATTTCTCTTGTGGTTCATGCAAGTATGTGCTTATAGCATAGACACGAGTTCTCCCACATTGACAGTGGCTTGATGAAAATGCTTGAGTAACCCCTCACTAATCTGGCGCCCTTGGGAGGTGGAGATATTTGAGGTAAATACTTCGAAGTCTCTATCTCTTTTAAGGGTCTGACTTGGTGTAGTGGGTTAAGGCATACTAGTTATGGCAGCTATTGGAAGATAGTTGTGCTTTCTGGTTCGAGTCCCACTGGTGGGTGTTGTCTAAAGATTGTTAATCTTCTCTTGTGGTTCATGCAAGTATGTGCTTATAGCATAGACACGAGTTCTCCCACATTGACAGTGGCTTGATGAAAAATGCTTGAGTAACCCTCACTAATCTGGCGCCCTTGGGAGGTGGAGATATTTGAGGTAAATACTTCGAAGTCTCTATCTCTTTTAAGGGTCTGACTTGGTGTAGTGGGTTAAGGCATACTAGTTATGGCAGCTATTGGAAGATAGTTGTGCTTTCTGGGTTCGAGTCCCACTGGTGGGTGTTGTCTAAAGATTGTTAATCTTCTCTTGTGGTTCATGCAAGTATGTGCTTATAGCATAGACACGAGTTCTCCCACATTGACAGTGGCTTGATGAAAAATGCTTGAGTAACCCCTCACTAATCTGGCGCCCTTGGGAGGTGGAGATATTTGAGGTAAATACTTCGAAGTCTCTATCTCTTTTAAGGGTCTGACTTGGTGTAGTGGGTTAAGGCATACTAGTTATGGCAGCTATTGGAAGATAGTTGTGCTTTCTGGGTTCGAGTCCCACTGGTGGGTGTTGTCTAAAGATTGTTAATCTTCTCTTGTGGTTCATGCAAGTATGTGCTTATAGCATAGACACGAGTTCTCCCACATTGACAGTGGCTTGATGAAAAATGCTTGAGTAACCCCTCACTAATCTGGCGCCCTTGGAGGTGGAGATATTTGAGGTAAATACTTCGAAGTCTCTATCTCTTTTAAGGGTCTGACTTGGTGTAGTGGGTTAAGGCATACTAGTTATGGCAGCTATTGGAAGATAGTTGTGCTTTCTGGGTTCGAGTCCCACTGGTGGGTGTTGTCTAAAGATTGTTAATCTTCTCTTGTGGTTCATGCAAGTATGTGCTTATAGCATAGACACGAGTTCTCCCACATTGACAGTGGCTTGATGAAAAATGCTTGAGTAACCCCTCACTAATCTGGCGCCCTTGGGAGGTGGAGATATTTGAGGTAAATACTTCGAAGTCTCTATCTCTTTTAAGGGTCTGACTTGGTGTAGTGGGTTAAGGCATACTAGTTATGGCAGCTATTGGAAGATAGTTGTGCTTTCTGGGTTCGAGTCCCACTGGTGGGTGTTGTCTAAAGATTGATATATATGTATATGTATATAGGTGTCGTACTTAATAGCCAGATCGCCCACCTCCGCACGCGGAGGGAGGCTCTGTTGTTTACTGAGCCATACCTAGTGACATCTTGGCGTCACCGAGCCTAGCCTGCACAAGGCACAAGGTGCTGTGTGAATATCCTAGAAAAGTGCAAGAGTGGACGAGAAGTGCCTAGAGTGGACCATCTCAACAAAAACGGATCAAACAGGTGAATTTACAAATTGTAATATAAGGGCAGTAATGGCCACGGCGGCGCCCTGTAGGCGTCCCACAGTGAAGGTGTGGGGGGGAATGGGGTGTTGTTATGCTGTCATGCGAGGGGGGGGGTCACCCATGTGCCACCCAGTGTTCATAGAAATATATTTGGGAAAGAAAACAAAAATTAGCAATCATGTTTAGTGTTAATGGAGCTCCCAGTGTTCCAGACTACAAATGTATGATACATTCACCATTGTGCAGTGATATACAAGGAAATTGTACCAGTGTTTAAGTGTCGCCCTGACCCCACCCTAAGCCGAGACTTACATGGTCAACCCCCCTTCTCCTGTCCCGCCCGCCTCACCGCATCACTGTACCTCCTGCCATCCCACCCCGCCCAACGTTCGTCTGTGCGCCTCCCACCCACCTATTCACCGCCCACACAGTGCCTGTTGCAGAGATGTGTCACCCTCCATGCACGCAGATATGGCACAAGTCACAGCAAGCATTCATGTTCCTCCCAAAATCGAGGGAGACACAAGTACCCACAAGAGTGGTAAATGCGAGGGACAGCTAACCACCCCTGCTGCCATTACCCGTGTCCACCCGTGCTGGCACCACCTGTGTCCACCCTCCCACGCCACGCCAATGTCTCAGCTCGCTTGGGGGATAGAGGGGACTCCACCAACTAATCCGGAACCCCTCAGCCAAGAACATGGTCCTGGGAACAATGCACCCAGAGGCGCACGCAGAGGTCCCAGAAGAACGTGTCGGGTTTGTGACGCATCTCACAGCCTTAGAGACGATGGAACCTATACAGACACAACGCCTGTGCGGGGGCATGGACGGAACCTATAGAGAGAGAAGGACCACAGGTCCCCCGGCACCCCCACACATCCCAGCAAACTTCATGTCATCAGATGACCTCCTGGGGGCCATCAAAGTATTCACCACCAGAACTCTTCCCTCACATTCCTAAAGCAGCGCGCCCATTTGCAGCAGGGAAATATACAGACCTTCTAAGGAAAGTGAATGAACGGTCTGCAAATCTTAATGCTGTGGCCACCGTCAAAGCATGGCATAATTTGCTCCTGTTTGGCAATATTTGCTTTGGCGTACCTGCAAGAGGAGGCAAGTCAACTTGACAACTTGGTCCCCATCCCTCCTCAACGCAAAAACCGTCGTGGCAGACCAAAGAGTTCCAATGACAATTTTAAGCTTGGAACACAAGTGACCAAAAAAACTGAAGAGGGCAACACAGTAGGGGCAATTAGGTTACTTACCAGTGAAGAAACAATCGCCCCTAGAAATACTGCAACTGCCGACTCACTGAGAGAGAAGCACCCTCCCAGAGTACCATGGGAACCCACTGCTCGGGACACAAATGCCCCAGACATGGGACCTCTAGTCCTCCAAGCGTCAAAGGTATACAAAGCCATCATGTCATTCCGCCAGGCTCAGCAGGAGGATACACTAGAGTAAGACCTCAGCACCTCAAGGAAATGATAAACCCAGTTCCCGGCGAAGTGGTCGAGACACTACTGTCAGAGATCACGAAGTTTGTCAACCAATGCCTCTCTGGGCTGATCCCAGATACAATTAAACCTTTCTTCTTCGGAGAATCCCTTTGGGCCCTTAAGAAGAAGGATGGTGGAGTCAGACCCATTGCCGTGGGTGTGAGGGAATGAAGATTCCCTCAGCTAGTTTTTCTAGTTTCCTAGATTAATCTAGAGTCCCTCTAGGGACTCTAGACAAGAAGTTTTCAGACTACATGCCTTGTGTGGTATTGGACGAAAGCTGATGTTAAGGACTGTCGTTTAAGACTGGATAGAGGTCTGTGTTTGCTCTATAGAGAGAGTTACAGAATTTTTCCTGTTTCTGTGAAATGGGATGAGATTTGAGAGTGAGTGGTATGTGTGGGTACTTGACTCTCAACGGTTTTAGAAATATAGGGGACAGTGGGGTGAACGTTGCCTCCCCCCACTATGTGAGACAAAGTATCATTGTCCTAGGCCTCCGCCTCCTTGTGACGTCACGGGACGCCTCAGGGTGAGGGCGTCTGTGATTGGTAGCGGCACCTCCGCCTCTAGCTGAGTTTTGGCGCGAACAGCTGTGATTGGGAGCAGCACCTTGAGCTGTGCCGGCTTTGTGCTGATTGGTCAAGACAAGGTAGGGGGGAGATATGGGCATTTGAGTTTCCCTAGCTTGCCAAATCTTCAGTCTGAGCTAGGTGGCAAGCTGGGGAGAAGATGCCTGGGTGGAGGTGGCGGCTGCCACCTCCACCCCCCCGTTAATCGCTGTGTCATCCCTATTTAATCATAGTGCATGGCACTCCTGCCATCATGGGTTGTGTCGAGGCCCAATTTGTGTGAAATGGGGCCAAAGAGTACGGAAGGAACAGTAAAAACCTCAGAGACAGTGTTCACCCATGAGGCAGCTGGCAGGCCTCATGGTGTAACGATGGTTCGAACATCCTGTCTATTTTAATGGACAATTGGTGGAACAAGGGCAGGGCGTCCTAGTGTTATTGTGGTGATATTACAGGCCCCTGTTGGACTTTGAATTCCACCTTGCTGTGTGTGCCATGTGGTGACTCCGCCGGTATTATCACACACGGTGTACGAGCGAGGCATGCTCTGGTATGATGAGGGTGTAGGTAAACTCCCATCACCGTGTGTATGCCTGTGGGCGCTAGCCAGCCACCCTGGCCACCCGCCCGTGGGCCACCTCGCGCCACCCCACCCCGGCCAACCGCGCACCACCTCCGTCCGGGTGGGGCGCTGTGACGCCCCCGCGCTACCCGTGGCCACCCTGTAGGGCCACGCGGTGGCCACATGCTTTGGCTACCCCTTGGGCCACGCTTGGCCACCTGCCCTGGACACCCTAGGGCCACACCTAGGCGACGCACGTGGAGCGAGCTAGGTGTTCTACAGCCAGTGTGGTAGTGACCGGGGAAATGAATGTGTTGAGGATTTAAGGAGCCGTGAGTACAATAATTGTAGTTACAGTGTCTCAGGACTGTGTTAATTTCGGTAGAAGCTGTGTTGTCCCATAGCCCTGCCAGGCGAGGGAAGCAGCTGAGAGACAGCTGTCTGTACTGACATCCAGGTGACTGGTTGTGATGTACCTGGAGATGGATGTTGTACACAGTACCACATGTAGATATATATAGATATATGTTGTGTGTAGACTGACTCGAGTATGTAACCGGTCAGTGTAGAGATTTACCATATAAGTGATCCAGTTCTGTCGATTCTATATAATCGTTCAGTCTAGATTAATGCCATGTTGCCGCATGTTAATTATATTATTGCAAAGGTAGGCAGGCCAGTGTTGCAGGGTTGTCAGTGGATACCCTGAGGTCTGTATAATTATGTATAATTGTTCTGGTGATATAATTTTCATTGATTATGTGAATGCCATTTCCATGTGTTTCATTTGTATGTATATGTATGTACTGTGTTGTGTGGTGAGTCAGTAGATGTGATTGCTGACTGATTGCCTAATGATGTCACTAGCATGTGGGGTATGCTGACGGCATCATTATGTTGCAGGTTTGTGCAGTGTTGTTATCAGGTATACAATATTACTGCCCTAGGAGCTGTGTTGAGGATTTAAGGGGTCTCTGATTATTCAGGGGAATTCACAGTACTTAATGAGAGCAAGCAATTAGTTAATTTGCCTAATTAAGAGAATTAGTGCCAGCTGTCCGCGTAGCAACGGTGTTTTATATTAACGTAAATTGCCTTGCTGAAGTAGTTGTGATTGCTCACAGTAGTCCCTTGCAACGGTTGCAAGATTAGAGGAGGCAGTAATATTGGTATACTTTTGTTGTTGCCTAACCGTGTGTCATTACTGTTTGTGGGTACAGTAATTAACGTGTTGCAGTACCCGCAACCGTATGTGGGCGGTGCATTTATGTTGTTATGCATGCCACTGTAAGTGTGATCTATGTAACCTGGGGTTACTTTGTTTCCTTAAGTTGTGTTGAGGACTTAATGATTCAGTGAGTTAATTAATGGGAATTAATATTATAAGGGTTGCACATTTCTTGATGAGTGAGTGAGAGCTGTTAAAGGAGAACAGTGTTGAGCTTGTTGACATACGTTTCCGATGCAATTAATTGTCCGTGTGACAACTAATTGACCACTCTAGCTAATTATGTAATTAGCATTTTCATCATTAATTCACGTAGTGGGAGAGGATCTGTCAGAGTCTGTCAGTATTTGTGTTAACGTGTAATTTGCTCGAGACTAATTACCTTTCTGGGGTATACGCAATTAGTGGCTCATGATAATTAGTGGAGTAATTAACGTCTGGGTCTTGAGGACTCAAATGACTCGGTAAAAGCGAGGTCATGGAGCTAGCATAACTCGTTATATTAATCATATCCTGTCTGGTGACAGTGGATTAAGATGCACTCATGTTAATTAGGGGAGTAATTAACTCCTCGCCTTTGAATTCAGTGTTTAATGAGACCTGCTTAGGCAGTGCGGATTGAGACGTTTTATGTATGATTAATTATCGGTCTTGGTGACAGTTAATAATTGCTCAGGGTTAATAGGTTAATTAACACTCATTAAAGTGAATTTTGACATAGACTGGTGAGAAGCTACCAAGTTAGTGGTAGGCTTAGTTAACGTAACTCGATGGGGATTTAATTAGTGGTCCGTTTGAGTAGTATATTTAGAGCCAGATAGACCCACTTAACAAACAATGGGAGGTACTTATCAACAATGGACTCAGAGGCGGGGAGCCAGATAGGCCCACTTATCACACAATGGAATCAGAGGCGGTTGTGCCAGACAGTCCCACCTAAAATTTAGTCTACGGTGAGCTCGCACCATATTTCTACTTACTCTGGGTATCTCCTTAAACACCTTTCATTATTTAGGCTAATTAAAGGAAATATAATCGAACAAGACTGAATGGTCCCTTCAGGACTATATGCATATTGTCTGGGAGCGTATAGGGATATATACTCAAATAAATGAGGGTGAAATGAAATAATACTTGTTTTATACAATATATTAACAAAAGTACATAGTGGCTTAAACGTAGTCGTAATCTAATTCCCCCCCCATAATATTGATTAACTAGACCCCTCCTCCGTGCCCACAGGTCCGTTGATGAGGGTCTTCTCTCCTCCGTCCTGGGGGTGACGATGAGTGACAATGTGTCATCATCCAGAGGGAGAAAAGGAGTGTTGTGGTTCTTCTCTCACGTCTGGAGTGGTGGTGCTGACGTCATAGTGTTCCTCACCTAGTGGGGTGCTCGTCATAGTGTTCCTCACCTAGTGGGGGTGCTGACTCATAGGTTCCTCACCTAGTGGGGTGCTGACGTGAGAGGTTCCATAGTGGGTGCTACCTGCCTCACCTAGTGGGGTGCTGATGAGGTCCTCCTAGTGTGCATAGATGTTCCACCTAGGGTGCTGCGATAGTTCATCCCGGAATGGGTTGTCCTTCCTCTCCTTGTGGCTCGATGACGTCATCACTTTCACTCCCCGCGGTCACCCCTTGGGCTGAGGTGGATGGGTGGGGCTCAGGTGGTATGTCTGGATGACCATAGCCATAGGCTTTTGTATTTATTTAGGGAATAGCGTTTATCATCAAATGCCACCA
>WNGS01161227.1:0-11025 GCA_020271785.1 Procambarus virginalis
ACTCTTCATGGGCGTCTACAGGAAGCCCTAACACTATACTCTTCATGGTTGTCTACAGGAAGCCCTAACACCATACTCTTCATGGGCGTCTACAGGAAGCCCTAACACCATACTCTTCCTGGGTGTCTACAGGCAGCCCTAACACCAGAGACCTAAACTTTGGTGTCAAGGAATTATAAACAACTCGCAAACTTAAGTTTCAGACGTGTATATGTTGCTTGAAGAAGTGAGGGATGACGTCTCTTCACAGCAACCGTCATAGACAACATATATATATATATAAACACACACACACACATTTATACCTGCCTCACACATATTACTCACATTCACACTCTCGTAGGTGTATACTTCCTCTTTCTATCATAATAGATACATGCACCTGTATACATCCTCTCTCTACTACAACACTTACTTGTGTCAACACTTTCTAGTGTCATCACTCACTTATGTGAATTCTAGTTAGTGTAAACACTAGTTAGTGTAAACACTAGCTGTGATAAACACTAGTTAGTGTAAATACTAGCTGTTAAAACAGCAGTTAGTGTAAACAATAGCTCTAGTAAACACTAGTTAGTGTAAACAACAGCTCGAGTAAACACTAGTTAGTGTAAACAATAGCTCTAGTAAACACTCATATGTGTAACAGTTAACCACTGAAGAAGTTTATCTTAGTAAACGTTCACTTATTGCTGTCCTCGAGTTTCATGTTTAATAAAGTATTGTCACAAGTTATTGTTCGTATCTATTTCATCTATTCTATACGAGAGAATGTCTGTCTGTTCAAAGTTGGCGGCCACAAGGTTGAGGCTACCGTTACCCAAATTAAAACTTGCAGAGGGACTGGTCTTGCGTAAGGGATGAACATAGGCTGGTCGGGGTCGCATAAGTCAAAAGAGAACAGGGTGCTAAGGCCACCTCCACTTTCACTATAGGTTTGGGCACTGCCGGACATCTACATATCTATATTTAAAAAAAATCCTTTCGTCATCCAAAATATCGTAAAGTAATATGGACCATTATTCACTGATCTTGGGAAAATTACTAGAATTTTGTGCTGTCAATAATTTGGCCGCACTGGCATAAACCACACGATCCTTACACAGCGTCAAAGGTTTCTCAAGCAACGTCACTGTGGCACAGTAAGTAGTAACTTTTATTGTTTTGTATTTCACACCACTGAGCTCCTCTCGCTCTCGAACTCCCACACATTAGACAGTTATATTGTTTATAAGAGACAGGCAGGTGGGCAGAGACAGTGACACACACAGCTAGAGTTAGATAAAGAGGCAGAGACAGACACAAAGAAAGACAGAGACAGAGACAGAGATAGATAGATAGATAGATAGATAGATAGATAGATAGATAGATAGATAGATAGATAGATAGATAGATAGATAGATAGATAGATAGATAGATAGATAGATATATATATAGACGAATATATAGATGAACAGATAGATGGATAGAAAGCAAGAAGGATAGATAGAAAGCTAGAGGGATATATAGATTGAAGGATAAATGGCTGCACAGAAGGATGGACAGATAGCTGTATGGATTTATAGTTAGATATATGGATAGAAGGACAAAGTGACGGACAGATTGACAGATAGATTGATAGGTAGATAAATAGATGGATGGACAGAAGGAAGAATAGATTGATAGAGCTATGCATAGATGGATGAGTAGATTGATGGATAAATAGATCGAAATCCCCGTGGCGCGGTGTTAAAACCCTCGCCCCGCGCTTGTCGAACGATCTGGCCTGGGTTCGTATCATGGCCGGGGAGGATTGACTGGGTGCCAGTCTTTAACTGTAGCCTCTGTTCACCCAGCAGTGAATGGGTACCTGGTTGTTAAACGACTTGGCGGGTCGTACTCCAGGGAACATAGGATTAAGGACCTGCCCGAAACGCTATGGGTGCTTGTGGCTGTAGAATAATAAAAAACTATTCTATATATAAATAAATAAGGATGACATGATTGGTAGAAGGATGGATAGATGAATAAATAGATTTTTAATTGGATGGATAGATAGGTGGACAGACAGTTGGATAGATAGGTGGTAAATAGGCCGTTAGGTAAACGGACAGAAAGATCGATAGCTAGATGGATACACAGATGAGTGGATTGATAGATGAATAGATGTATAGATGATGGATGGATAGATAAATGTACAGAGGAATAGATGGATGGATTGATAGATGAATATATATAGTTAAGTAAAGGTAGATGGATAGATAGATATATGGACAGATGGGAGACAGACAGACCCGGGCAACGCTGGGTACCACCCTAATCTATACCAGAAGATACATTGTCTGTTGACAAAGTATGAGGCCAGACGTTTGGGGTCAGGTTCACCCAAATTGGCAGAGACAATGGTCTGGGGTCTGGGATGAACATAGGCTTGTCGGGGTCGCCATAATTAAGAAGAGAACAGCGAGCCTGGGTCACATTCAGACCCCCACGACGATTCTTGGCACTGGCTGCCAGCTAACTCTGTAAATAGTTTGAAAATAATCAATTCAAATCAATTATTTTTACTTATTTTAGAAATATGCATCATTATTCAGTGATTTTGGAAATATTTATTGAATATTTCTAATGTTCATTTAGAAATAAGTAATTCATTTCAGTAAGTAATTATCAAAAGATGACAACAAGCCGGTGAGACTATGTAGCACCATCAAATGATCTGGATATTCAAAAGGCGCTAAATATTACTTAGATGCCAATACAAGAACAAAAGTGCATAAGGCAAATGACATCAATTGTATCTGATTCACTAAGGCTGCTATCTAGGGACAAGTGACCGTGAGGGACAGTTGGGAAGCAAGATGAAAGCACGTCCAGGAGGACAAGACATTCAACAAGGATATCCACGTCCATGACAGGAACAGTGCAGTTTAGACAATAAGGAGCAGGGCGGCGCTTCTTTAAGTGCCCGTGAGTTAAACGTGTATGGCCAATATATAACCTTGCCAGAGCCGTTTCCCACCCCCGATTACGGAGGTAGGAGGAAGGCCATGGGGACACATTACCCTTAAGAGCACGCAGTTTGTTACCAGTAACAGAAGACCAACGACCCTGCCAACGGGCAAGGATTGAGAAATGAATAACTGGGTAGAAGTCAGAACAAGGAACACCTTTATGGGAGATGGGACAATTGTGGATAGCTTCCTTAGTGGCAGCATCCACACGCTCATTTAAGGACACACCATTATGGCTGGGAACCTAGCAAAACTCCAGTCTTAAGATAGGTTAGGTTAGATGAGGTAGGGTTGGTTAGGTTCGGTCATATATCTACGTTAGTTTTAACTCAAATTTAAAAATAATTCATTCATACAATATAAAATAGATAGCTTTATAATTTCATAAGAAAATAATATTGAAAAATATTTAAATTCATGAATACTTGGCTTACTAGGCAAATCGGGCCTTGCATAGTAGGCAAGTACGACGTTCTGGCTATTAGGTACAACATATATACACACACACACACATATATATATATATATATATATATATATATATATATATATATATATATATATATATATATATATATATATATATATATATATATATATATATAATATACAACTAATACAATTACGTCAAAAATTTATGTTCCTAATATAATATAATAATAATAAATTAAATTTAACTAATTGGAAACAATTTATTGAAAATAAAAACAATCACTCGGCCTATTAGGCAAATCGGGGCTTGCATAGTAGGCCAAGAAGTGCATTCTGGCTACTAGGTACGACATATAATATATATATATATATATATATATATATATATATATATATATATATATATATATATATATATATATATATTAGGGGTACCACCTCTGGTGCAATTGCAGGGACCCACATCCTCGAAGAAGAAAACAAAGAGCATTCAGAGAAGATCTTGTGGATTCTCACCGAATACTTAATTCTTTTCTTCTCCTACCACCCCTATTATTTTTTTGTATGTTTTGTTTTATTTTATTGCAATGCTACAGTTTACAGAGAACACACACACACACACACACAAATATATAACAATTAAACAATCAGCGTTCGAAGACCTCGTCCAGCTCCTCGGAGGTTGGGTGCGTACCCAGGATACAGCACGCATTTCCCCTCTGCACCGCGACACTGAGGCGCTGGAACAGGAAACTGGCTGCTCGTGGGTCTCTAGTTTCCCAATGAGTTCCTCACCAACCTCCTTTAAAACTTGAGTGCACATTTACCCCAAGCACCCAGAGTCTCTGAGCCTATCGGCACGAACCTCCAGAGTCTCTGAGCCTATCGGCACGAACCTCCAGAGTCTCTGAGCCTATCGGCACGAACCTATCGGCACGAACCTCCGAGTCTCTGAGCCTATCGGCACGAACCTATCGGCATATATATAATACATATATATATATATATATATATATATATATATATATATATATATATTTATATATATTAGTATATTTTGGTAGCAGTCTTTCCTGTAGACATATGTTATTAAATATGACCGAAAAATTAAGATTAATAATTCTAACACGAATTTTCTCAATTTTCCTTATGTTTGTTTTTACTGATGACGGTAAATGAAAAATCAATTCTCCAAAATTCATTCTTTATTTCTTAGTCTGACGCGACACTGAGCGCGTTTCGTAAAACTTATTACTTTTCAAAGACTTTAGTTTACACACACTGAACAGAGTTTAACAGCTTTTCGTTTTTATACCTGCATTGGGTGAGGTGACATGTTACAATGGTTTGGGGTGAGGTGAGAACAAACACAGAACACGAAACAATGGGTATAAGCTAAAGGGAAGAATAGATCTGTAACTGCAGAAGGCCTATTGGCCCATATTCTTGATGTTTCTATATTGGAGCGGAGTCTTGAAGTGGGTAGAATATAGTTGTGCGTTAATTGACTGTTGATTGCTGGTGTTGACCTCTTGATGTGTAGTGCCTCGCAGATGTCAAGCGCCTGTTGTCGCTGTATCTATCAATGATTTCTGTGTTGTTTGTTAAGATTTCTCTGGTGATGGTTTGGTTGTGGGAAGAGATTATATGTTCCTTGATAGAGCCCTGTTGCTTATGCATCGTTAATCGCCTGAAAGAGATGTTGTTTGTCTTGCCTATATATTGAGTTCTTTGGGGCTTACAGTCCCAAGTGGGCATTTGAAGGCATAGACGACATTGGTCTCTTTCAAAGCGTTCTGCTTTGTGTCTGGAGAGTTTCTCATGAGTAGGTTGGCAGTTTTCTTGGTTATAGTAAATCGTCAATTGTATCTTCTGATTTTTGTCTGTAGGGATAACGTTTCTATTACAATATCTTTCAGGACCCTTTCCTCCGTTTTATGAGCTGTGGAGAAGAAGTTCCTGTAAATAGTCTAATAGGGGTATAGGTGTTGTGTTAGTTGTATCTTCAGAGGTTGCATGGCGTTTCACTTTCCTTCTTATGATGTCTTCAATGAAACCATTGGAGAAGCCGTTGTTGACTAGGACCTGCCTTACTCTACAGAGTTCTTCGTCGACTTGCTTCCATTCTGAGCTGTGGCTGAGAGCACGGTCGACATAAGCGTTAACAACACTCCTCTTGTACCTATCTGGGCAGTCACTGTTGGCATTTAGGCACATTCCTATGTTTGTTTCCTTAGTGTAGACTGCAGTGTGGAAACCTCCGCTCCTTTCCATGACTGTTACATCTAGAAAGGGCAGCTTCCCATCCTTCTCCATCTCGTAAGTGAAACGTAACACAGAATTCTGCTCAAACGCTTCTTTCAGCTCCTGCAGATGTCTGACATCAGGTACCTGTGTAAAAATGTCGTCAACATACCTGCAGTATATGGCCGGTTTCAAGTTCAAGTCGACTAAGACTTTTCTTCAATAGTACCCATGTAGAAGTTTGCAAACAGGACGCCTAGGGGAGAACCCATAGCGACCCCATCTACTTGCTTATACATGTGCCCATCCGGGCTCAAGAAGGGTGCCTCCTTAGTACAAGCTTGGAGTAGTTTCCTCAGGATTTTCTGGCATGTCAAGGGGAGTACAGGCCGGGTCTCGATACACTCGGTCCACTATCATCCCGATTGTTTCATCCACAGGTACGTGGTGAACAGTGATTCTACGTCCAACGATGCTCTTCCCTGTAGCCCGTGTTCCCCGCAGTAAGTCAACAAATTCCTTCGGGGATTTCAGGCTGAAGTTGCACGGGGACATAAGGAGTCAGTAAGCCGTTGAGTCGTTTCGCCAGTCTGTACGTGGGTGTGGGTATCTGGCTGATAATTGGCCGAAGTGGGTTTCCAGGCTTATG
The DNA here is from genome assembly GCA_020271785.1 of Procambarus virginalis. NCBI lineage: Eukaryota > Metazoa > Arthropoda > Malacostraca > Decapoda > Cambaridae > Procambarus > Procambarus virginalis. Next base: position 6,319 of record WNGS01161227.1, read on the forward strand.
CGTCTTGACGTTTCCATACGCATATCCAGGTTTATATTCTCCAATAATCTTTGGCAGGTGGAGTCCGGATTTCTTGGCATTCACAGTTTCAATCAACTTGTTGACCTTTGTTTTCAATTCGGCTGTAGTGCCTTCGTTACCCTTTGGAATTAGTTTGGTCAGAGAGTATGTGGTTCATTTCCAGAATTCTCTTTCTTAAGGAGACGTATATTGGCGACTTGTCGCTCTCCTGACAACTATCTCTTGTTTCCACGAAGCTCTTGGCTGCGCTTTGAGCTGGGGTCAGTATGGTACTTCAGTTGCCTAACTTGTTGACAAAGGTCAACAAGTTGATTGAAACTGTGAATGCCAAGAAATCCGGACTCCACCTGCCAAAGATTATGGAGAAGATAAACTGGATATGCGTATGGAAAGTCAAGACGCATAAGCCTGGAAACCCACTTCGGCCAATTATCAGCCAGATACCCCACACCCAGTCAGACTGGCGCGAAACGACTCAACGGCTTACTGACTCCTTATGTCCCGTGCAACTTCAGCCTGAAATCCCCGAAGGAATTTGTTGACTTACTGCGGGGAACACGGGCTACAGGGATAAGAGCATCGTTGGACGTAGTAGAATCACTGTTCACCAACGTACCTGTGGATGAAACATCGGGATGATAGTGGACCGAGTGTATCGAGACCCGGCCTGTACTCCCCTTGACATGCCAGAAAATATCCTGAGGAAACTACTCCAAGCTTGTACTAAGGAGGCACCCTTCTTGAGGCCGGATGGGCACATGTATAAGCAAGTAGATGGGGTCGCTATGGGTTCTCCCCTAGGCGTCCTGTTTGCAAACTTCTACATGGGTACTATTGAGAAAAAAGTCTTAGTCGACTTGAACTTGAAACCGGCATATACTGCAGGTATGTGACGACATTTTTACACAGGTACCTGATGTCAGACATCTGCAGGAGCTGAAAGAAGCGTTTGAGCAGAATTCTGTGTTACGTTTCACTTACGAGATGGAGAAGGATGGGAAGCTGCCCTTCTAGATGTAACAGTCATGGAAAGGAGCGGAGGTTTCCACACTGCAGTCTACACAAGGAAACAAACATAGGAATGTGCCTAAATGCCAACAGTGACTGCCCAGATAGGTACAAGAGGAGGTTGTTAACGCTTATGTCGACCGTGCTCTCAGCCACAGCTCAGAATGGAAGCAAGTCGACGAAGAACTCTGTAGAGTAAGGCAGGTCCTAGTCAACAACGGCTTCTCCAATGGTTCATTGAAGAATCATAAGAAGGAAAGTGAAATGCCATGCAACCTCTGAAGATACACAACTAACACAACACTATACCCCTATATAGACTATTTTACAGGAACTTCTTCTCCACAGCTCATAAAACGGAGGAAAGGGTCCTGAAAGATATTGTTAATAGAAACGTTATCCCTACAGACAAAAATCAGAAGATACAATGACGATTTACTATAAAACCAAGAAAACTGCCAACCTACTCATGAGAAAACTCTCCAGACACAAAGCAGAACGCTTTGAAAGAGACCATGTCGTCTATGCCTTCAAATGCCCACTTGGGACTGTAAGCCCCAAAGAACTCAATATATAGGCAAGACAACAAACATTCTTTCTAGGCGATTAACGATGCATAAGCAACAGGGCTCTATCAAGGAACATATAATCTCTTCCCCAACCAAACCATCACCAGAGAATCTTAACAAACAACACAGAAATCATTGATAGATACAGCGACAACAGGCGGCTTGACATCTGCGAGGCACTACACATCAAGAAGTCAACACCAGCAATCAACAGCCAATTAACGCACACTATATTCTACCCACTTCAAGACTCCGCTCCAATATAGAAACATCAAGAAATATGGGCCAATAGGCCTTCTGCAGTTACAGATCTATCTTCCCTTTAGCTTACCCAGTTTCGTGTTCTGTGTTTGTTCTCACCTCACCCAAACCATTGTAACATGTCACCTCACCCNTCAGGTACAATGGTGTGACTGGATACAAGCATCAGTGCATGTGCCAGTTTCTCTGTTAGAGCCCGTTGAGCCCCTCCGTTTGATGTGTCAAAGATGTCGGGAATACTGCCCAGGTCATTACGCAGATAATGAGCTAGCTGCCTCACACAAGAGGTACGTATTAAACATTTTACTATTCAATAGCACTGTAAATGGAGTATTAACCACTTTTGAGAAAATATTTGGCAGTGTGAGGGGATTGACATGCATCCCTGGACTCCCGGTAGATACATCACGTTTCTTTTGATTTTGTGATTTCATGATACATTAACACCGCTGATAGGCATTATTAATATATTTTCCAAAATTTTACTTGTTTATAATATATAGAGAAGTTTCATAGAGAGTGGAGGCTTTTGCTTTAGGAATAAGGTTGGTAATGTAGACAAACTTGTCCACTCTGACATTAATACGCCAGATAATCAGTGCATTGTACGCGTAGTCACAATTGATATTTTTTATCCCATATGGTGCTAGTGTTACATTTTGCAAATATTGTATAATTAATATACTGTATAATAGGTATTGTATATCTATTACTGTATATATATTATAAATATATATCTGTATATTTTATATATATATAGATGTATATTATATTCATTATGTATATCATAACAACATTTATTACAATTATTTATATATATATATATAATAAATAATTTTCCAGATTGAGTTCCCAAAGTGACTTACAATCATGAGACTGATGAATTGCAAACATCATCTTCGGGCAGCCTCGTATCTCCTCATGTTCCACAGACTCGCCAGGAATCCATTCCAACTACTGCCGCCATTCACACGGCCTCGCATACATCCAGCCCACGCAAGGAGTCAAGGTTTTCATATGTTTTCAGTTTATTTTATAATAACTTGCCACCCACACACACACACACACACACACCACACATTCATAACAACAAATTGCAGGTAAAGGATAATATTCAGAGGTTGAAAATGGGAAATAGATTCACGGAAAATGAAAAGGAAATGTGTGAAACATTAAACGAAAGTTCCAAAGTGTGTTTGTACAAAATGAATCTTCAGGGAACCAGATACAATAAGAATTCCAGAAAACAACATAGAGCACATAGAGGTGTCTAGAGACGAAGTGGAAAAAATGCTCAAAGAGCTAAATAAGAACAAAGCAGTTGGTCCAGATGGAGTTTCACCATGGGTTCTGAGAGAATGTGCACCTGAGCTCAGCATCCCTCTTCAACTGATCTTTCAGGCATCCCTGTTTACAGGAGTTGTAGCTGATGTGTGGAAAAGGCTAACATAGTTCCAATTTACAAGAGTGGAAGCAGGGAAGACCCCCTTAATTATAGACCGGTATCATTGACAAGTGTAATAGTCAAAATATTGGAAAAAATAATTAAAACTAAATGGGTAGCACACCTGGAGAGAAATGATATAATATCAGACAGACAGTATGGTTTTCGATCTGGTAGATCCTGTGTATCGAATTTACTCAGTTTTATGATCGAGCAACAGAGATATTACAGGAAAGAGATGGTTGGGCTGACTGCATCTATCTGGACCTAAAAAAGGCTTTCGACAGAGTTCCACATAAGAGGTTGTTCTGGAAACTGGAAAATATTGGAGGAGTGACAGGTACGCTTCTAACATGGATGAAAAACTTTCTGACTGATAGAAAAATGAGGGCTGTGATCAGAGGCAATGTATCGGACTGGAGAAATGTCACAAGTGGAGTACCACAGGGTTCAGTTCTTGCACCAGTGATGTTTATTGTCTACATAAATGATCTACCAGTTGGTATACAGAATTATATGAACATGTTTGCTGATGATGCTAAGATAATAGGAAGGATAAGAAATTTAGATGATTGTCATGCCCTTCAAGAAGACCTGGATAAAATAAGTATATGGAGCACCACTTGGCAAATGGAATTTAATGTTAATAAATGTCATGTTATGGAATGTGGAATAGGAGAACATAGACCCCACACAACCTATATATTATGTGAGAAATCTTTAAAGAACTCTGATAAAGAAAGAGATCTAGGGGTGGTTCTAGATAGAAAACTATCACCTGAAGACCACATAAAGAATATTGTGCAAGGAGCCTATGCTATGCTTTCTAACTTCAGAATTGCTTTTAAATACATGGATGGGGATATACTAAAGAAATTGTTCATGACTTTTGTTAGGCCAAAGCTAGAATATGCAGCTGTTGTTTGGTGCCCATATCTTAAGAAGCACATCAACAAACTGGAAAAGGTGCAAAGACATGCTACTAAGTGGCTCCCAGAACTGAAGGGTAAGAGCTACGAGGAAAGGTTAGAAGCATTAAATATGCCAAAACTAGAAGACAGAAGAAAAAGAGGTGATATGATCACTACATACAAAATAGTAACAGGAATTGATAAAATCGACAGGAAAGATTTCCTGAGACCTGGAACTTCAAGAACAAGAGGTCATAGATATAAACTGGCTAAACACAGATGCCGAAGAAATATAAGAAAATTCACTTTCGCAAACAGAGTGGTAGACGGTTGGAACAAGTTGGGGGAGAAGGTGGTGGAGGCCAAGACCGTCAGTAGTTTCAAAGCGTTATATGACAAAGAGTGCTGGGAAGACGGGACACCACGAGCGTAGCTCTCATCCTGTAACTACACTTAGGTAATTACACTTAGGTAATTACACCCTGTTGGGAAG
>WNGS01161228.1:24167-37233 GCA_020271785.1 Procambarus virginalis
ATATATATATATATATATATATATATATATATATATATATATATATATATATGTATAATTACATATATATATAAGCTAATCGAAACAACTAGAGACCCTAGGGCTGCCAGTTTTCTTTTTCAGCGCCTTAGTGTGGCAATCCAGAGAGGAAATGCTCACTGCAGCCATTGTTCCTGCCCGCCATCTGAGGAGCTTGAGGAGCTATTCAACTTGTGACAAGCAGCCTTGTACCCTTCATGTAATCAATATTGTAACTTTTTTTGTGTAATGACATTTTCAAATAAAGTTAGATAAATATACACACATACCAAAAGAATAGGGGTGGTAGGAGAAGAAAATATCAAAGTGTTCAGTGAGGATCCACAAGGTCTTCTCTGAATACTCTTTATTTTCTTCTCCGAGGCTATGGGTCCCTACACTTGCACCAGAGGTGGTACCCCTTATATATATATATATATAATATATATATATATATATATATATATATATATATATATATATATATATATATATATATATATATATATATATATATATGCGAACAAGCCTGAATGGTCCCCAGGACTATATGCGAATGAAAACTCTGGGGTGTGAGTTTTCATTCGCATATAGTCCTGGGGACCATTCAGGCTTGTTCGCATTTGTGTTCCTCACGTGTTGCCCCCCCCAAAAATGAGGTGATTTGATAAAATGCTATGCCCAAGATAACCATCCAGGTGCCGGCGGGGAAGTGGCTCAAATAGCCCAGGCTATCACTTCCTTATGTCCGGTCGTGATGGTCAAGTGGTTTAAGGCATCCCTGTACATACCAGTTGCGTTGCTCCTGGGAGTATGGATTCGAGTCACTTATGGGGTGTGAGTTTTCATTCGCATATAGTCCTGGGGACCATTCAGGCTTGTTCGCATTTGTGTTCCTCACGTGTTGCCCCCCAAAAAATGAGGTGATTTGATAAAATGCTATGCCCAAGATAACCATCCAGGTGCCGGCGGGGAAGTGGCTCAAATAGCCCAGGCTATCACTTCCTTATGTCCGGTCGTGATGGTCAAGTGGTTTAAGGCATCCCTGTACATACCAGTTGCGTTGCTCCTGGGAGTATGGGTTCGAGTCACTTCTGGGGTGTGAGTTTTCATTCGCATATAGTCCTGGGGACCATTCAGGCTTGTTCGCATTTGTGTTCCTCACGTGTTGCCCCCCCAAAAAATGAGGTGATTTGATAAAATGCTATGCCCAAGATAACCATCCAGGTGCCGGTGGGGAAGTGGCTCAAATAGCCCAGGCTATCACTTCCTTATGTCCGGTCGTGATGGTCAAGTGGTTTAAGGCATCCCTGTACATACCAGTTGCGTTGCTCCTGGGAGTATGGGTTCGAGTCACTTCTGGGGTGTGAGTTTTCATTCGCATATAGTCCTGGGGACCATTCAGGCTTGTTCGCATTTGTGTTCCTCACGTGTTGCCCCCCAAAAAATGAGGTGATTTGATAAAATGCTATGCCCAAGATAACCATCCAGGTGCCAGCGGGGAAGTGGCTCAAATAGCCCAGGCTATCACTTCCTTATGTCCGGTCGTGATGGTCAAGTGGTTTAAGGCATCCCTGTACATACCAGTTGCGTTGCTCCTGGGAGTATGGGTTCGAGTCACTTCTGGGGTGTGAGTTTTCATTCATATATATATATATATATATATATATATATATATATATATATATATATATATATATATATATATTAAAGTTTGTGAGGGTACCACCTCTGGTGCCAATGTGGGGACCCATAGCCTCGGAGAAGAAAATAAAACGTATTCAGAGGAGACCTTGTGGTTTCTCACTGAACACTAATATTTTCTTCTCCTACCACCCCCATTCTTTTGTATGTACACATATATATTTGCTTTATTTGAACTTTGTTGTTATATATATATGTTGTATATATGTATGTATGTATATATATATGTTATATATATATATATATATATATATATATATATATATATATATATATATATATATATATATATATATATATATATATATATATATATATATATATTGTGACGGTAAAGTGTTGGAGTGTTGGTGTTCGGCAGTCCTCCAATGGCAGGTGTCAATGCCTGGTCACACTTAAAAAAAAAAGAGACTGCTTGTCTGTTTGTCTGTGGTAAGGTAAGGGAAGACACGCAAAACACAAAGTATAAACAAAGAAACTTTAATTACTTTAGAAAACAAAATATGAACAAAGACAATCCCTTGGCTTAAATGAAATTTTAAAACAAGTCAACAAACACAAGAAAACATAAATAATTACTAGAGATGAAATTACAGTAATATAAAGTTATAGTACAATAAAAATCAGGTGCTGAGAATATTGGCTAAAGCTGCTACCTCCCTTAGTATACGACCGCCAGAGCTTAGTATACCAGAGAGAGATGTCAACTCTAAGAGCACAAAGAATATTCTGAGGAAGACGGCTGCAGCTAGCCCAGACGTCGACTCGGGTAGATGGCATGAGTGGTGCAGGTGCAAGTGTGCTGTCGGCGACACCAGCCAATCACAAGCAGGCAGGCAGAAAATGGGTCGTTAGCTCGTTGAAGACGGGCAGTGAGCCAGCGTGTGGGGGGTGAAGGGGGTTGCAGGGTACGTTTTGCTTTCTGGTCAAAACGTTTTGTGCTACTAGTGGACGTATCTTGAATGTAGCCTCTTGTACTTGTGATATGACATAACTTGGATAGAGAAGAGCAGGCTCAATCTTTCTTGAAAGAGATTATCGTCACAACTCTCCCCCGAAGCCTGCTTGTTCCGGAAGAAGTTACGTCTTCAGGTGGTAGAGTGGTAGATGGAGCTGCCTCTACTTCATAAACTCTGGAGAGGGCGTCGGCTATGATGTTGTCAGTACTCTTGATGTAGCAGATCTCCAGGTTGAAATCTTGTAGATATAAAGCCCATCGTAGAAGACGTTGATTATTGAATTGGGCTTGATGCATGAAGCGTAGAGGATTGTGGTCCGAGTAGATGGTGGTAGACCGAGCACCTTGGAGGTATGGTGCAAAGTGCTGCATCTTCAGGACGATGAGTAGCTCCCTTTCGATCGTGCTGTAGTTCCTCTGGTGTGGTTGAACCTCCTCGCCTCGTTGTTGCATCAGGATGGCTCCCGTTGCCGGTACCACTGGCGTCGACATGGAGGAGGAAAGGCTTCATGATATCTGGCGAGGCGAGAATGGAATTAGAACATGGTAAAGGAGCACTATTATTGTCCTGAAAATAGGTATGAAGATTTCCGAGTTGAAAAGTGCTGACTCAGTGTCAGTACTTTCGGGAGGAGAAGCAGGGAAGGTCTCACTGTGGAGGTATGGACCTTTAAAGGTAGAGTAGGTTAGCAACACAGTGGGGAGAGTACCGTTATATAGCTTCAGGAGGTTGATGTGGCACAACTGGGTCTTCCGCCGCCTATCTGGAGTCTCTAGAACGTAGTTGTTATTGTTTCTGCACTCCTTGATGCGGTAGGGCCCTGAAAACCTGTTTTGCAAGGGAGAACCTGGGATAGGAAAGTAGGCAAGCACGAAGTCTCCCGGTTTAACTTTCCTTACTTTGCTGTTCTGGTCGTAATGAGTCTTCATCCTCTCTTGGGCTTTCAATAGATTGTCCTTAGCAAAGTTATGCACCCTCTCTAGAATGTGTTGTAGGTTTTGAAGAAACTGGGGCACATTCTGATGCTCACTGAAGGTGGCATCACGTAGGGAGTCTTTGAAAGCTTTGAGAGGAGTACGGCACTTTCGTCCGTAGAGCATCTCATAAGGAGGTACTCCTAGAGACTCATTTGGAAGACTTCTGAAAATACACATAATGAGGTCAAGTTGTTATCCCAATCCTTAGAGGTCTCATTGCAAATTTCTTTAGGAGTGCTTTAATAGTCTGATGACTACGCTCAAGAGAACCCTGTGAAGCAGGATGATAGGGGCTGGATAGCACCTGTGTGATGTTGAACTCTTCCAGTGTCCTCTTGAAGAGATCACTGGTGAAGTTGGTGCCACAGTCACTATGAACCTCCCTTGGAAATCCATACTGGGTGAAGATCTTCAATAAGTGTTTCACCACAGTAGCAGCTGTAATGTTCTTTACTGGAACTGCTATGGGGAATCTGGTGGTAGGACACAGGATGGTTAGTATATAGGCGTTGCCCGAACTGGTCCGAGGTAAAGGACCAACACAGTCTATAATAAGTCTGTGGAAAGGTTCCGCAGGCATTTGGATGGGTGTCAGTGGTGCTCTGGGGATAGAGATGTTCGGTTTACCTGCCAGCTGACATGTATGACACTGTTTAACGTACTGTTTGACGTTATTAACCATACCTGGCCAGTAGTAGTCTTGTCGAATTCCGTGGTAGGTTTTGTTAAAACCGTAGTGTGAAAGTGTTCCATGGGCCAGGTGTAGAATAGTGGGCCGCAGGCTGGTGGGAATCACGAGTTGTTCGACATTGGCCCAATCGTCATCCTCCTTCAGTTTACTGGGTCTGTATCTGCGGTAGAGCAACTCGTTCTCTAGAAAGAATCCAGGGATACTGTCAGGTTGAGTCTCAGCCTGGAAGAATAATGGTGTCAAGGTAAGATCTTCCCTCTGTAACTTACGGAACTCCAACGTGGTAAGATTTGGGAGTAGTTTCAGAGGGTCTTGAGGGACAGCGGTAGCAGTAGAGTCAGCTGGTTGCGGTCGTGCAGCTTGTGCACGGGTGGTCACTAAAATCAGAGGAGAAACTTCATCACTCTCTTGAACCTTTGCTGGAACATACTCAAAGATTGGATTATCCATTGCAGAGGTACACACCTGGGATTTGTCCATGACGATCAGGTTGGTCGGTTGCAGGTCTTCTGCCAAGTCGTTGCCCAGGAGAAGTTGCACTCCAGGCATGGGAAAAGGCTTTTCCCTGATGGTGACTTGGACTTCACAGGTCACGAAGGGACAATCCAGGTGGATTCTGGCGAGAGGATAAGGAGTAGTAGCAGTGAGATCAGTGATGAAGACGGTTTCCCCGGTGTAGGTGATATTGGGCACAGCTGTTTTCAAGATTATTGATTGAAGAGCCGCTGTGTCCCTCAAGATCTTCAGTTTGAAACGTCCCTCCGAATCTGAACCGTTGGTAGAGACAGTTCCAGGATACAGGTGTTTACTGAAGAGAGAAAGATCATTAACATGAACACCAACATTCATCACAGGCTTACCGGACTTAGGAGGAGTCTGTTTGGGTTTAGTGGATTCAGTATTACTTTTGTATTGAGACTTACTACATTTATCTATGGTATGTGCATAGAGTCTACAATACTTACAGTACAATTGCGAGCTAGCTTGATCTGTACTCACTTTCTCGTAACTGTACCAAGACTTCTTACTGGTAGGTGGTTCTGGTGTTAGCCGGTGGATGAGGCTGTAGGTGTCAGCCGACTTCGCACATTTTATGTAGTCGGTCTCTTCTTTATCTGCTAAATATAAACGGACAGGAGGAGGTACATGCCTCAAGAATTCTTCAACTAGCATGAGGTTGACGAGTTCTGCAAAGGTAGAGACATGTGCTGTTTCCAGCCATTTCATAAAATATCTCCTTTTGGTGTTGGCAAATTCTAGAAAGGTGGTGGTACTTGCCTTAAGATGATCACGGAATTTTCGTCGGTAGCTTTCAGTGGAGAGAAGGTAGGCGTCCAACACTGCTTGCTTCAGGGTCTGGTAGTTATTCTCAGACGCCAAAGTACTGAGAGTGACTGCAGCTCTACCTGTGAGATGTACTCTGAGAAGGGTAGCCCATTGGTCGGCAGGCCAGCTAAGTTGATTAGCTAGGGTCTCAAAGGTGGTAAAAAAGACGTCAATCTCTATCTCTACGAACGGTGGCATTAACTTAAATGGGAGACATTGAAACTTACAGGAAGACTAGCGGTAGCTTGTTGGCGCTGAGCGTGGTGTGTAGTTTCCAATGTGAGTTCTTGTCGACGATATTCGAGTGCACTATCAGCTAGCCGTTTACTGTGCTCACGTTGTAACTCCAGATCACGTTCTTTGAGGGCCAGCTCTCGTTCCTTGAGGTGGATCTCTCTTTCCTGTTCTTCTTTCTTGATGGCAGCTGCTTCCTTTTGTTGCTCCTGCTCGATCTTGGCAAGTTCGAGTTTAAGTTTCTTAGTGGCCAAGTCTTGTTTATTTGCAATAGAGTAATTTTCGTGACTTTCATGGTCAATTGTCCCTTCATCTAAGAGGTGATCCAAGAGTATGTTGTGTATGTCATTTTTGTTGGCTCCATGGGGAACATCTAGTTGATACTCACATGCAAGAGCTTGTAATTCGGTCCTCTTGGCACGACTTAAGTTCCCTATTTCACCTGCTGGTTCTGTACGGAAAGCTTGGAGATGAAACATTGTGAAAATTAGCAAATAAATGTACAACGAATATACTGTTGTGATATGGTGAATGTCAGAAACAAGACAACGTGGCAACTGGTACCTATCCTGTGGAATCTTCAACAATTAATATTAATTCAAGATGGTAAATGATTAATAAATGAAGATCGCAGGAAATCTTGTACCCGGTACTCACTGTAAGAGGATAAGGGCAAGAAAATCCTACTAAGTAAGCGAAACTGAGTTTCTAAAACAAATAAAACATTTTATTGCTCCAAAAGTGAATTAGGTAGTCCAAGAATGTAGGCATACCTTGTCGAGTCTATAGAACATAAGCAAGTTTTTCCCACTGAATGAAATATGATACTTACAGAATTAGCAAACTTTTGTGCTCTGAAAAAAGAAAGCTAATTCCCTACCTAAGTAAATATCATCATCTCTGACCGACGTGTAGGGGTGCGAGTGTCAACTGGTGACGAGAACTGTTGCTGAGGTCCCAACTCGGCAATAAAGTTCGTTCTAGAGGAACTATGGCCCTCTTTATCCTCCTAGAGTCGGATTGCAGAAGATTGGGTGCTTTGACCCGAAGACAAACCAAAGTACCAGGGTACCCAAAATGATGATCTGCCGAAAATATGAGAAATATCCTAGAGACAAAAGGTGGTAAACACGGATAATAACATGAAGAGAGAGATGACCAATTAAGAGAATGAATGAGGCCTACAGTCACCACGTAATCCAAAGTTGTCTCACACTCACCATATGCTACTCCCGGAATGCACAATACACACAGCACCATATGAATAAGAAAATTGAAAATATTGAAAAGCAAGTGTATCAAAGCCAAGTACGCTTACCACAAATTGACGTTCTGATACCAGTACCTGAGTGAAGCTCCCGGACAGGCCCCCATGTATATGACGGTAAAGTGTTGGAGTGTTGGTATTCGACAGTCCTCTAATGGCAGGTGTCAATGCCTGGTCACACTTACAAAAAAAAAGAGACTGCTTGCCAGTTTGTCTGTGGCAAGGTAAGGGAAGACACGCAAAACACAAAGTATAAACAAAGAAACTTTAATTACTTTAGAAAACAAAATATGAACAAAGACAATCCCTTGGCTTAAATGAATTTTTAAAACAAGTCAACAAACACAAGAAAACATAAATAAACATAAAAGTACATTTTGCTAGAGTTGAAATTACAATAATATAAAGTTATAGTACAATAAAAATCAGGTGCTGAGAATATTGGCTAAAGCTGCTACCTCCCTTAGTATACGACCGCCAGAGCTTAGTATACCAGAGAGAGATGTCAACTCTAAGAGCACAAAGAATATTCTGAGGAAGACGGCTGCAGCTAGCCCAGACGTCAACTCGGGTAGATGGCGTGAGTGGTGCAGGTGCAGGTGTGCTGTCGGCGACACCAGCCAATCACAAGCAGGCAGGCAGAGAATGGGTCGTTAGCTCATTGAAGACGGGCGGTGAGCCGGCGTGTGGGGGGAAGGAGGTTGCAGGGTACATTTTGCTTCCTGGTCAAATCGTTTTGTGCTACTGGTGGACGTATCTTGAATATAGCCTCTTGTACTTGTGATATGACGTAACTTGGATAGGGAAGAGCAGGCTCAATCTCTCTTGAAAGAGATTATCATCACAATATATATATATATATATATATATATATATATATATATATATATATATATATATATATATATATATATAATATATATATATATATATATATATATATATATATATTATATATATATATATATATATATATATATATATATATATATATATATATATATATATATATATATATATATATATATGTATATATATACAGTGGCACCTCGACATACGATTGCCCCTACTTACGATAAATTCGAGTTCCGATATAAATTTCATCAAAAAATGCGACTCGACATCCGATGGTGTCGTCGACATCCGATGGTGTCGTCGACATCCGATGGTGCCGTCGACATCCGATGGTGTCGTCGACATCCGATATTTGTTGGTACACGTTCAGGTCGGCCAAGCGCGTGGTTGCCGGTCACGCGGTCCGACCTGCCTCAGTTTACTACAGCTACCCACTTAGTGACGATCGCGCCTATAAGAAATTCCGCTTTTGTGGTGATTTTTTGCATTTTGAACATTAAAGTAATTGTTTTCTATTGCGCCATGAGTCCCAAGAAAGTCAGTGGTAAGGCTCAACATATGAGATCCCATGTAAGAATGACCATAGAGCAGAAACAAGAGATCATTTGTAAAAATGAAGACGGTGTGCGGGTCGGTGAACTGGCTAGGCAGTACAACAAATCTCAGTCAACGATATCCACCATACTGGTTAAGAAAAAGGACATTATGGGTGCTAAAGTGATGCATCATTACAGACAAATGTTAAATCGAATGGAAAAACAAATGTCTCTTGACAAATTTGTAGTGAGACAAACAAGCACTGAACCACAACCAGGTCCTAGTGGTATTCAGGCAAAACGTAGGAGAGAGAGTACCCCAGAGAAAACATCACTGCCTGATGTGATAATGGAAGGAGACTCCCCTTCCAAACAGTAACAACTCTCCTCCTTCCCCCTCATCACCATCTTCCATAGCCATCGAAATCCCTCCATAAAGGTAAGTGAAGTTTTGGTACTGTATTGTAGTTAGAAAAAAACATTGTATTCAGTATAAAATGTATTTTTATGTTAATATTTTGGAGGGTGGGGAACGGATTAATTCAAATCCCTTTATTTCTTATGGGAAAATTCGCTTCGACTTCCGATATTTCGACATACGATCCGTCTCTGGGAACGGATTAGCATCGTAAATCGAGGCCCCATTGTATATATATATATATATATATATATATATATATATATATATATATATATATATATATATATATATATATATATATATATATATATATATATATATGTCGTACCTAGTAGCCAGAACGCACTTCTCAGCCTACTATGCAAGACCCGATTTGCCTAATAAGCCAAGTTTTCACGAATTAATTGTTTTTCGACTACCTAACCTACCTAACCTAACCTAACCTAACTTTTTCGGCTACCTATCCTAACCTCACCTATAGAGATAGGTTAGGTTAGGTTAGGTAGGTTGGTTAGGTTCGGTCATATATCTACATTAATTTTAACTCCAATAAAAAAAAATTGACCTCATACATAATGAAATGGGTAGCTTTATCATTTCATGAGAAAGCAATTTGAGAAAATATATTAATTCAGGGAAACTTGGCTTATTAGGCAAATCGGGCCTTGCATAGTAGGCTGAGAAGTGCGTTCTGGCTACTAGGTACGACATATATATATATATATATGTATATATATATGTATATATATATATATATATATATATATATATATATATATATATATATATATATATATTTAAGATAATAGGGAAGGGAGTACCACCTCTGGCTGGAAGAAGGGGGACCCATAGCCTCGGAGGAAATCACACATAACGCATTGGAGGGAATGTAGGTCCCCTCCAATACAGTTTCTGTGTGCTTTTCTCCTACCACCCCCTTCCTTTTTTTATGCTTTATTGTGTATTTAAAGGTTACAAAACATACAAGACAAATGCCTAAAGGTTATGGATCTCTTGAAGCTCCTCCGCTTCCGGACAGGAACCAAGGACGCAGCAAGCATTTCCCCTCTGGATCGCCACACTGAGGCGCTGAAACAAAAAACTGCAAGCCCTTGGGTCTCTGGTGACGTCGATGAGCTTGGAACCCAATTCCTTGAGAAATCCCAAGGCACTCTTGCCCCAGGGGCCATGCGTCTCAGACGCTATGGGAACAAAGAGGTATTGGCCTGCCAGTCGCCTGTATTTGAGAGATTTTGCTGTTTCCCTGTGGTTGGCCGCCCCACCTGCTTGATCAGCTCCGAAGTGTACATAGGTGTCAGCCAGGGTGGATACACATGTGTAGTCCCACACCAACTGTCTACCCTCCTTCCATGAGTATATGGTGATGCCATCAGGGCGAAGTGCGGGGAAATCCGGGTTCTGGACCCCTACGATGTGAGGTTCTCTCTCCGCTGGGCACTTAGCTGAGACGAGGCTTCTCTTGATGATGTCATTGACCTCGTTGTGTCTTGCATGCCAGCCCTTTGTGCTTCCGCAATGCAACCCATGCAGTCCGTATTGGTCTGCTTCCACCCTGTTGCAAATACACTTGTATTCAGTGTGAATTGGGGCACCAAGGCGGAAGGCCACTGTTACACGAAGGGATTCTGGATCTAGGCGAGTGCCCATTGCTGACATGGGTACTGCCAGGAGGAAGTCTCCTGCATGGGGGGCACGCACTGCTCTGAGGCGGGCTTTCTCCTTGTCTGATGATATATATATATATATATATATATATATATATATATATATATATATATATATATATATATATATATATATATATATATATATATATATATATATATTGTGATGATAATCTCTATTATATACACGTGTATATATAGAAATATATACACGCCGCGAGCGGCGCGCAACCCAACTACTGGACCAGCAACTCCCGTGCCAGCCACCCACAGCCCCAGACGCCACCTCTACACCAAGCCAGCCAGCCGTTCTCACTCTCGTCACCTCAAGCCATCCCTGATAGCACTGTTGCAGCTCTGATACACTTCGCAACGGAGCTCTCAGGTGGAGATCTCACACAACGGTACAGAATACTTAATGAACTATACAAGGTGAACAACCTTCCAACGTTCGTGATCCCAGAGGCCATGTTTATCGAAGGCTCCTCTCCACCAGAGTCCGTCCCCGCACCAGTGAAGCCTGTCAACCCGGACCCTATTGCTCCAGTGATAACAGAGACTACATCAGATGAAACGATCCTGCCACCAACTTCTCCTGCAAGCTACGCCACGTCTTCTGATGACGACTCGAATGCCTATGTTGAGATCGAAGCACAATCACCACCCCCAGCACCGGAGGCCATCGCTGCACAATCAACACCCGCAATGCCAGTGAAATCTCCAAGAGTTGCCAAACTCTACGAGGAACGTGATAAAAACCCCATAGGATCTCCCGAATTCAGACGCGTCAACAGCAAAATTTTCAACACAAGGTATGCAAAATGCATGCTGAACGATCCAAACCGAAATTACGAGGTACCGAACGAAGTAATCCTATTGGAATGTGACGACATCACACTGTTTAAGGATCTTTTCCCAAAAGACTACGCCCAGTTCATGGAAAAACATCAAATGACTACTAGAAGCAAGAAAAAATAGAAGAAAGACGAAAGCAGAAAGAAACCTACTGAGGGCAGCTGCCCTCTTCCCCCTCTTTAGGGGGATGGGGACCTAATTTTGCTCGTTTCGAGATGGTGGTACCCGACGTAGAAGACAGACTCTACACACCAAGAGGAAAGAAAATCTGCCACTGCCGCCTTCCAGACCCGTCTCCCAGCCTAGCCAGATCTGGGGTTGCTACAGCATCGACTATTTGGACACGCAGCTGGGTCAAGCCCTGGCACTTTTCTCTTCAACTCCAGCATCTCCTCTCACCGACTTCTCTTCAGCTGTCCCCACTTCAAGGCTCGCCCCAATAGGCATCTTCTCCTGTATCATTCAGATTCATTCAGATATATATACACACACAAATAGACACCCTCCCAGCAGTTGAATCGAACCCAGAGAGTACAGGTGTTCGTGCAGCTGCCATAACTGGTATGCCTTAACCGATTACACCAACTCAGACCCCTTATATCAAGAAAACTGAGTTTGCTGAGTTTGTTTGAGGGGCCTGAGTTGGTGTAGTGGACACAACACTGCCATGACTTGTGATACACTGTGGTGGTATACTGATGGTGTAGTGGACGCAAAACTACCATGATTGGTGACTGTGGTGGTATACTGTTGGTGTATTGGGCACCACACTACCATGACTGGTGACTGTGGTGATATACTGTTGGTGTAGTGGACACAACACTACTATGATTAGTGACACACTGTGTTAAAAATGTTTTGTATTAGTCTTAGAGAAAAATGTTGTCAGCTCCATACTGTTGGTTTGAGCCACTTCTTAAAGTTCACCAATCATCTGATGTTCTTCAAAGACGTGTTCTTTGTGTTCAACAACCTTCTGTTCTTCCTTACAGACATCTTCTTAGTGTTCAACAACCTTCTTATCTTCCACACAGACATGTACTTAGTGTTCAAGAACTTTCTTATCTTCCTCACAGTCACGTTCTTAGTGTTCAAGAACCTACTTATCTTTTTCACAGACATGTGCTTATTGTTCACCTACCTTTCTCACAGACGTGTACTTAGTATTCACCCCCCGTTTTCCTCACAGTCATGTTCTTAGTGTTCAACAACATTTTCATCTTCCTCACAGACGTGTTCTTAGTGTTCAAGAACCTACTTATCTTTCTCACAGACGTGTTCTTAATGTTCACCCACCTTTCTGATATGTTCTTAGTGTTCACTTATCCTTCTAACATGTTCTTAGTGTTCACCACCGCTTCCTATCTTCCTGACAGGCCCTAGAAGCTCTGGGGATCGAAGACCTGTTCTCGAGCCGCAGTGATCTCACCAACTATGTCCGGGGCACCAACCTGAGTGTGAACACCGTCATCCACAAGGCCGTGGTGGAGGTGAACGAGGAGGGCTCCGAGGCTGCTGCTGCCACAGTCATCTCGATC
>WNGS01161229.1:2634-19173 GCA_020271785.1 Procambarus virginalis
TGTTGAGTATCCACTCAATTTAACGGCCTATATGGGGCTGTACCCTAGTCGTTATTTCCGGAGCTCCGTTATTTCCGAAGTCAAGTCGGGTCGGGTAATTTTTCAAGTAACATTCAGGTAGGATATATTTTATACTGTATAACTAAAATTAAATAAAGTTCATTGTGTAATTGCGTTCCAATTTAGTGCCAAGCCGACGATTAAGCCAGCTGGTGGCTGCTGCATATGATGTTTGAACACGGTCTGATCAAGTCCAGATGGGTGGGAAAAAATTGGTTCATTCCTTTGTATTGCAAAATATTTCATGTATCAATCAGTGATTGTTAATATTTTCTCAATAAAATTTTAGAGATGTGTTTTGTTTTACCCTGAACAGCGCAGGTAATGTATTTTTAATGTTATGACACAGGCTGTGGCGGCCAGGCCATAACAATGGCGATCGAGACTTGCCACTGAGAGCTAGCCAAGACGAAATATTTTGAGCTCACCTTTTCTCTGCTAATGATAGAATTTGCAGAGATTAATATGTAGCTTTTGTTTAAAAAAAACACTATGTTGAAATACTATAATAAAATTGGTAAATTGACTTACTTTTAATGAAGCTGAAGATTACGTCATCCTCTGCAGCGCTTGTTTCATATTGTTCAGTATTATATACAGGGTACATACAGTATGAACACTTATTTTCAGGCATTCACTTCACACAACAGCTAGCCTTACTACTAATTCACACGAGTTCTAATTCTAATTCACAATTGAAAATTATTTCTACTGTATATTTACACTGTACAGTATCTTTTGTCAAGGCTTAAATAATCATTAACACTTACAATACTGTACTCTATCAACACTTTTTACACTAATTTATATGCCTTTCAATCATATTTTATATCGTTAGTGGAGGCTACACGACTTTTGATGGGAATTCAGCATCAGCGGGTGCAACATGGCTTGCAGAGCATTCGTTGCTGGCGGATGCTCCAGGACTTGTCGATGGGAATTCAGCATTGGCGGGTGCAGCATATCTTGCAGAGCATTCGTTGCCAGCGGAGGCTACACGACATGTTGATGGGAATTCAGCATCGGCGGGTGCAGCATATCTTGCAGAGCATTCGGTGCCGGCAGAGGCTGCACAACTTGTTGATGGGAATTCAGCATCGGCGGGTGCAGCATAGCTGCAGAGCATTCGTTGCCAGCGAAGGCTGCACGACATGTTGATGGGAATTCAGCATCGGCGGGTGAAGCATAGCTTGCAGAGCATTCGTTGCTGGCCGAGGCTGCACAACTTGTTGATGGGAATTCAGCATCGGCGGGTGCAGCATGGCTTGTAGGGCACTCGTTGCCAGCGGATGCTGCATGACTTGTTGAATTCCCAGTGGGTGCTTTCATGAACCGTTGAAATCATGAATTTATCTATTTTTCTCTGAATCTGATTTTCTCTGGCTAATATTCTGAGACATTGCTCTCAGCCGCGCGAGTTAACAGTAAACAAAGCGGTCACATGGCCAGGCGCAGTACGTTCTAGGTCCGTGGGAAAAAAAATACCTATTGCGTATACTATAAAAGGTATTTAATAAGAAAACAAAGAATTTTGTTTAATAACAATTGTTTTAAAATATTTTATTAATAATAATTTAGAATTTTCTTCATAAAACTGAATCATTTTGAAAGAAAGTTAAGATTTAATATACCACTCTGGATGATTGCCTGGTCGCCATGTGAGGGGCTGCCGATGCCAAAACAAACCCAATACCAACCGTCGGTAATATCGACCACCAGACCGGTATACAAGGCTCCAGATACCGATCTCCCAAACCAGTCGTTAATACCGGCAGATCGGTATAAAAGAGGCCGTTAAATTGAGTGGATACTAGTGTATAGTGTGTAAATAGATTGTATATATATATATACTTAAAGTAGCATGATACATAGTAAATATATGCAGCATATATGTACACAAGTGTCATGCACGTAACACAGTGTCTTTGGACAGTACAAATGTTTTACTGCCATAATATAGTGTACGTGTTCATTGTACATAGGATTAGCACGTAAAAACAAAATGTATTTGAAACTGTGCGCAAAAAATTAACAAAAATATATTCGCGGCAACTCGCACGCCCAGCCCCGGGCACCCTACTGGCCCCGGGAGCGTACGTCACTGGTGAATGGGGAATGATGACGTCATGCGCCAACTTACGGACCCCATAGCAGCCAAAGTAAGTACAATTTCAATTTTTTTTTTACATACCCATACTGAGGGAAGGATTTTTGACACTTTAAAATCAAAAGAATTTTTTCCAGAGAATTTATTTCCTGTGCACTGTGGGGGGTGTCATATTTGGAGGCAACGCAGTTAAGGGGTTAAAGATACAGTAATGGATGCAGCATCACTCAAGAAGGGGAAATACAACACAATAACCTGAAGTTTCTCTTTTAATCACTGTACTGCTCGCCTTCCAAATACGGCACCTGCTCCTATGCGCAGGAAATAAAATTCTAGGGAAAAAATTATTTTTGTTTTTGAAAATGTTAAATACCCTTCCCTGATCACAGATAAGTAAAAAAAATATATATATATATATATATATATATAAATTACTTTGCCCACAATGGGGTCCAGAAAATGGCATGTGACGTCACGATTTGGTGGTCGCCCGTCACATATACTCCTGAAGCCAGTCGCCCGCCAGCTTCAACATGCACAAGTTGCCACAATTATTTTTTTGTTCATTTTTTGCGTACATTTAGAAATAAGGTATATTTGTTTTGTTTTTTTCTTGCCAATCCTATGTATAATGAACACGTACACAATATTATGGCAATAGAACATTCTTACTGTCCCAAGACACTGTGTTATATGTGTCCACATATATTGCTAATATATCCAATGTTTCATGTTCATTTATGTATACAGTGGTACCTCGAGTAACGAATTTAATGTTCGTCATGTGAAACGGACGTCATACAAAATGAGTGTCCCCCCATGTAACCAGTGTGATGCACTGTGTATATTGTGAAATTCCCCCAGTGTGCATGACATCAAATGTTCCCCAAAGTATCAATTTTCTTTATAAAATGATAAATTACCTTCCCTGAACATGTCTATGTAAAAATAATTACCAAATTCCACTTACTTTGGCTGTGAGGGCGTGGACAAGGTGCGCTGTGACGTCATCAGGGGCTGGTTGCCTGTGTGTGAAGCTCCCAGACAGGTCGCGCAGGCCATTCAAGCACCGCGTGTTGCCACAAATATATTTCAAATATTTTTTCTATGTATTTCCAATGCGGTTTTATTTGTTTCTTTTATCGTATATGATGCATATTTGTGACCTTTACAATATGTATACAGTAGAATGTTCATAATTTTCCATGGAACTGTGATACATGTGTCAGTAATGTGTCCACAATAAATGTTTATTGTCACAATATTACGTGGTAAAAATTCACTAAAATTACAATATGTACAGTTTCACATACTATTTACACAGTAACACACTGTATTACACACTCAGTACTTTGGAGGTGCGTAATAGTCAACGAAGTAGTCCATGGTACACAGTGCGACTTTGCTCTCCTTGCACCAGCTACAGATAGATTTTCGTTTCCTGTTTCATCGTTCTGTGTGCTTGCTAATAACGCACTCGTGTGCACCCTTGGTTTTAGTACTTGTAAGTGGTATGTAGCCAAGCTTGTAAAGCATAAGGTAGTATTGAAACGATTATAGGAAAAGCTCAATTTGTAAGGTAATCTTGAAAAGATCGCTTTGTAAGGTCCCACACAGGAAGAGATTCAGCTAGCCTCAAAGAGTGTCCATCAGTCAGGAAGAGATTCAGGTATTCTTGAAAATATCTATGGACAACACCACCATGGAAGCCGCTAACACTGTTCATCTATGCTACTTGTATCAGATGCATCATCACTGAACGCAGAAAACAATTCATCTATGTATCATCTATATAAATTGGAGATGGCAAGGGTTGGGGTCAGAGCTACAACTGGATACGCTCGCTGTATCATCCTCATAGGTGCTGTATCACTGGCATCCGACCGTTGTGTTAAGCCCTTATTGCGCCTAGCTTCACCAATGTTATGACCCTTATGTTCTTCAAACAATAGGCTCTGAATTGCACCGACTGAGCGCAGTCTTTCAACACCGTGTCGGACAGGTGTTTGAGAGCCAGAGGCACGTGTGCCACAAATGGTTGCTCACGCAGTACTAATCCAGCCAGCAGCCCTTGTCTTTCATATTCGTTATAGCAAAAGGTTCGTTCAGTGTTTGTTGGGTAGGCTGCTCCATTATGACAATCTTTCTTTGTTTCAAATGTGTTCCATTTGTTTTGTATTTGTCACTTACGTCTCAATAATGGAGCAGCCTACCCGACAAACACTGAATGAACCTTTATGGCATTTGTCCATTTTTCAAATTGTTTCAACAGTTCTTTTATTTCTCGTTTTTTTTTTTTTTTTATGAAACATGGAGCAGCCGACCTGTAGACCACCAAACGAACCTTTTTGACATTTGTACTGGTTTTCAAAATTCTTCATTTTTTTATTATTTACGTTTTTTGTATGTAAGAAACATGGAGCAGCCTACCTGCCGACCACCGAACGAACCTTTTGCTATAAGACAAATGAAAAATAAATATTGAACACATTTGAAGAAATGAAAATGTCATAATGGTTTGTTGAGTGTATATGTAAGGTAGACTTCTCCATTATTGAGACGTAAATGACAAATACAAAACAAATGGAACACATTTGAAACAAAGAAAGATTGTTATAATGGAGTAGCCTACTTGCCGAACACCGAACGAACCTTTTTGACATTTGTTGTATATCAGACATTTCATTTCTTTTTTCCTACAAAAACGTCAATGTTTTGCAACATCTCAGCAGTCACCCCTTTATATCCCAGCATCATTAGCATCTTTAAACAAGAACAACATAATTTATGTGCATCATCAGAGGCGTCTAAGAATGTGCAAGCAGCAGCGCGACCCCACCATGTGGTGTTGACGTTACTCAAAGCAGCGTTCACCATACGGGACGATTTGACACCAATCAGGCCATTCGTTACCCAAAATGTTCGTCTTTTGGGGCGATCGTTATGCGAGGTACCACAGTATTTACAACACATTTACACACTATACACATTTCACACACTATATACATTCACCATCAATACACTCAGAACTTTGAGAGTCTGAGCTAACACACCCAGCCAGCCCTCCCTCACTCCTCCAACACCTAGCTTACTCCTTACACCTTACTCACCAACATTCCTCCTCCCAACATACTGTTATTGCTTTTATTACAATATTTACACACGTTATGTATACTTATCTACATGTTTTATTCACCATAACTATGCAAGTAAACCGGTATTGTGTCCAAACAGTACAGTGGTCACCATACACTGCATGAGAAATCAGACAGCAGCCAGCAGACAACGATACGATTAAGACGCTACCTCCCTCATCAAAATGGCTCCACCCACAATACTACGCACATATGTACATGGGTATATGCACACATTGTATATACCCATGTAGATATGTGTTCACCATAGTGAACTACTAAGCTAGTATGGTGAGCAAAACAAGAGTGACTGCCATACACTGTGAGGCTACCTGGATTCCCCTCCCACCCTCCGTCACCAAAATTCCTCCTCCCACAATTCTACGCACATATGTACATGAGTATATTGATGAAAAAGAAATCAATTCTTTTTTCTACAAAGTGATAGGGGTAGGCAGACCAGTAAAGTGGTACATAAAGGCAAACCAACAAAATCATTAGAGAGAGGGGGAGTGAAAAATAAGAAGAGGGGGAACAAGTTCCTGAAGATTGCATACACCAACATAGATGGAGTAAGATCGAAGATACTGGAGTTAAGTGATGTAATACAGCTGCAGACACCAGACATTGTTGCACTCACGGAGACAAAACTTGAAGATGTTATTTTAAATGAGGTCATATTCCCAAGGGGCTACTCAATTTGGAGACGGGACAGAAAAATAGGAAAGGCGGTGGCGTTGCTGTGCTGGTGAAAGAACACCTAAAGGTGAACGAAATAATGACTGCCAATCCACAAGTTGACATAATAGCACTAAGAGATCAGCCATGAGGATGATAAACTAATGTTCATAAATGCATATAGTCCACCGCCAAGCAGCACATGGTCAAAGGAGGAGCTAGATAGTAAACGAGAAGGTCTTATAACAATAATGAGAGATCATAGCGAGAGCGGATAACGATAGATCACGACTGTTGATAGTCGGCGACTTCAACTTGAAATCCATAGACTGGGAAGCATATGAAGCTAAAACAGAAGATTTTTTGGACCTGTAAATTTGTAGACCTCGTCCTGGAAACATTCTTATATCAACATGTTAAGTAAGCTACGAAGATGAGGAAAGGGAACGTTCCCTCCATGCTAGATTTGATATTTACCAGGAAGGAGCAAGAAATATTTGACATTCAGTACCTTCCTCCCTTGGGTAAAAGTGACCATGTCTTTTTGGGAATAAAGTATGCAATGCGTTATAATCTGGAAGAAAATAAGAAGGTTCATGCAATTGAAAAACTGACTCTAGGAGAGGACATTATGGCAAACTTAGAATTTTTTTTAGTGAGTATAATTGGACAGACTTGTTGCTAGGCAAGGAAGTGAATGAGATGTATGTGATGTTTTGTGAAATATATGATAAAAGGCACAAAAAAATTTATACCAAAACAGAGATGCAGAACTAGGAAACATGATTGGTTCAACAGAAATTGCGAGAGGGCCAGAGACCAAAAGACACAAAAATGGAATCAATACAGGAAGAGGCCAAACCCCCAAACATACCAGCGATACAAAGATGCGAGAAACAACTACACGGCAGTGAGGAGAGAGGCAGAAAGAAATTTTGAAAAAGGGATTGCAGACAAATGTAAAACAGAACCAGGTCTATTCTATAAATTCATAAACAACAAATTGCAGGTAAAGAATAATATTCAGAGGTTGAAAATGGGAAATAGATTCACAGAAAATGGAAAGGAAATGTGTGAAACATTAAACGAAAAGTTCCAAAGTGTGTTTGTACAAAATGAAATCTTCAGGGAACCAGACACAATAAGAATTCCAGAGAACAACATAGAGCACATAGAGGTGTCAAGAGATGAAGTGGAAAAAATGCTCAAGGAGCTAAATAAGAACAAAGCAGTTGGTCCAGATGGAGTTTCACCATGGGTTCTGAGAGAATGTGCACCTAAGCTCAGCATTCCACTTCAACTGATTTTTCAGGCATCCCTGTTTACAGGAGTTGTAGCTGATGTGTGGATTAAGGCTAACATAGTTCCAATCTACAAAAGTGGAAGCAGGGAAGACCCCCTTAATTATAGACCTGTATCATTGACAAGTGTAATAGTCAAAATATTGGAAAAAATAATTAAAACTAAATGGGTAGAACACCTGGAGAGAAATGATATAATATCAGACAGACAGTATGGTTTTCGATCTGGAAGATCCTGTGTATCGAATTTACTCAGGTGTCTATGATCGAGCAACAGAGATATTACAGGAAAGAGATGGTTGGGTTGACTGTGTCTATCTGGACCTAAAAAAGGCTTTTGACAGAGTTCCACATAAGAGGTTGTTCTGGAAACTGGAAAATATTGGAGGGGTGACAGGTAAGCTTCTAACATGGATGAAAAATTTTCTGACTGATAGAAAAATGAGGGCAGTGATCAGAGGCAGTGTATCAGACTGGAGAAATGTCACAAGTGGAGTACCACAGGGTTCAGTTCTTGCACCAGTGATGTTTATTGTCTACATAAATGATCTACCAGTTGGTATACAGAATTATATTAACATGTTTTCATCCTAGATGGATGAAATAATGCTGTGGTGCTGTGGCCGGCGCTGTGAACAGTGGGAACAGCATTGATTCACTGATATTTGAACATTGTACACAGTCATTATCACACTCGGGCTCTTCTGTAATACTATCATGGTTAAATAATACCAGTTATATACATATATTATGACATTATTAGGTGATGCTGCAGTCACAAGCTGAACAGCAGTGCTGTGAGCTCATGCCGCGTGCACCAGCCTTAGTTGCTCACTCAGCACTGAGGCCCCTCCACCCGGGAATGTTGCCCACGATTTTTTTTAAATGGCGACTGTTTACAAGAGCCCTGAGGAAGCCGATGTGAACCCCATGTCACTGCGGGAGTTTTGAATCATACACTAAAATTATAAGATCCCGGAGGCGTGTTGCGCACCCCCATCGAGCACCTGCAGGCGCGTTACACAGTTCAGTGGTTAAAATACAGTACGTACTGATATATTTTTTAATTGTAGTCTGTGTGGAAATTTAAATTATATTGGTTACGGTAACAAAATTGTGAATATGTTCACTTTTGGACTTCACCGGTAAGAATTCTCTGAATGTCTGCCTTATCCGGTGGGGATGGGGGGGGGGAGGTGTCCTTCCCATACAGCTTGGATAAGCTAGCTCATACAGTACCTGTATTGGCTTCAAAATTAGTGAATATAACAATCCACAGTTTAGAGTGAACTCTATTAACATTCTCCTTTAGTTAGAAAAATGGTGTGTTACCTTATTTGTGCTCGTATGATCAAACCATATCCAAAAGAATGTACTGTGCTTTACAGTAATTGGTTACCTTAACACTTTCGTGCTGTGTGGACGAGCGGTCTAGTGCACTATTTTTCTCACGGTTCTGGTTTCGAGTCGCACACGCGCGTGCAACGATAAAATATTTGTATAAATTCCATTTTCTATCCGATTTTGTTGGGGATAGTTTAGAAATGTTCGCCATGAAATTTACGTTTTTTCTAATAACCGAAGAGCTTATTAAAGAAAACGGCATGGCAGTGAATCATCTTGGTATAACAATTGTATTATTGTCACTACGAGTACGATCGACGTAGTTTTTATGTTTGTTGCCGGTCGAACGCATCCTTATGTGACGGTTTATACATATGTTCTTCTAGAACATTCTATTGCGAACACATTGGTACAAAAATTAAATACGTACATCCAAAAATAATGTCAGGACAGTGAATTGAATATACACATTTCGCCGATATGCCGCCGCGGGTAACACTTCAGCCACTTCCCACCGTCTTGTGGGTCGGTTGCGACATTGATTCTATATTTATATGCATATGTCTGTATAGAGAATTTTATTGCGGTTCCAATGATACCATAATCAACGATGTAGGATAAATGTGGTCTTCGCAATCATTAAGAGAGTGGAAACATTTTGTTGCTGTTTGGTGCTCTCGGCAAGTGATCTCAATAGTTTTTTATTGGGTGTTGATATTCCTTCTGCTTTGGCAGCATTTTATATGTATGTTCTTATAGACAATTCTATTGCGAACACAGTGATACCAAATTTAAATACGTAGGCCTACAAATAGTGTCAGGACAGTAAAAAGAGTATACACTTTTAGGTCTTACCGCTTAGGCGCGCGTAACGCCGAAAGTAAATATGGAAATTTTTTTTCGCTTCGCCGACAGCAGGAAAGTGTTAAGAGATCAAACCATGTGTAATTGATGATACAGTATTATGTTTTACTTAGATCACACTAAAGAGATCAAACTCTAACTGGTTGACTGTAAACCTAATGTACTGTGGTATATATTCCTCTATTGCTCTAATGTGATCAACCCATACCTAGTTATTTACATTTTGACACTTTCAGGAAGATGACACTTGGAATGGCCCCGATAACTTTGTAGAAGTGAAAGATGGTAAGTACCACTTATCATGTAGCATAGTACTATAGTGTATAAAACCACCCAGGAGCTAATAATCTCACATGGAAATGAGAAATATATATTGAGGAAAAGCTAAATGTGTGAGATGAGTCACACATGATTCTCATATTATATGGAAGAGAGCTGCAAGCAGTAGATTAGATATTGCATAGGTTTCCAGGGTGTAATGTCAAACACTTGAGATGTGAATTATGAGGATCCAGAAAAAACTCTCCATGTTGGGTGCATGTATTATAGGATCAACTCCTCATGTTGGGTGCATGTATTATAGGATCAACTCCCCATCTTGGATGCATGTATTATGGGATCATCCCCCCATGTATTATGGGATCATACCCCAATGTATTATGGGATCATCCCCTCATGTATTATGAGATCAACTCCCCATGTTGGGTGCATGTATTATGGGATCATTCCCCCATGTATTATGGGATCATCCCCCCATGTATTATGGGATCATCCCCTCATGTATTATGGGATCATCCCCCCATGTATTATGGGATCAACTCTCCATGTATTATGGGATCAACTCCCCATGTTGGGTGCATGTATTACTGGTAAAAGTGATTGTGGTGTGGTTCCATGTATTTTCCCTGTGGCATGGGTTCCTCTTGTACCATCTATTTCCTCCTGACCTCCATTGCTAATTTTCCCTTTATACATTTTGTACCACTTCTTCTCCCATTTCCCCAAAACACAAATTTTCCCTTGTACTGGGTGTTACCACTGTTACTCTTGTACTGGGTGTTACCACTGTTACTCTTGTACTGGGTGTTACCACTGTTACTCTTGTACTGGGTGTTACCACTGTTACTCTTGTACTGGCTGTTACCACTGTTACTCTTGTACTGGCTGTTACCACTGTTACTCTTGTACTGGCTGTTACCACTGTTACTCTTGTACTGGCTGTTACCACTGTTACTCTTGTACTGGCTGTTACCACTGTTACTCTTGTACTGGCTGTTACCACTGTTACTCTTGTACTGGGTGTTACCACTGTTACTCTTGTACTGGGTGTTACCACTGTTACTCTTGTACTGGCTGTTACCACTGTTACTCTTGTACTGGCTGTTACCACTGTTACTCTTGTACTGGCTGTTACCACTGTTACTCTTGTACTGGCTGTTACCACTGTTACTCTTGTACTGGATGTTACCACTGTTACTCTTGTACTGGCTGTTACCACTGTTACTCTTGTACTGGCTGTTACCACTGTTACTCTTGTACTGGCTGTTACCACTGTTACTCTTGTACTGGCTGTTACCACTGTTACTCTTGTACTGGCTGTTACCACTGTTACTCTTGTACTGGCTGTTACCACTGTTACTCTTGTACTGGCTGTTACCACTGTTACTCTTGTACTGGGTGTTACCACTGTTACTCTTGTACTGGGTGTTACCACTGTTACTCTTGTACTGGCTGTTACCACTGTTACTCTTGTACTGGCTGTTACCACTGTTACTCTTGTACTGGGTGTTACCACTGTTACTCTTGTACTGGCTGTTACCACTGTTACTCTTGTACTGGGTGTTACCACTGTTACTCTTGTACTGGCTGTTACCACTGTTACTCTTGTACTGGCTGTTACCACTGTTACTCTTGTACTGGGTGTTACCACTGTTACTCTTGTACTGGGTGTTACCACTGTTACTCTTGTACTGGCTGTTACCACTGTTACTCTTGTACTGGCTGTTACCACTGTTACTCTTGTACTGGGTGTTACCACTGTTACTCTTGTACTGGCTGTTACCACTGTTACTCTTGTACTGGCTGTTACCACTGTTACTCTTGTACTGGCTGTTACCCATGTTTCCCTTGTATCATATTTATCGTGTCTTCCTTAAACCATTTTTTTCCTTCTAACTCTTTGTGCCGTAAGTTTTCCCATTTTCACTACTGTACGCACATCCCCCCCCCCCCGTGCTCCATATACCTCTTGATTTGTCAGTTCCCTTCCTCACCCTCACAAAAACTGTTCCCCAATTATTCTGGCAGTTTCATCCAAACTTTCAACACGTAATGAACCCTTAGCTTTCCTCTGTATCCCCCTGTTCTCCATGTTCCACCTGTTCTTCTTGTTCCCCATGTCTCCTCTGTACCTGTCTGTTCTTTATGCAGTGACTGATACCCTTGTACAATTTGTTTAACTTGTGCTCTCAGTTATCAACACCTTGTGTTTCCATTATGTGCTCTGTTATCAACACCTTGTGTTTCTATTATGTGCTCTGTTATCAACACCTTGTGTTTCCATTATGTGCTCTGTTATCAACACCTTGTGTTTCCATTATGTGCTCTCAGTTATCAACACCTTGTGTTTCTATTATGTGCTCTGTTATCAACACCTTGTGTTTCCATTATGTGCTCTGTTATCAACACCTTGTGTTTCTATTATGTGCTCTGTTATCAACACCTTGTGTTTCCATTATGTGCTCTGTTATCAACACCTTGTGTTTCCATTATGTGCTCTCAGTTATCAACACCTTGTGTTTCCATTATGTGCTCTGTTATCAACACCTTGTGTTTCCATTATGTGCTCTGTTATCAACACCTTGTGTTTCTATTATGTGCTCTGTTATCAACACCTTGTGTTTCCATTATGTGCTCTCAGTTATCAACACCTTGTGTTTCTATTATGTGCTCTGTTATCAACACCTTGTGTTTCCATTATGTGCTCTGTTATCAACACCTTGTGTTTCTATTATGTGCTCTGTTATCAACACCTTGTGTTTCTATTATGTGCTCTGTTATCAACACCTTGTGTTTCCATTATGTGCTCTCAGTTATCAACACCTTGTGTTTCCATTATGTGCTCTGTTATCAACACCTTGTGTTTCCATTATGTGCTCTGTTATCAACACCTTGTGTTTCTATTATGTGCTCTGTTATCAACACCTTGTGTTTCTATTATGTGCTCTGTTATCAACACCTTGTGTTTCCATTATGTGCTCTCAGTTATCAACACCTTGTGTTTCCATTATGTGCTCTCAGTTATCAACACCTTGTGTTTCTATTATGTGCTCTGTTATCAACACCTTGTGTTTCCATTATGTGCTCTCAGTTATCAACACCTTGTGTTTCCATTATGTGCTCTCAGTTATCAACACCTTGTGTTTCTATTATGTGCTCTGTTATCAACACCTTGTGTTTCTATTATGTGCTCTCAGTTATCAACACCTTGTGTTTCTATTATGTGCTCTGTTATCAACACCTTGTGTTCTTATTATGTGCTCTGTTATCAACACCTTGTGTTTCCATTATGTGCTCTGTTATCAACACCTTGTGTTTCCATTATGTGCTCTGTTATCAACACCTTGTGTTTCTATTATGTGCTCTGTTATCAACACTTTGTGTTTCCATTATGTGCTCTGTTATCAACACCTTGTGTTCTTATTATGTGCTCTGTTATCAACACCTTGTGTTCTTATTATGTGCTCTGTTATCAACACCTTGTGTTTCCATTATGTGCTCTGTTATCAACACCTTGTGTTTCTATTATGTGCTCTCTCTTATCAACACCTTGTGTTTCCATTATGTGCTCTCAGTTATCAACACCTTGTGTTTCCATTATGTGCTCTGTTATCAACACATTGTGTTTCCATTATGTGCTCTCTCTTATCAACACCTTGTGTTTCCATTATGTGCTCTGTTATCAACACCTTGTGTTTCCATTATGTGCTCTCTCTTATCAACACCTTGTGTTTCCATTATGTGCTCTGTTATCAACACCTTGTGTTTCCATTATGTGCTCTCTCTTATCAACAACTTGTGTTTCCATTATGTGCTCTGTTATCAACACCTTGTGTTTCCATTATGTGCTCTCTCTTATCAACACCTTGGGTTTCCATTATGTGCTCTCTCTTATCAACACCTTGTGTTTCCATTATGTGCTCTGTTATCAACACCTTGTGTTTCCATTATGTGCTCTCTCTTATCAACACCTTGTGTTTCCATTATGTGCTCTGTTATCAACACCTTGTGTTTCCATTATGTGCTCTCTCTTATCAACACCTTGGGTTTCCATTATGTGCTCTCTCTTATCAACACCTTGTGTTGTCTGGTGTTGCTACTACTTCATGGACACCTGCCTTGTTTTACATTTGTGCAGTACGTGTAATTGTTCTGTACATGTTCTCATTACGCCATCACCCATTCATCCATTTTCACTATATTTCTACTCCACCAGTACCCTATGTTCACTAAATTTCTGCTCCACCTTGTTGGATAGTGCTGTCTAACAGTGTGGTGTGGGGAAGTGTTGGTCCAGTGTGGTGTGGGGAATTGTTGGTCCAGTGTGGTGTGGGGAAGTGTTGGTCCACAGTGTGGTGTGGGGAAGTGTTGGTCCACAGTGTGGTGTGGGGAAGTGTTGGTCCAGTGTGGTGTGGGGAAGTGTTGGTCCAGTGTGGTGTGGGGAAGTGTTGGTCCACAGTGTGGTGTGGGGAAGTGTTGGTCCAGTGTGGTGTGGGGAAGTGTTGGTCCACAGTGTGGTGTGGGGAAGTGTTGGTCCACAGTGTGGTGTGGGGAAGTGTTGGTCCACAGTGTGGTGTGGGGAAGTGTTGGTCCAGTGTGGTGTGGGGAAGTGTTGGTCCACAGTGTGGTGTGGGGAAGTGTTGGTCCACAGTGTGGTGTGGGGAAGTGCTGGCCCACACTGTGGTGTGGGAAAGTGTTGGTCCACAGTGTGGTGTGGGAAAGTGTTGGTCCACAGTGTGGTGTGGGGAAGTGTTGGTCCACAGTGTGGTGTGGGGAAGTGTTGGTCCAGTGTGGTGTGGGGAAGTGTTGGTCCACAGTGTGGTGTGGGGAAGTGTTGGTCCACAGTGTGGTGTGGGAAAGTGTTGGTCCACAGTGTGGTGTGGGGAAGTGTTGGTCCACAGTGTGGTGTGGGGAAGTGTTGGTCCACAGTGTGGTGTGGGGAAGTGTTGGTCCACAGTGTGGTGTGGGGAAGTGTTGGTCCACAGTGTGGTGTGGGGAAGTGTTGGTCCACAGTGTGGTGTGGGGAAGTGTTGGTCCACAGTGTGGTGTGGGAAAGTGTTGGTCCACAGTGTGGTGTGGGGAAGTGTTGGTCCACAGTGTGGTGTGGGGAAGTGTTGGTCCAGTGTGGTGTGGGGAAGTGTTGGTCCACAGTGTGGTGTGGGGAAGTGTTGGTCTGCAGTGTGGTGTGGGGAAGTGTTGGTCCACAGTGTGGTGTGGGGAAGTGTTGGTCCACAGTGTGGTGTGGGGAAGTGTTGGTCCACAGTGTGGTGTGGGAAGTGTTGGTCCACAGTGTGGTGTGGGAAAGTGTTGGTCCACAGTGTGGTGTGGGAAGTGTTGGTCCACAGTGTGGTGTGGGGAAGTGTTGGTCCACAGTGTGGTGTGGGGAAGTGTTGGTCCAGTGTGGTGTGGGGAAGTGTTGGTCCACAGTGTGGTGTGGGGAAGTGTTGGTCCACAGTGTGGTGTGGGGAAGTGTTGGTCCAGTGTGGTGTGGGGAAGTGTTGGTCCAGTGTGGTGTGGGGAAGTGTTGGTCCACAGTTTGGTGTGGGGAAGTGTTGGTCCACAGTGTGGTGTGGGAAAGTGTTGGTCCAGTGTGGTGTGGGGAAGTGTTGGTCCAGTGTGGTGTGGGGAAGTGTTGGTCCACAGTGTGGTGTGGGGAAGTGTTGGTCCACAGTGTGGTGTGGGGAAGTGTTGGTCCACAGTGTGGTGTGGGAAAGTGTTGGTCCAGTGTGGTGTGGGGAAGTGTTGGTCCACAGTGTGGTGTGGGAAAGTGTTGGTCCAGTGTGGTGTGGGGAAGTGTTGGTCCAGTGTGGTGTGGGGAAGTGTTGGTCCACAGTGTGGTGTGGGGAAGTGTTGGTCCACAGTGTGGTGTGGGAAAGTGTTGGTCCAGTGTGGTGTGGGGAAGTGCTGGTCCACAGTGTGGTGTGGGGAAGTGCTGGTCCACAGTGTGGTGTGGGGAAGTGTTGGTCCACAGTGTGGTGTGGGGAAGTGTTGGTCCACAGTGTGGTGTGGGGAAGTGTTGGTCCACAGTGTGGGGAAGTGTTGGTCCAGTGTGGTGTGGGGAAGTGATGGTCCACAGTGTGGGGAAGTGTTGGTCCACAGTGTGTATGGGAAGTGCTGGTCCACAGTGTGGGGAAGTGTTGGTCCACAGTGTGGTATGGGGAAGTGCTGGTCCACAGTGTGGGGAAGTGCTGGTCCACAATGTGGGGATCTGCTGGTCCATAGTGTAATATGAGGAAGTGCTGGTCCACAGTGTGGGGAAGTGCTGGTCCACAGTGTGTGTGGAAAGTGTTGGTCCACAATGTGGTGTGTGGAAGTGCTGGTCCACAGTGTGGTGTGGAAAGTGCTGGTCCACAGTGTGGTGTGGGGAAGTGCTGGTCCACAGTGTGGTGTGGGGAAGTGCTGGTCCACAGTGTGGTGTGGGGAAGTGCTGGTCCACAGTGTGGTGTGGGAAAGTGCTGGTCCACAGTGTGGGGAAGTAAGTAATTATCAAAAAGAAGGAAGGCTATGTAGCACCATCAAATGTGTGGGATAATCAGAGGGTGCTAAATATCACCAATGATGCCAATACAAGAACAGAAACGCATAAGGCGAACGATATCAAAAGTATCTGAGTCACCAAGAATACTATCGAGAGACAAGCGACCGCGGGGGACGGTCGGAAAACAAGACACGCTCGTCCCGGAAGTCAAGAGTGTGGGGAAGTAAGTAATTTCAAAGAAGAGAAGGTCTGTGTAAGCACCATCAAATTGTTGTGGGATAATCAGAGGGTGCA
>WNGS01161229.1:19198-39040 GCA_020271785.1 Procambarus virginalis
AAATATCACCAATGATGCCAATACAAGAACAGAAACGCATAAGGCGAACGATATCAAAAGTATCTGAGTCACCAAGAATACTATCGAGAGACAAGCGACCGCGGGGGACGGTTGGAAAACAAGACACGCTCGTCCCGGAAGTCAGGACATTTAACAAGGATATGCACAACCGTAAGAGGGACAATGCAATTAGGACAATAAGGAGCAGGGTGGCGCTCCATCAAGTGACCACGAGTTAAGCGAGTACGGCCAATACGCAACCTCCCCAGAGCCGTTTCCCGATTGTGGTAGGAGGACGGCCACGAGGACACACAACCTTTAAGAGAAAGTAGTTTGTTACCAGTAACAGACGACCAACAAGCCTGCCAACGGGTAAGGATGGAGGAATGGATAACCGGGTAAAAGTCGGAATAAGGAATACTTTACGAGAGATGGGACAAGAGCGGACAGCTTCCCTGGCGGCAGCATCCGCACTCATTTAAAGAGACACCAATATGGCTGGGAACCCAACAAAACTCAACCGACTTAAATTTACTGTGAACAAGAAACAGCCAATACTGGATCTCGACAACCACTGGATGAACCGGATTAAAGGACCCAAGAGCCACGAGGGCACTACGAGAGTCAACAACAACGAGAGAGCAGGAGACGAAGAGCATAGAGAATAGCATAAAGCTCCGTTGTGAAGATACTAGTCTCCGGATGTAAGCGACACATATAAGTGTGATCAGGAAAACCAACAGAGTAGCCAACATCGTCCGCAGACATACACCCATCAGTGAAGACGGAAACGGAGTGGGAATGAGAAGAAAAGTGCTCAAAGAAAAGGTGTTTAAAAACCGTAGGAGGGGTAAAAGCTTTAGTGATGCGGGTCAAAGAAGTACAAAACTGCAGAAGGGGCATAACCAAGCAAATATCGCATCAGCCAGAAAAATGATCGGATGGATTACGAGAACTTTCAAATCTAGGGATCCCATCACAATGGTTGTACTCTTCAAGTCACTTGTGTTGTCCCGTCTCGAGTACTGCTCAGTACTCACTTCCCCCTTCAGAGCAGGAGAGATTGCTGAAATAGAGGGAATACAGAGAACATATACGGCACGCATAGACGAGATAAAACACCTAAATTATTGGGATCGTCTCAAAGCTCTCCAAATGTACTCTCTAGAAAGGAGACGAGAGAGATACCAAATAATATACACGTAGAAAATACTGGAGGGCCAGGTCCCAAATCTACACAGTAAAATAACAACGTACTGGAGTGAACGATATGGAAGAAAATGCAAGATTGACCCAGTGAAGAGCAGAGGTGCCATAGGCACAATCAGAGAGCACTGTATAAACATCAGAGGTCCGCGGTTGTTCAACGTCCTCCCAGCGACTATAAGAAATATTGCCGGAACAACCGTGGACATCTTCAAGAGAAAACTGGACTGTTCCTAAGAGAAGTTCCGGATCAGCCGGGCTGTGGTGGGTATGTGGCTCTGCGGGCCGCTCCAAGCAACAGCCTGGTGGATCAAACTCACAAGTCGAGCCTGGCCTCGGCCGGGCTTGGGGAGTAGAAGAACTCCCAGAACCCCATCAACCAGGTATCAACCAGGTATCAACCAGGGACTCTCCACGGGGGCAAAGAAGGAACAACACGAGGAGAAATATTAGAAATACAAACGGAAAGAGAATCCTGTAAGCGAGATAACCGGACAGAAAGAGGGAGGTGGTGAAGAGGAACAGGAACCGCAGGAGGGGTAAAAGTTAAAGCACGACAGAGGCGAGAGGAAGGATGTTGCAAGGACCACGCAAGATAGCGAAGACAGTAGCGATGATGGCGGTCCTGGAGAGACAGGAAGCCAGTGTCAACATACAAGCTGAGGACGGGAGTCGAATGAAAGGCGCCAGAACTGAGGCGCAACCCAGTATGGTGCAAAGCATCAAGACGGCGAAGAATAGGAGGAGAAGCAGACGAGTAAGCAGGGCAACCATAATCGAGCTTAGACAGGACGAGAGAGGAATGTAAAGCGCGCCTATCCGCTCCCCAAGAAGTATGGGACAATACCCGAAGGAGGCCAAGGGCCTTAGAGCATTCGAGACGGAGGTAAGAGATATGGGGAGACCAAGACAAACGAGTGTCAAAGAATAACCCCAAAAGCTTCGCAAAATCTTTGTACTCAAGGGGATGACCATAAAGTGACAATGAGGGACAAAGAACGACCCGTTTCCGAGTAAAAGTCATGGCACAAGTCTTAGTAGTAGAGAACTTGAAGCTATGATCGGTGGCCCAAGACGACACGGCATCAATCGCAAGTTGAAGCCGGCGTTGAAGGAGAGGCCTCACCCTGACAGCAAAGGGTAAGATCATCGACATAGAGAGCGGAGAAGACGCCTGAAGGAAGAGAGGAAAGAAGACCATTGAGGGCAACCAGAAAAAGAGTAGTGCTCAGAACACTACCCTGGGGCACACCTTCGTATTACTCAGAAGAGGCAGAGAGAGCGGTACCAAGCCTCACCCAAAAGGAACGAGAGAGAGAGGAAGCTGCAGAGAAAGAGAGGGAAATGACCACGAAGGCCAAAAGAATGAACCTGGGATAGAAAATGATATCGCCAAGTGGTGTCGTAAGCCTTTTCCAGGTCAAAAAGGACGGTAACAACGGAGGTCTTCACAGCAAAAGCAGTACGAATATAGACCTCCAAGTTCACCAGGACATCTGTTGTGCTGCGGCACTTGCGGAAACCAAATTGAGAAGGGGAGAGGTGATGGTGTTCCAGGAACCACATCAGATGAACGTTAACCATACGTTCAAAGAGTTTGCAGACACAAGTTGTGAGGGCAATAGGGCGAAAGTCCTTAGGGGATGTTCCGAGAGACCCTGGTTTGCGAACAGGGAGGACAACGGCATCGAGCCTGTCCTTACGGACTGAAGACGACTCCCAGATCCGATTATACAGACTCAGTAAATACTGAGACGTGCATGGAGGGAGATGGCAAAGCATCTCATAATGAATGCCATCGGAGCCCGCCGCCGTAGAACCGCAGAGGGCCAGGGCAGAACGAAGTTCAGAGAGAGAGAAGGGATTGTTATAGGGAAGTCGAAGACGAGTGCAGAAATCGAAAGGACAAGATTCAAGGACAGGTTTACGAAAAAGGAAAGATTGGGGAAGATGAAGACCAGAACTAACAGAAGAAAAGTGGGAACCCAGTTCGGTAGCGACCTGCAACGGGTCCGCCACAAGAGTACCACGGAGGTGAAGGACCGGTGAAACATCGGAAACGAACTTACCCGCTATCTTGCAGATATGCTTCCATATCAGTGGCAGAGGAGTTTCGGACGCAATGGTGGAGACATAAGATGCCCAACATTCACGTTTAGCCATACGGATGGCCCTACGGGCCACCGCACTCGCCTTCCGAAAGAAAAGAAAAGAATCGGCCGTCTGCCGATGGCGGTGTCTCTTCCAGGCTGCACGCTTACAACGGACAGCCCGAGCACAGTCTGCATTTCACCAGGGAACGCACTTCCATGGACTCCGAGAGGAAGAGCGAGGAATAGAGCGGAGGGCAGCGTCAAAGACAGTGTCATAAAAATGGAGGAGAGAGCGAGGCAGAGGCAGAAGAGAGAAGTCAGAGAGAGCAACACTGAGGGTAAATAGGTTCCAGTCCGCTTTAGCAAACTGCCACCTAGGGAAGGAGAGGGGAGGGTGAAAAGAGAAAAGGTAACAAGGATGGGGAAATGGTCACTGCCATGGAGGTCATCAAGAACCTGCCACGTGAAATCTAAGTAAAGAGAAGACGAGCAAAGAGAAAGATCAAGACAGGAAAGGGTGCGAGTCCGAGAGTCCAAATGTGTTAACTCACCAGAATTCAGAAGACAGGGAAGAGAGGATAAACGGCTCAAGAAGGCGACCTCGGGTGTTCGTCAGAACATCACCCCAAAGGGAATGATGACAACTGAAATCACCCAGCAGGAGCACAGGCTCCGGCAAGGAGTCCAGTAGGTGTTTCAGATCAGGAAGAGAAAGCGGGACACTCGGGGAGAGATAAAGGGAACAAACGGTGTACCATTTCCCCACAAAGATATGAGCAGCAGAACAATGGAGAGGCGAAGGAAAAAGTAAGGGGACAAAGGGAACATCAGAGCGAATCAAGAAAGCAGAAGAATTAGAAGCCTGTTGCTGGGGGGGGGGAGGAATAGCCACGAAAGCGACCAGGACGAGCACCAAGCATCGGCTTCTGGAGACAGATACAAAGGGGCGAAAACCGCAGAAGCAGACGTTGGAGTTCAAGGAAATTGGCATAATAACCTTGAACGTTCCATTGAAGAATAGACATCGACGAGAAGAGAAAGAACAACAACAGAGAACAAGGAAGAAACAAAGGCGAAAGGGCAACATAACACGTTAAAGCAGATCAGGGTCAGCAAAGTCAGGGTAAACTGAGCAAAAACAGAGGAAAGGAAGCAGGAGAACAGACCAGAGGTGGACGGTTAGGGTCCGGAGGAGGAGGAGGAGGAAGAGGAGGAGACAACCGAGAGGAGCAGGCAAGAACAGCAGCAGGAAGAGGGGGAGTAGAAAGAGGGGAGTGAACCTCAGCAAGGGTAGCAACCGAGAGGGAAGCGGGAGCCAAAGAAACCTCCATAGTAGGAACAGGGGGCGCAACCACCGAAATGGGAGGGGAAGGAGCGATAGAGTCAGTAGTAGGGGTCGAGGAAGAAAGCGAAGCCTTCTTACCAGCTGGGGAGGAGGAAGGAGAGGAGCCAGGCTTACGCTTCTGACTTAAAGAGACAGGTGTTCCAGCAACTACGTACCGGGCAACAGATTCCAGCGTCTCAACAGGAGAAGCTGAACGAGAGCACACACAACGGTCGTTAGGAGAGCGATGGACATCAGCCCGCACCGACAGGCGGCGAGGAGAGTCAGTAGACGGAGGAGAAGGATGGGAAGGAGGATCAGAGGGAGACGAGGAAGAAGACACAGGAGACATGACAGACCAGGTAGAAAGAGGGGAACCCCAGACAGAGGACCAGGAGGGGGACCCTTCGGGACAGAACTCAAAGGAACAGAGGAGGGAGCAGTGGGCGTATCAGGGTCCAAGGCCCGGAAACAGTTGTGAGTCTGAGGAAGGTGAGAAGGACGAGAGGAAGAGCGCAACACGCAAGCATAAGAGACGTTAGCACAAGGCGGGAGCCGGCAAACCTGGCACCTCGCTTCAGGAAAAGATAAACGCTCCCGGTGCTTTAAGTTGAGGACGGCTGCCTCAAGCTTGTAATGAATACACGCACGGGAGAAGGTAGGATGGGCCTCACCACAGTTGAGGCAGCGAGCCTGGGGAGAAGTGCACTCCGACTTAGAGTGGCCTTCGCCCCCACACAAAGGACAGAGAGAGACAGTCCCAGAGCAGTGGAGGGCACCATGCCGAAACCTCCAGCACTTGTTACAGAGCCTACGAGAAGGAATGTACTCCTGGACAGAGCACCTGGCATCAGCAAGAATGACAGAGGATGGAAGGGTCCTACCATCAAATGTAATCTTCACAACCTGAAGGGGTTGACGGTGACGACCACAAGGGGGATGAGTAAACGTGTGTACCTGGAGGACAGAATGGCCCTGGGCATCGAGGATATGCCGAATATCATCGTGGCAGTCCTGCAGATTCCTAACACCGGTCGCAACATGGGACGGGAGGAGAATAGTGCCATCACTGGCATTCAAGGCAGGATAAGCGGGAAGCTGCATCCTGAGAAGGAGCAGCAACGACACGTGTACCGAGACGAGTGGGGTTGAAGGTAACAGAGGCATCCACAGAATCAACAAGATGCCGATGGAGGGAGAAATCGTCAGGAGGCACAGAATCAAGAGGGAGGAGATCAAAGTATTTGGCCCACGAAGCAAGACCAAACAAGGCTTGATAGGCATCAGAATGGGAAGGAATCGAGCGAGTGCGGCCGTGTCAAGGACAGCGTTGAGAACCCCCAGAGAGAGAGAGAGGGGTTAAAAGGCGCAATAGTCACAACTAGAGATTGAGCCGTGCCAGGGGACGAGGTAGTCACCACTGAGGGCTTGGGGCTCGACCCAACCACAGAGGAGGGAGGAGAGCCGAGGGGAGTAGTCAGAGAGGCCAAAGGAGGAGCAAGGTCGGGGCCCAATGCAGCGGAGGCTATAGAGCCGGACTTCCAACACGGACCGACTCTGGGGTTTAGTCGCCCACCCCACGAGCCTGAGAAGATAAAGGAGGAACAGAATGCAACACAGGTACAAAAAAGAAACATTCATTCACGAATGTGCCCCCACACCCACCATGGAGCCACACTTAGAGGCAGGACACCCAACAAGAAGCTATCGCCGATCATGCCGGGGCCTCCTAGGGGTGCGTCATGAGTATACGCCCCACAAATGCCACCGTAAGAACCATCAGTGCGTCGAGATCAGGTTCAGTGATGAAAGGAGGATTGACAATAAAAGGTTCCCCTCGCTCTCGACATTGGGTACTATAGTTCTACGAGTGAAAAAGTATGCCTCCTCAAACACCCGGGCGTCAAAATAGAAGAAGTCCAAAGGAATAACCAAAACAAGCAGAAGGTCGGCAGGAAACGACAAGCAGATAGGAGAAGAGGGGGGAGAAAAACGAAACAAAACGAAAAGGAAAAGTTGTTCAGCAGAATTAGAGAGGACAGCAGCAGGAGCACAAGGCTACAAAAGAACAG
This sequence comes from Procambarus virginalis, assembly GCA_020271785.1. Classification (NCBI taxonomy): domain Eukaryota; kingdom Metazoa; phylum Arthropoda; class Malacostraca; order Decapoda; family Cambaridae; genus Procambarus; species Procambarus virginalis. The sequence continues at coordinate 25,894 of WNGS01161229.1, forward strand.
AGGACTGTCCCAAGGAGCATCACACTCCGGCAGCCGCCCACTAAGCCCCCCTCACGACATCAACGAGTTGAACGGGGAAGGGGGACAGTGGGGGGGGAAGTGCTGGTCCACAGTGTGGTATGGGGAAGTGCTGGCCACAGTGTGGAGAAGTGCTGGTCCACAGTGTGGGGAAGTGCTTCCAGTGTGGGGAAGTGCTTCCACAGTGTGGGGAAGTGGTCCACAGTGTGGGAAGTGCTGCTGGTTCAGTGTGGTGTGGGGAAGTGTTGGTCCACAGTGTGGTGTGGGGAAGTGTTGGTCCACAGTGTGGTGTGGGGAAGTGTTGGTCCACAGTGTGGTGTGGGGGAGTGTTGGTCCACAGTGTGATGTGGGGAAGTGTTGGTCCACAGTGTGGTGTGGGGGAGTGTTGGTCCACAGTGTGGTGTGGGGAAGTGTTGGTCCACAGTGTGATGCGGGGAAGTGTTGGTCCACAGTGTGATGTGGGGAAGTGTTGGTCCACAGTGTGGTGTGGGGGAGTGTTGGTCCACAGTGTGGTGTGGGGAAGTGTTGGTCCACAGTGTGGTGTGGGGAAGTGTTGGTCCACAGTGTGGTGTGGGGAAGTGTTGGTCCACAGTGTGGTGTGGGGAAGTGTTGGTCCAAAGTGTGGTGTGGGGAAGTGTTGGTCCGCAATGTGGTGTGGGGAAGTGTTGGTCCGCAGTGTGGTGTGGGGAAGTGTTGGTCCACAATGTGGGGAAGTGTTGGTCCACAGTGTGGGGAAGTGTTGGTCCACAGTGTGGTGTGGGGAAGTGTTGGTCCACAGTGTGGTGTGGGGAAGTGCTGGTCCACAGTGTGGTGTGGGGAAGTGTTGGTCCACAGTGTGGGGAAGTGTTGGTCCACAGTGTGGGGAAGTGTTGGTCCACAGTGTGGTGTGGGGAAGTGTTGGTCCACAGTGTGGTGTGGGGAAGTGTTGGTCCACAGTGTGGTGTGGGGAAGTGTTGGTCCGCAGTGTGGGGAAGTGTTGGTCCACAGTGTGGTGTGGGGAAGTGTTGGTCCACAGTGTGGGGAAGTGTTGGTCCAGTGTGGTGTGGGGAAGTGTTGGTCCACAGTGTGGTGTGGGGAAGTGTTGGTCCACAGTGTGGTGTGAGGAAGTGTTGGTCCACAGTGTGGGGAAGTGTTGGTCCACAGTGTAGGGAAGTGTTGGTCCACAGTGTGGGGAAGTGTTGGTCCACAGTGTGGGGAAGTGTTGGTCCACAGTGTGGTGTGGGGAAGTGTTGGTCCACAGTGTGGTGTGGGGAAGTGTTGGTCCACAGTGTGGTGTGGGGAAGTGTTGGTCCACAGTGTGGTGTGGGGAAGTGTTGGTCCACAGTGTGGTGTGGGGAAGTGTTGGTCCACAGTGTGGGGAAGTGTTGGTCCACAGTGTGGGGAAGTGTTGGTCCACAGTGTGGTGTGGGGAAGTGTTGGTCCACAGTGTGGTGTGGGGAAGTGTTGGTCCACAGTGTGGTGTGGGGAAGTGTTGGTCCACAGTGTGGGAAGTGTTGGTCCCCAGTGGTGTGGGGAAGTGTTGGTCCACAGTGTGGTGTGGGGAAGTGTTGGTCCACAGTGTGGTGTGGGGAAGTGTTGGTCCACAGTGTGGGGAAGTGTTGGTCCACAGTGTGTGGGGAAGGTGTGGTCCACAGTGTGGTGTGGGGAAGTGTTGGTCCACAGTGTGGTGTGGGGAAGTGTTGGTCCACAGTGTGGTGTGGGGAAGTGTTGGTCCACAGTGTGGGGAGTGTTGGTCCACAGTGTGGGGAAGTGTTGGTCCACAGTGTGGGAAGTGTTGGTCCACAGTGTGGTGTGGGGAAGTGTTGGTCCACAGTGTGGGAAGTGTTGGTCCACAGTGTGGGGGAAGTGTTGGTCACAGTGTGGTGTGGGGAAGTGTTGGTCCACAGTGTGGTGTGGGAAGTGTTGGTCCACAGTGTGTGGGAAGTGTTGGTCCACAGTGTGGGGAGTGTTGGTCCACAGTGTGGTGTGGGGAAGTGTTGGTCCACAGTGTGGTGTGGGGAAGTGTTGGTCCACAGTGTGGTGGGGAAGTGTTGGTCCACAGTGTGGTGTGGGAAGTGTTGGTCCACAGTGGTGTGGGGAAGTGTTGGTCCAGTGTGGTGTGGGGAAGTGTTGGTCCGCAGTGGGAAGTGTTGGTCCCCAGTGTGGTGTGGGGAAGTGTTGGTCCACAGTGGTGTGGGGAAGTGTTGGTCCAGTGTGGTGTGGGGAAGTGTTGGTCCACAGTGTGGTGTGGGGAAGTGTTGGTCCAGTGTGGTGTGGGGAAGTGTGGTCCAGTGTGGTGTGGGGAAGTGTTGGTCCAGTGTGGTGTGGGGAAGTGTTGGTCCATGTGTGGTGTGGGAAGTGTTGGTCCAGTGTGGTGGGGAAGTGTTGGTCCACAGTGTGGGGAAGTGTTGGTCCACAGTGTGGTGTGGGGAAGTGTTGGTCCACAGTGTGGTGTGGGGAAGTGTTGGTCCAGTGTGGTGTGGGGAAGTGTTGGTCCAGTGTGGTGTGGGGAAGTGTTGGTCCGCAGTGTGGTGTGGGAAGTGTTGGTCCGCAGTGTGGTGTGGGGAATGTTGGTCCACAGTGTGGTGTGGGGAAGTGTTGGTCGCATGTGGTGTGGGGAAGTGTTGGTCCAGTGTGGTGTGGGGAAAGTGTTAGTCCACAGTGTGGTGTGGGGAAGTGTTAGTCCACAGTGTGGTGTGGGGAAGTGTTAGTCACAGTGTGGTGTGGGGAAGTGTTGGTCCACAGTGTGGTGTGGGGAAGTGTTGGTCCACCGTGTGGTGTGGGGAAGTGTTGGTCCACAGTGTGGTGTAGGGAAGTGTTGGTCCACAGTGTGGTGTGGGGAAGTGCTGGTCCACAGTGTGGTGTGGGGAAGTGCTGGGCCACAGTGTGGTGTGGAAGTGTTGGTCACAGTGTGGTGTGGGGAAGTGTTGGTCCACAGTGTGGTGTGGGGAAGTGTTGGTCCACAGTGTGGTGTGGGGAAGTGTTGGTCCACAGTGTGGTGTTGGAAGTGTTGGTCCACAGTGTGGTGTGGGGATGTTGGTCCACAGTGTGGTGTGGGGAAGTGCTGGGCCACAGTGTGGTGTGGGGAAGTGTGGTCCACAGTGTGGGTGGGGAAGTGTTGGTCCACAGTGTGGGTGTGGGAAGTGTTGGTCCACAGTGTGGTGTGGGGAAGTGTTGGTCCACAGTGTGGGTTGGGAGTGTTGGTTCACAGTGGGTGTGGGGAAGTTTGCCACAGTGTGGTGTGGGAAGTGTTGGTCCACAGTGTGGTGTGGGGAAGTGTTGGTCCGCAATGTGGTGTGGGGAAGTGTTGGTCCAGTGTGTGTGGGGAAGTGTTGGTCCACAGTGTGGTGTGGGGAAGTGTTGGTCCACAGTGTGGTGTGGGGAAGTGCTGGTCCACAATGTGGGGATGTTGGTCCACAGTGTGGGTAGTGCTGGTCCACAGTGTGGTGTGGGAATGTTGTCCACAGTGTGGGGAAGTGTGGTCACAGTGTGGGGAAGTGTTGGTCTACAGTGTGGGGAAGTGTTGGTCCACAGTGTGGTGTGGAGAAGTGCTGGTCTACAGTGTGGTGTGGGGAAGTGCTGGTCCACAGTGTGTCTTGATATTTAATATATATCTTGATTCTTGTGTAAGAGTCTTTGTTAGCTAAGGTTGAATCTCCACGTCCTCATGAAGGAAAATAATTTCCATTTTCAATCTAATCATTATAAATCTGTAGTAGTAAATATTGTATATTTTTCTTGTTTAGTTGCTTTGATTTTATATCCATCATAATTATTTTTTTCATGGATGAAAATTTTACTGTACAAATATTTCCATTCAGGAATTGTTACTTTGATTCATTTTAGTTATAAATATTTCAAGAGAGCGTCACAATGTTAGTTGACGGAGAAGATCTAGAAGTGATGGATCCACTGAGCATTAATGACATATCCTACCAGATTAAACGTCCAACTTCTGTGTAACATGGTGAGAAACTGCTAAGTTTTGACTCGTGTACTTTCTATGAGTTGCTTGCATCTCTGTTGTTTTTGGCTTGACATTGTAACTTATGTGTTTATAACATGGTTTGGCACTGTTATTCTAATAGTCTTTTGTCTGGGTCGTTATGTTGTGTGTCTCCACTTGGATACAACAGTAGTTGTCAGGGAGAAAAAGCATTAGTGCTTCCTCTGTGGATGATATAGTAATTGTTACCTGAAAGAACAAAGCTATTTTCTGTCTGTGGAAGTGAGCAAGTGTGCATAGGTTAGAGAGATCCCAGCATTCTCATACAATTTCCCATCAGCAGAGAATTTTTCCAGTTTTTTTGTGATTCAATGTTATACAGTGGTACCTCAGAATACGAGTGTCCCTGAATATGAGTTTTTTCGGAATACGAGCAGGATTGCTCGGAAAATGTGCCTCGGAAGGCAAGGGTTACCTCCGAACGAGTTCGTTGATACGTGTACAGGCCGACTAGCGTGTGGTGGCACAGCGATCGCTCCTCAGTTTACCAGTGTCTCGTGCCCAGTGACTATCCCACCTGAATTCTTCATAAGGATTTACAGTTTTTTGGCCATTTGAGCATAAAAGTTGTCATTATATATCTCGCAGTGGGTCTCAAGAAAGCCATTAGTAAGGTTCAACCTAAGAAAATAGCTGTGAGTAGAGGCAGTAGAGGATGTCCCTTCTTGATTAAGAAAATGTGTGAAGTATGGGAAGAACTGCAAGTTTGTTGAAAAAACTCGCCCAGATAAGCTGTAGCAGCCGTTGCATTGACCTTTTCAATGATAATGTGGTGTCTTACTACAGACAAGTGTTAAAATGTAGGAAAAACAAGTGTCTTTAGACAAATTCCTAGTAAGACAAGCATAGTCCTAGTGGTATGCAGGCAAAATGTGCCAGAGGTGCATACAGTAAGTCCTCACTGCCTGATGATAATGGAGGGGACTCCCCTTCCAACCAGTAACTCCTCTCCTCCTCCCCCCTCCTCACCATTTTCCATACGCCTACAGCTTCAACAGCAAGGTATTAAACTTGAACATAGTTTGTAGGTTCGTTAGATGAATTATGTATAAAATTTAGTTTGATGTTGGGTTTCTGGGGGGAGCCCCGTCGGCTCCCCGGAGCTATCCAGGCTGAATGGATATGTATAACTTTCTGGCATCAGTCAATGCATGGAGTTCTTGCCTACCGGGGACCACGAGCCAGAACCTGGCCCCTCTAGAGAGGCACGAGGAGCAATGGCCTATAGAGACCTCCCTTATTATTGGGAGCATTCTATGTCTGCCATCGACCGGGAAAGGCACCCAGAAAGGTAGGCGCCCCAAAACAAACCCCTATTCTGGTAAACTATTGCGACCGAAGACCGAACAGGCGAACAGAACTCCCCAAACGAAAATTAATCCTCATGACGTCATCATGTCGCCGCGCCTCCGTCTGCGCAACCCCCCCCTCCCCGGGAGGGGGAAGGGGGGAGCCCCAGACCCCACCGCCGGCGACCCAACCTTCAGTTCTCAGGCTGATGCGATCTGGTGCGGTCGTGCCTCTGGCCCCAGTTTGCGGTTGCAGTTCTGTTCCTGGTGGTGTGAGCTGTCCCTTCCGGTGGTGTGTGGGCCAGGAGTATTATTCTACGGTGCTCGGGCTGCATGCGCCTAGGGCTATCTTCCCTAGGTGCCCTGTGAGTACTGCCCTTGGGGCTTAGGGCTACCTTCCCTGGGTCTCCTTGGGATCTACCTCCGCTGTGCCGTGTATTGCTCGGTACTTGGCCGCCCTTGGGGTCAGCTGGGGTTTTTCTTGCCCTTGTTTGTCTCTGGGTAGGGGGTAGTTTTCGACACTGGCAGGGGCGCGGGGTACTGCGCGCTAGTTTTCACCAATTACAGCGGCCGGCTCTGTTCCGCCTGGGTACGTTGTCCTCTTGCGGGGTTTTTCTTTTGTTTTTGTTTTTGCCAGGTGGGGGGTCTGCCTTTTGGTCCCCTTCGCTGTTTTTGGGGTAATTCTCCACTTGTCTATTGGTGGTACTCCCCGCTTGGCCCCCGTGAGTGTACACGTCCCGGGGGTTCAGCTTATAGCAGTTTGTTGGTAGTTTGGGTGCCGGTTAGCAGTACCCTGCCTGGGCTTCCCTTAGCGTGTTATCAAGGCTAAGGGCCCTGGAAAACCCCACGGGGGCTACGTGGTCCGATGGATGTGATCCCTGAGTCCCCTCTCGCGTCCTGCGAGTTTGACGGTTGCTCTGTCCCCCTGTCTCCGGGGGACACTCACCGGTTTTGCCTCCGCCATGCTGCCTGTTGGGTCGGTGATTGTTTTGACCCTGAGTCGTGCGACGTGTGTTGTCTGTACGTTCTCCAGTTCACCCAGGCTACTGCGCCTGATTGCGGGTGACGGCAGCAGAGGCGTTGCATGCTCGCTTTAGGTTGCTGCAACGTGCTAGGTTGGTCACTGCCCCGGATGCCCCGAGACTGCCCCGTTTTGGTTATAGGGACCCGGACTTGGGGGTGGGTGTCGCTTCGACACTGGTTCCGTCCGCCCCTCCAAGTCCTTCCCCTTCTCCTGCTCGTTCGGTCCCCCCCCCTTGCTGCCGGCTCCTAAACGTCTGAGGGTTTCCGAGCCGGGGCTGGGTTTAGTTGGTTGTGAGACTCGGGCGGTCTCGGGGGTTTCCCCTTCTGGGGGGGGCGGAGGCATTCGAGCCTGGTCCTTCTGCCGAAGCTTCTGGGTCTGGCCAGTGGACCCCCTTTGTTCCTGCTTTCTCGGCTGCCCCCACCTTTTCTTTGGGGGTGGGGGCTCAGGAGGACGGCTCGGCCCCGGACCCTCAAGGTGAGGTTCCTGGGGTTGGGGAGGGGTTGGCTTGGGGGCCTTGGGCCCGTTGGACCCCGCCTGGGTTTTTTTGCCCTCCGAGCGGGGCTTAGTGTTACAAGGAGAGGGGTTCTCTTTCGCTCCCTCCGCGTACGAATTGGATTTAGTGTCCACCCCTCCCCGGGTTCGGTTCCGTGATCCCGAGGGTTCTTCGGTTCCATCTTTCCGGAGGTTTCCCGCTCACCGTGTTTCTGCTTCGGAGGTGCGGGAGGCCTTGGCGGCTTACCTCTTGCGTGACCCGGATTATGCCTTCCTGATGGATCCTCGTTCCTTTGTGTACGGATCCCCAGGTTCGTGCTGGTTTCGTTATGAGGTTCCGGAGTCGTCTTGGTTGGCAGACTGCCCTCTCTTTTCGTTGGAGTCTTGGCACACGTTCTGTCGGTCCCGTGCGCTTGAGTGGCGAGAGGTTTCCTTGGCGTTGCAGGTTTTCCTGGGGGGCGCTTTCGAGCATTTGAATGCTTGTTTGTTCGCTCCTGCCCTTCCGCGGGATGTTGGTGTCATGCAGCTTCACGTGCGGGTTCCTTCCCTTTCGGCTGCCCTGATTGCGGAGGATTTGCGGACTCGTGGCCTGCTTGCTTCAGCTCTGCGTTTCTTTTCCCTCCTTGAGCTCTCCTCGGATTGGCTCGAGTTGGATGTGGGTGCGCTTGGGGCTGCTGCTGGGTCTAGTGCGCTGCCCTCGGCTGTGCGGGCGTCGTCTGCCTTGTTGAAGCTCTTCGCGCCGATCCTGCGTGATGCGGTCTCGCGGTTCTATGCTTCTCGCCTCGCGTGTCGTCAGGCGGTGCTGGCTTCCTCCTTGGATTCCGCCTGGGCCCTGGCTCTTCGTTTGTCCTCGCCCTTTTGCCCGTTGCTGTTTGCAGAGTCTGCTGTAGAGCGGTATATGCAGGCGGCCTCGGTCAGTTGTCGGCCTATGTCGGAGTTGTTGTTGCTCCGGGGGGCTCGTGGGGGGCCTTCCCGGAAGGGTCGTGCCAGGGCTCAGGGGTCTTTTCGTCGGGGTAGGCCATTGGTGCCAGATTCGGGGCTGGCGGCGCCTTCGGTTCTGGCTGTTGCTGGACGGGGTGGGACCCGTTCTGTTCGTCGCCTTGGTTCTCGGAAGGCGCGTCGGCCCTTTCGCGGTTCGCCCCGTTGACGGGGCGATGGGGGGGCGGCTCGCCCGGTTTGCCCACGCCTGGTCCCACGATTCGTGGGCTTTTCGGGTCGTGTCGCGCGGCCTGTGGTGGCGTTGGGTGGCTCTTCCTCCCTCGGGGGGTTCGGGCCTGGCGGGGCAGGCCTCTTCTCCTGCGCTCCGTCGGGTCATCTCGGAGTGGGTTCGCTTGGGCGTCGTCGAAACGACGGCGTCCCTCAGGTGGGTTTCCCGCCTGTTTTCAGTTCCGAAACGGGACTGTGCGGACCGCCGGTTCATTCTGGACTTGTCCCGTCTGAACCCGTGGGTTTTGTGCCCCTCCTTTCGGATGACTACTCTGTCCCAGGTCCGTCTTCTCTTGGAGAGGGGCGCTTGGATGGTGTCCCTGGATCTCAAGGACGCGTATTGGCACGTCCCGGTTCATCCGGTATTCAGGGACTGGCTAGGTTTTGTGGTGGGGCGTCAAGGTTACCGCTTTCGTTGTCTTCCCTTCGGGTTGAATCTGGCACCGCGCGTTTTCACACGCCTTACTCGGGTCGTGGTGGCCCGCATGCGTCTGCTAGGTGTTCGGGTTCTGGCCTATCTCGACGACTGGCTGGTTTGGGCTCCCAGCCGGTCCGAGTGTCTGCTCGTCAGGGATTTGGTTCTTTCCCAGCTCGCCAGGTTCGGGTTCTTGGTGAACTGGAGGAAGTCCCATCTGGCTCCCTCTCAGGTTTGGTCTTGTCTGGTTTGGGACGCTCGGACTGCTTCCTTGTCTCTTCCTCCGGTGGCTCTATTGCGCCTGCGGTCCCGCCTTCGCCTGTTTCTGAGGAGTTCCCGGGTCACGAGGCGGTTGCTCGAGAGTTTGTGCGGAAGCCTGAACTTTGCCATGATGGTCTACCCGCCGGGTCGGGTGTGGCTTCGTCGGCTGTTTTGGTTCCTTCGGAGCCGGCCCTTCCGCCTCTCTCGCGATCGTTGGGTTCGACCCCCGGGTGCCTTGCGTCGGTTGCTGCGTCGCCGGCTTCCTCTTCGGGTTTTTCGGGGTTCGGTGCCTTGGCGCCTTCCCGAGCCCTCGCTCGATGTGTACACAGACGCGTCGTCTCTTGGCTGGGGTTTTGTGACCAGTGCTCACCAGGCCGGCCAGGGGCGGTGGGTTCCGTCCTTCCGTTGGGCTCACAGCACGGTGCGGGAGTTCGCGGCTGTTTGGATGTCGCTCCGGAGGATTCGAGTCGCTCGCGGATCGACGATCCGGCTCCATTCGGACTGCTCCCCGGTGGTTCATTGTTTGAACCGGGGGGGTTCGATGCGGTCCTTGGCTCTTTGGGGCTGGTCGCTTCGGGTGACTCGTCTGCTGAGTTCTCGGGGTTTGGCTCTCCTGGCGGTTCATGTCCGGGGGGTGTCCAACGTCCTGGCGGACGGCCTCTCTCGGTTCCGTCCCCTGTCTTCGGAGTGGACGGTCGATGCCGACTCCTTCCTTTGGCTGTGCCAGACGTTCGGGACTCCGGACGTGGATCTCTTCGCGTCGGCGTGGTCGAGGCGTCTCCCGGTTTATGTGGCGCCCTTTCCCGACTGCGAAGCCGTCGGGGTCGACGCCTTCCGGCTGGACTGGGCGAGGTGGGGTTACCTGTACCTCTTTCCCCCGGTTCCGCTGTTGCTCCAGGTCCTGACTCGCTTGGAGACTTACCGAGGTCGTGTTGTCCTTCTGGCCCCTTGGTGGCCGGCCCAGCCTTGGTTTCAGGCGCTGCTTGCTCGGTGTCCGTGCCCGAGGGTCTTCCCGCGGCTCCGCCTCTTTCAGCAGATCGGTCCAGCCCTGTACGAGGCTGGTTCCATCTTCTCCGTGAGTCTTCGCGTCTGGAGTTTTTGACTCAGGTTTATCATTCGTTGTATGGTGCGCAGGTGGCTTCGTTGTTGGTCTCCCACCTGCGTGCTTCGTCTCAGCGGCAGTATGAGGTTTCCTGGCGGTCCTTCCGGTTTTTCCTATCACTGCGTAGGTGTTCTTCGGTCTCTGATAGGGTTGTTCTGTCCTTTCTCTCTTGGTTGTTTCAGGACCGTCGTCTTATGCCGAATACTGTTGCTTCGTATCGTGCGGCGTTGGCGGAGCCGCTTCAGCTTGCTTTCGGGGTGGATGTTACTTCCGCCCCGTTTCGCAAGTTATCTAGGGCGTTGTTTCACCTCCGGCCTGCTCACGCTCCTCCGGAGCCGTCTTGGTCTTTGGACCGCGTGCTTTCGTTTCTCTCTCTGCCCCGGTTTGTGGTGGCCCCTTCCGTTCGGGATTGTTTTTCCAAGGCTCTTTTCCTGTTGGCTTTGGCCTCGGGGGGTCGGGTGGGCGAGCTTCATGCTCTCCTCCGGCGCCGGGTTTCTGCTCTTTCGGTCCTGGTGGTCGTTTTGTTCGTTTGCAGCCGTCTCCCTCTTTTCTGGCGAAGAATGAGACGGCTGCCTTTCGGAGGGGGCCTTGGGTTGTTGACGCTTGGTTGGTCAGGCCGGGGTGCATCATGTGTTGTGTCCGGTTGCGGCTCTTCGCCGTTATTTGCGGGCCACGGCTTCTGTGGCCGGGGATGCGCTCTGGGTTGATCCGGTTTCCCTTCTTCCCTGTTCTCGGGCTCGGGTCTCTCAGGTTGTCCGCAGGGTTATAAAGTGTAGCCAGCCTGCGGTTTTTCCCCGGGCCCACGACGTTCGTAAGTTTGCGGCCTTGGCGGCTGTTTTTGGCAACATGTCTTGGGTGGACATTCGGGCCCGGGGTTTTTGGAGATCGAACAGGGTCCTGGCCGCTCGCTACCTGGTGAATGTCCCTGGGCCTAGTCGGGCCTGCGTTGCATTGGGTCGGCGGTTGCAGCCAGTTGTCTCGCCTTCGCATTGAGGAGTGAGGACGGCCCGCCGCCCGGGTAAGTCCCTGTTTCCTTATCTTTGGGTAGTTAGCTCCGGGGAGCCGACGGGGCTCCCCCCAGAAAACCAGCGTTGAATGTAATGAAACGCCATTTTCTGGGTGAGTCCCGGAGGCTCCCCGGCATCCCTCCCTCCCTACCGGTCGGCGGTGTTTTTTCGGGTTTTTGACATCCAGCCTAAGAACTGAAGGTTGGGTCGCCGGCGGTGGGGTCTGGGGCTCCCCCTTCCCCCTCCCGGGGAGGGGGGGGGTTGCGCAGACGGAGGCGCGGCGACATGATGACGTCATGAGGATTAATTTTCGTTTGGGGAGTTCTCTGTTCGGTCTTCGGTCGCAATAGTTTACCAGAATAGGGGTTTGTTTTGGGGCGCCTACCTTTCTGGGTGCCTTTCCCGGTCGATGGCAGACATAGAATGCTCCCAATAATAAGGGAGGTCTCTATAGGCCATTGCTCCTCGTGCCTCTCTAGAGGGGGCCAGGTTCTGGCTCGTGGTCCCCGGTAGGCAAGAACTCCATGCATTGACTGATGCCAGAAAGTTATACATATCCATTCAGCCTGGATAGCTCCGGGGAGCCTCCGGGACTCACCCAGAAAATGGCGTTTCATTACATTCAACGCTGGTTTTTTGGAGGCCTGCATTAATAAACATTGTACTGTATATCTTTCATATTTGACTATACAGTATATATATGGAGAGATAACTTGGTCCAGGTACAGTTCAGGTCAAATGTCACTTTGTTTACTCCATTGGTCATTTAAATTTTTAAACCTTGCCATGTTATTGTACAAAGACTAACGGCACTTAAAAGTTTTGTCTTTTTTGTTGTCGTGCCATAGGATGAAGGGTACAGATGCCTCTGGATTGGCAGGTAATGAGCTGCCAGCTTCTGAAGTCCAAGATTTCTCAGATGATGAAGAAGAGGTAACAATATTGAGAGGAGATAAGCAAAACCAGGTCAGTACTGGAATTGTTAAGAATGTTTCAATGATTTTATTATAAAATGTTCATTCCATAAGATGTTGTTGCTAGATGACTTTTAATAGTTTTTCATGGTTATTATTTTGCCATATGGATCAGAGAATTAGATATATTAGCTAAATATATAAATTGTTCTGGGGGGAGCCCCTTTTGGCTCCTGGGAGCTATCCGGGCTGATATTAATGTATTAGTCCCTGGCATCAGTCAATGAATGAAGATCTTGCCTACCAGGGACCATCAGCCAGTACCTGGCCCCCTCAGAGAGGCAGCGAAGAGCAATAGCTTCCTATTAGAAACCCCCTTGTGGTTGGAGCATTCTTAGTCTGCCATCGACCGAGTAGGCACCCAGAAAGGTAAGGCGCCCCAAAACAAACCCTATTCTGGTTAAAAATTGCAACTGCAAAGACGAACTACGTGACAGAACTCCCAAAAGAAAATAGAAAACGAGCATGACGTCATCCATTCCGCGCCCTGTCTGCGCAGCTACCCCCCCCTCCCTAGGAGGGGAAGGGGGAGGCCCCAGACCCGATGTGGCTCGCACCCATGCAGTTCTGTAGCTGATGCGAGGCTGGGAAGGTCGTGTGACTCTGGCTCGAGACTTCCAGTCTTGTGCCTTGTGGTGTGTGAGTCAGGAGTATATTCACCAGTACTCGGGCTGCATGTGCCGAGGGTCACCATAACCTAGGTGCCCAGTAAGTACCCCCCGCCCTTGGGGCTTGGGGCCATCTTACACAAGTCACCTTGGGGGCTACCTTGAGATATCTTGACGATTATGTTCAGGGGCTTTTTAGTGTCAACCGGGCCGGTCCTCAGAGCCAGGCCTCCTACACCCCCAGGAAGCAGCCCGTGACAGCTGGACTAACAAAAAAAAAAGGTGACCTATTTTACTGCTAGGTAAAGGGCGATATGGGTGAAAGAAATTGACCCATTGTTTCATCGCCGCGCCGGGATCGATCCCAGGGCACGTAGGATCAAATGTCCAGCGTGCTGTCCGCTCGGCCGACCGGCTCCCGACCTCAGTAAGGGTCTTTTGCTGCTCGGTGATTGACCCCCCTTGGAGTCAGCTGGGGTGTTTCCTTCACTCCTGTTTGCTTCTGGGTAAGGGGTAGTATTCGTCACTGGTTGGGACACAGGGTACTGTGCAGCTAGTTCTCTCATAGCGGCCAACTCTGTTCCGCCTAGATACATTGTCCTCTTGCGGGGGGTTTCTTTTGTTTTTGTTTGTTTTTGTGTTCTTGCCTGGTGGGTGGGTCTGCCCCTTGCTTGTAGTCTCGTCCATTTGTGTCTTGGTGATCCCTCGCAAGGCCCCTGTGAGTGTACATGTCCCAGGGAGCAGCTTTAGCAGTTTGTTGTTAATC
>WNGS01161229.1:39065-61532 GCA_020271785.1 Procambarus virginalis
TTAAGCATGTTACCATTAAATTTTTCGTTTTTTCTAATAGTCACATAGCCTATTATTGAAAACGGAGTTAGCTTGTATCTTCGTGGTAAAACTATTGTAAAATGTTGACATGACCAGTGTAATCAACGAAGTTTTTTATTGGATGCCGGTCACACGCATCCTTTGTGACATTTTATACATATGTTCTTCTAGAACATTCTATGCGAACATATTGGTATAAAAATTAAGTACGTACATCGAAAATTGACGTCAGGACAGTGAAAGAATAAGACTTTTCAAAAGGTGTTTCGCCGATCTGCCGTCAGGTAGAGGTAATACTTCAGCCACTTTCCACACTCTTGCTGGTGGGCCGCGAACATGATTCTACATTTATAGCATATGTCCGTGAAGAGAATTTGATTGCGGTCACAATGATACCAAAAAAAAACCACGAATAAAAATTAGGGGGTTGGCAAACAAAAAAACATCATAAACATTCTGCCCGGTTTGACGCTCACGGCTAACGAACGCCGCATTTTCTTATTCAGTGTGGTTCTCATGTTGCATTTTGTGACAATTTATGTATATATTACTCTAGAGCATTCTCTCGCGAAAACAAATGATACCAAATTTAAATACATACCGCGAAAATTAAGCTCGCCACCTGAAAAGATTATAAACTTTTTTTGCTGGACGCGCGTAGGCACCCGTCGGGATCACTTAGGGGATATTTTGGGCCTAATCACTGGGAACACGAAAGTGTTATTATTTACAGGAATTAGTGACCAGGATTGTGTTTAAATTAGCATTGTGTGTAGTATTGTGGAAGGAGGAATTTTGGTGAGGGAGGGAGGGCGAGAGATTAAGGTAGCCTCATTGTGTGTATGTGGCAGCCACTCTTGTTTTGCTCACCATACTAGCTTAGTGTTCGCCTATGGCAAAACATATGTACATGGGTATATATAGAGTGTGTATATAGTGAAGAACTGCACAGGAGAATGTGAGAGGAGCTATTTTGGTGAGGGAGGTGGCGTAATCGTAGCGTCGTCTGCTGTGTGATTTTTTCAGGCAGTGAATGGTGGCCACTGTACTAATTGGACACAATACCGGCTTACTTGCATAGTTCTGGTAAATAAAACATGTAGATAGGTATATAGAACATGGTAATAAGAACTATAACAGTATGGTGGGAGGAGCAATGTTGGCGAGTAAGATGTTGGAGTGACGGAGACTGGGTGTGGCTGCTCTCACTCGAGGTGTTCTGAATGTGTTCATGGCCAAATGCTCCTATTGGCCAATACGAGGCAGCTCCTATTGTCCCACACGAGGCAGCTCCTATTGTCCCATACAAGGGCAGCTGCTATTGGCCCCATATGAGGCAGCTGCTATTGGCCCATACGAGGCAGCTGCTATTGGCCCCATACGAGGCAGCTGCTATTGGCCCATATGAGGCAGCTGCTATTGGCCCATACGAGGCAGCTGCTATTGGCCCATACGAGGCAGCTCCTATTGGCCCATACGAGGCAGCTCCTATTGGCCCATACGAGGCAGCTCCTATTGGCCCATGCGAGGCAGGTCCTATTGGCCCATACGAGGCAGGTCCTATTGGCCCATACGAGGCAGGTCCTATTGGTCCATACGAGGCAGCTCCTATTGGCCCATTCAAGGCAGCTCCTATTGGCACATATGAGGCAGCTGCTATTGGCCCATACGAGACAGCTCCTATTGGCCCATACGAGGCAGCTCCTATTGGCCCATATGAGACAGCTGCTATTGGCCCATACGAAGCAGCTCCTATTGGCCCATACGAGGCAGCTGCTATTGGCCCATACGAAGCAGCTGCTACGCGATGTTCTGAATGTGTTGATGGTAAATGTATATAGTGTGTGACAGTGTATAGTGTGTACATATGTTGTAAATATACATAAATGAACATGAAACATTGGTGTGAATAACTGTATGATGGGAGGGGGGCAAAGTTGGCGAATACGATGTTGGAGAAGTGAGGGAGGGCTGGCTGGGTGTGACAGCTCTCACTCGCAGTGTTCTGAATGTGTTGATGGTGAATGTATATAGTGTGTGACAGTGTATAGTGTGTAAATAGATTGTATATATATACATAAATTAGCATGATACATAGTAAATATGTGCTGCATATGTGTACACAAGTGTCATGCACGTAACAGTGTCTTCGGACAGTACGGATGTTTTACTGCCATAATATAGTGTACGTGTTCACTATACATAGGATTAGCATGTAAAAACAAATAAAATGTATTTGGAACTGTGCGAAGAAAATGAACGAAAATATATTCGCGGCAACTCGCGCGCCCCGTCCCGGGCGCCCTTCTGGCCCCGGGAGCGTACGTCACGGGCGAACAGGGAATGATGACGTCACGCCCCAACTTACGGACCCCATAGCAGCCAAAGTAAGTACAATTTCGATTTTTTTCTACATACCCATACTGAGGGAAGGGTTTCTGACACTTTAAAAAGAAAAAAGAATTTTTTCCAGAGAATTTATTTCATGCGCACTGTGGGGGTGCCATATTTGGAGGCAACGCAGTTAAGGGGTTAAGTAGCGGAGCACAGGCGGTGTGTGACACGTTTGCTTGTTTCTTTAGGTTAGGGGAGTTCTGCCTTTCTGTTCAGTCTTCGGTTGCAATTTTCTCATCATGTGGGGTCTGTTTCGTTATGCCTACCTTTCTGGGTGCCAACCCCTGGTCGATGGGTGTGGTTTGCCCTGCTAACAACTCCCGAACACCTGAGGATTTTGTAGTAGCGGCAGGGTTTAGCTTGGGGTGAGGCTCGGGTGGTTTCAGGGACTTTCCCTTCCGATTCTGGCATGATGGTGGTTAAGCCTGTTCGGCAGGGTTTAGCTTGGGGTGAGGCTCGAGTGGTTTCAGGGACTTTCCCTTCCGATTCTGGCATGATGGTGGTTAAGCCTGTTCTTCTTTTTTGGAAGCCTTTCCCTTGGACTCTGCCTTTTCTTCAGCGGTGGTGGGTGTGGATGAGGGTTCTACCCTGGGGTCTGTGTCAGGCATTCCTGGGCCTCAGGGTGGGGAGGGGGGGGAGTCCGCTTGGAGAACTTTGGCTCCTTTTTCCCTGTTTGGGCCCTGGTGCCTCCTGGGCAGGGGTTGTTGCTACAACCCCTGAAGGAAGATTTTGTCCTCTCCTCTTTTGGCTCCTCCTCTGTCCTGGGAGCTGGTTGGCCGAGCGAACAGCACGCTGGACTTGTGATCCTATGGTCCCGGGTTTGATCCCGGGCGCCGGCGAGAAACAATGGGCAAAGTTTCTTTCACCCTATGCCCCTGTTACCTAGCAGTAAAATAGGTACCTGGGTGTTAGTCAGCTGTCACGGACTGCTTCCTGGGGGGTGAAGGCCTGGTCGAGGACCGGGCCACGGGGACACTAAAAAGCCCCGAAATCATCTCAAGATAACCTCAAGATAACCTCCTTCCCTTCTGCATTAGTTTTACCATATTTGCTAGCATGATTTCCACACCCCTCATGTCGGGCACATCCATCTTTTGCTTGGAAGTTTTGTCCTGTGTTGAACTCTGGTGTTGTTTAGTTGTTTTGGCAACCATTTTGCTCTACTGTTTACGTTGCCACAACTGGCCACCAGGGCAGCGCTCCGGTAGTGCTGCGCCTGCCTACAGTTGTGGTTTATTGTTACCCGTGTTTGCATGTGCCCTTCTTCTTACCAGTGTCAACGTCATTCACTTTTGTGTGATATATTTTGCTGGTGTGGGTTGTCTTATGCAAATTATGCAATTATTATATAAATTTTATAGTCATTTTGTATTTAATATACTGAAATACATGAAGTGTACTGAAATAAACTATATTGAAATACATGTAAATTATACCATACTTAACACTTTCTACCTGTGCCATATCAAATTCTAATCAAATGACTTCTTACCTAGCATGTTGCCAGACGGCCAACACCTCAGCTCAACATCTGGAAAAAAATGGTGGGCTCCACAGGTGCCATTACTGGAAGGAGGCAACTCTCAGTGATGCGAGTGATGAATTCTTAGGACGCATCTATGCTACAGTGAGCATGGTGACGACAGTCAAGCGGTCACCTGGCCCCAGTAGTGTATACTCGGGTGTTCTACATGCTTCACCACACATCATGCCACTCCTCGCTGCAGGTTCCCAGAATTTACAGCACAGAAGAACAGTGGTAGCTATGGTGAACTCAGGATCAAGCCCAGTTGTGTGTACACCAACTTGTGTGTTCCTAATCACACACGCCTACATTCCCTTCTGCATAATGCTCGTGCGATTCTTTTTTTTCTGTACTAAAATAAGAGTGCAGTATTAAAACATTTTTGTGATTCAAGCTTATTTTAAGTGTATCCACACGAGTTGAATACACAGTACAGTAAGATCCTTATGTTATATTATCATACATCAAGAAAAAATGTATACAGTAGTAAACTTTTACAGTGTTTTATTCTATTGATGCAAATTTGTTTAGGAATGGAAGACATTTGTTGTAAAGTTGCTAAAATTTAGATGCAATTAATTATAGTTTTATGAGAATCCAATTATATTATTTTATGTATTCAGTACGTTGATGATAATGGTGTAATAATTACCAACTCCCTCTCAAACTGTTCTGAACATTTCACCCGCCAGGACAGCATGTAAATATTTTTTACTGTATGCAAAATAAGAGCTCAAAGTATCGGTATCCTGTCCTCAACTCATTATATTTGCAAGATTTTCTATGTTGTGCTCATACCTCCTCATTCTGCAATTCCCATCTAACCACAACTTATCTGGCAAAGATATTTATTTCGCATTCTATTGTGTTAGGTTTATGCCTTCAGTTTTGAGAAAATATGTGAAAAAATATTTTGATTTGTCTATTAAAAAAAAAAATCAATTGTAGCTTAGTTTATCTTTCTTTACATTAAATCTCCAGTAATTCAATTGATCTTATGTTTGTTTCTACTTTTGGATATTAGTATAACTTTTGTAATTCTCAGTATTATTAATATTCTTCACTTCCTCAAGGATCTGGACCAGATTGTTCATAGGTAATAACAGTTCAGGACCCATCATGTTATTCCTTTGTTGGTATTGATTTCTTGGTCTTGACTTGAGGGCTCTCTACTTCATCCATTATTTGAATGTGTTGCATCACAAATTTCACTTTCCTAATACTGTGCTGTACTTTATTCAGAAAATTTGAATGGAATATTTTTTGTTTAAAGATTTTACATTGAAATTAATTCCTTACAAGCATGACACATTCATGGTGTTAATTCCAAAAGCATATTAAACCACCTTTTTCAAAACTGATCTTTTCATAGCATTTCAAAATATGTCTGATAAGCTTATAGAACATGCAGTGCATCATGATAGAAAAAGTTGTGATCATTATTCAAACTCAAATGCCAAAAAATTAGGATTTTGCAAATGGCAAGCTGCAACTTCTTGCCTCTTATGCAATTCCCAGATTTTACAGCATAAAGGTTTATAAAAAGCTTACAGTATTATCAATGCCAAATCTTCCTTTTTCATAAATTTTTGTTAAGTTAATTTCAGCTATCTTAACAGCATAGAAATAAATATTCTCTTATTTTACTTTAAATCTGATCATGTACATTACTGTTTTCTGGAGGGAGCCCCAGAGACTCCCTGAAGCAATCTTACTGATCAAGTGTGGCTACTACTTGAGTGGCATCAGTCGCAGAGTTCTTTTTAAGCCTTCCACGGACCATGAGTCAGAACCTGGTCTTCTCAGGGAGGTAAAGGGAGCATGGCCATGAACGCTTTACATTTAAAGTATATCATCTTGGCATCGACCAGAGAAGGCACTCAGATAGGTAGGAGAATAAAACCAATCACTGAAAATGGGTTGAAAATGCAGCTTACTTCCTCACAAGTGCAAAAGAACTCTCCCAAAAAGCAAACAAGCAAGCAAAATTTCATCCAACTAACCCCCGGGCAGGAGGAACCAGCCTTACCTGCCGCCAGCCTACAGTTCTTTGACTGATGCAGTGCCGAGTGGTCACTATCGCTCTGGCTCCATATTCCCGTTTTCTTTGGCGTTTCGCCCTTGCTGCGGTGTTATGAAACGGATGTGTGCATGTTGCTAGGAATTTGGAGTTCTGGAGCAGCATGCGCCTAGGGGCCCCCCTTTCCTAGGGGGTCCGTAAGTACTGCCCTTGCATCTCAGGGTTATCTTCCCTGGAACATTCGGGAAATACTCCCCAGTTATAGGGGCTTCCTCGCTTGTGGTTGTCCTCGTCAGTGGGACGAGTCGGGGGTCTTCAGGGATTTCCACTTTGCCCCATAGAAGGGGTGTGTGTGTTTGCTGGTGGGTCTCAAACAAGCTGTGCCAACCGTAGTTACTCCGGCTGCTTGTTTGCTTGTTGTGTGATTTTGATGGTTTGCTTTTGTTTTCATATTGGCATTTTACACTCTTGTGGCAGTGGAGTTCTGCCTAGCTCCTTATTAGGCTTAGCCTAGGTTGTGGTGGTGGGCCTCCTCTGTTGCCCCGAGGTTTCACAACTGCTACTTGCAGTCAACTTGCCTACTTTAGACAGGGCTTACCGGCTTGGCTGGCCCCCAGTTCTTGGGCTTCCCATAGGGGATCTTCACTCTATGGGCCCTGGAAAACCCATGGGCTCGGTTGTACAATGGTACTTCTTCAGAGCTCACCCGCCTTGGGCGACTTTGAGGGTTGTTTGTCGCCCCTGCCTCGAGAGACAATCATCCATCTTGCTTCCGTCATGCTGACTGGGGGTCGGGGACACCTGCTGCCTGGGAGTCAGGGACATCTGTGACCTGGGGTCTGGCGGGACTGGTTCCCCGCTTGTGCTCCTTATTCCTCATCCCTCTTTAGTGATATTTGGGATCAGGCGGCCACCGCATTGCATGATTGGTTCTCGTTATTGCAACAGGCCAGGCTGCTTGCCCAGTTCGAGGTCCTGGAGCTGACCCGCTTGGGTTTTGGGGACTTGGTGTGTGGGTGTTAGTTGTTTCAACTTTGGTTCCTTCCATGCCTCCTCTTCCTTCCCAGGTGGGCGTGATTTGTACTGCTCCTCCCCCTGCTTCTGACTCCCGAACGTCTGAGGGTTTAGCTCAGGACGAGGCTCGGGTGGCATTGGGGGCTGCCCCTTTCGATGAGGGCGCAGAGGTAGTTGAGCCCTTCTTTCCTGCCGAGGCTTCTGAGTTAATCCAACAGACTACCTTCTTTTAAGCTTTTCCCTTGAACTCGGACGTGGATGAAGGCTCTGCCCCAGGGCCTTCATTGATGATTTCTAGGGGAGTCCGCTTGGAGCTCTTGGGTTCCTTTTGACCCCGCTTGGGTTCTTGTGTCCTCTGCACAGGGGCTTCTGCAGGATAGGGGGGGGGAAGGGGGGTTTTGTACCCTTCTTCCCTTTATGAGTGTGTTGGGTGCAGAGGGTTCATTTCCAGGAGGCCTTTGGGTTCCTCAGATTCATCTTTTTGGAGCTTTTCTTCCTCTTGGATTTCCCCTGCAGTGGTTCAGGAGGCTCTTAATGCTTACCTTCTGCAGGACCAGGTTTACTCTTCAGTGTTGGATCCAGCTTCTTTTCAGTTCGGCTTCTCTTCCGTTCTTGAGGGCGTCGAGTGGTTTCCGAGTTTTTCTGGCCGGTAGATTATTCCTTTTTCTCTCTTCGGGCTTGGCGTGGCTTTTGTCATAACAACACGTCGAGTGGCAGGAGGTTCCACAGTATTGCTGTTCTTGTCTCTGGAGTTTCTCATGAGTGCTTCTTCACCCCCTGAGCTTCCTTGTAATGTTAGTCTGGTGCAGCTTCATGCTCCAGTTCCCACTCTTTTGGCTACTTTGGCCATAGATGCCTTTCAGACTCGCCGTAGTTTGGCCTGTGTCTTGCGTTTCTTAGTCTTCTGGAGCTGTCTTCGAATTGGCTTTCGGAGGATGTGGGAGTGCAGGGTGGGGGCCCTTTGGCTGGGATCTTTGTCTAAGCTACTTCTGCGCTGTCTACCTTGCTAATGCTGTTTGTGCTGATCCTCCAGGAGGCAGTTTTCTATGTTTTCACCCCTCATCTCACATGTTGACAGGCTGTGCTGGCTCTGTCGTTGACTTTGTCTGATGCCTGTTCTTTCCCGTTTTCTGTAAGCAGCTACTGCTTGTTACCAGCCTTTGTCGGGCTTGTTGGTTCTCCGGGGGAGGGGTCATTCCTGGCCCTCCCAGATTGGTTGTGCCAGGCTCAAGCCTCGTTTGGTTGGGATAGGCCTCTGGTGCCAGTTTCTCTCTCGATGAGCTCCTCGATGCCTTCTTCGTCTGGTTGGCACAGTATTCGCTTTGTACGAGGGTCGACATCTCTGGGTTCGCTTCAGCCCTGTCGCGGGTCACCCCGTTGTCAGGGCAATGGGGGGGGGGGAGGAGTCTAGCTCTTTTCAATACGCCTGGTTCCATGACTTGTGGGTATTTTTTTGGGTCGTTCTTCTGGCCTTTGGTGGTGTTAGGCAGCCCTTCCTCCTTTAACCCTTAGACCGCACATATTGGGGGCCTGGTAACGAAAAATATTTTAATTATGTAAAAATAACTTAAAACTGCTAAACAAATCTCCAACTTATTGGCTTCAGTGTCGTGAAACTTTCAGCAAAATATTTTCAAAAATTAATTTTAGACAAATTTTTAAAAAATAAGAACATTTTGTTGATGATGAGACCAGCTCCTAATAACTGGAACTGAAGGATTATTTTGAGATTTGAGATATATACAAGAGTTGTTACATTCTTGTACAGCCACTAGTACACGTAGCATTTCGGGCAGGTCCCTGGAATACGATCCCCGCCGCGAAGAATCGTTGTTACAACCATGTACACATTTTACTGAAGAGTTAAACAGAGGCTACAGTTAAGGATTTGCGCCCAGTAAATCCTCCCCGGCCAGGATACGAACCCATGACATAGCGCTCGCGGAACGTCAGGTGAGTGTCTTACCACTACACCACAGAGACTGCCCGTGGTGTAGCAATATTATGCAGTAATATTGAGATGCAAGCACCTGTCCGATGATCAAAGAAGAAAAATAGTAGTAAAAAGTGTCCACAAAGTAGATATACAGTTGGTGCCTTTATATCATTGCTGAGTAATACATAATAATACAAATAATAATGAATAACTATGTTAATAGGCTCTATTTTGTTATATATCATATAAATATATTGTCCAATGTTAATATGTTACTTTCATCAATGTCCCCCAAAATCTTTTCTTTAGGGGAAATTTCTTTTTTTTTTTAAGATTTTAGTTTTTTCTCCTTTTTTTATTATCTGATTTTGTTATAACCTTTACATCCTGGAGATTGCATATGTTTCCATAACTATGTGAAGATAGAATGAACTTGGTCAACAAATAAATCAGTCACAACTCACAAAACTTGGGACTTTTAATTTTTTTTGGCTGACTGTTTCTCTGATTTCAAACTCTATTTTCTTTGTCTCTTTAGGTTGTTTAGATGATTTGGGACCATATTAGGTTTTTTTCACCTATATAAAGTATACCCCTAAATATATCCCCTAAATCATTATATTATAATTATCCCTATATTTTTTTTGTGGTTATTTTTTCTTTACTTCATTTCAACACATATTGACCAACAACTTTCACATATTCGAGTACGAATGCCCAACAATATTTATTAAAACATACAATTAAATTAACGAATTAAAATTATTTATTGTTGATAACTTCAACGTCAATTATCTCTGAAACTAGAGTTTCAACTTTGAGTGGCTTCTAAAATTCCAGTTTTTGACAGATTCTCACTATTTTGACATATTGTCTGCTTGGCTGTCTGTTCTACAATCCCTTCAGAATGGATTTTTCATAAACTTTATACATTAGGAGTTTAATTTTTTTTGGTCTAAATTTGCCGCATATTTCAAATGCCCTATTGATGATATTTTTACAGTAAACTGTATTGAAAACCTATATTCTAATTTGATGAAAATGAAGATCATATGCTATTCTAAAAGAATAATAACAATAAACAATTGGTGATAGCTCATATTTTTTATTCTGAATTGAAAATCTGAATTTTTCAATATTCAATTTTAAAATTAATTTTGATTCTCTTGTTTTTCAAGTTACACTGATCATTTAGACAAAGTTGGAGCATTTACCTAGTTGATTACATAAAAAATTGGAAGGTGTTTGTGCAAGTTTTAAAAACTTATATTAAATTATTTTATGTCAAATCATATATGTATGTATTGTGCAGTCTAAGGGTTAAGGGGGGTTGGGCCTCCTCCCTGTCCATCCGTAGTGTCATCTCAGAATGAATTTGTCCCTTCTTTCGGATGACCCTGTTGTCCTAGGTTTGGCTCGTTCTCGATCAGGGTGCTTGGTTGCTTCCCTAGACCTCAGGGATCCGTATTGGCACATTCCTATCCATCTGGATTCAGTTTTGTCATGGGACGACATGCTTACCACTTCCATTGTTTTCTTTTCGGGTTGTTCTGGCACCTCGTGTAGTGCAGTGTTGGCAGAGCTGTTGCAGCTTGCATTCGGGGTGGATTTCACTTCCACATGTGCATTTCACCTCCAACCGGCTCTTGCAATGCCTGAGCCTTCTTGGTCTTTGGACCGGGATCTTTCCTTTCCTCTTCATCGTTGATTATTGTGGTCCCTTCAGTTCCTGATTGTTTTTGCTAGGTCGTTTTGTTTGTATGCTGCCGGCTCCTCCTTTTTCCAACGAAGAATGAGGCGATGGGCTTCCAAGGGGGATCCGTTAGTGGTTATGGTTGCTCGGTTAGTTAGGCCAGGGGGTGTATCATGTGTTGTGTCCAGTGGCGGATTTATGCCACTTCCGGTGGGTCACCAGTTCCGAGTCGGTGGCCACTCTGGATTGATCAATTTTCCTGGTTTTCAGTTCCTGGGCTCATGTGTCTCAGGTTGTCTGCAGTTCCTAAGTCCATCCGGCCTGCAGTCTACCCTCGTGCCAGTGATGTTCGAAAGTGTGCCACTCTTTCGGCTGTCTTTTGATGGTTTCGGGCTAGGGGGTTTTGGGAGTTGGTCATGGTCCTGGCCTCCAGGTCTCTCGTGTCCGTCCCAAGACCTCTGCTGCTTGGTGTTGCTTTCAGGTTTTTGTAGCAGCCGGCTGTATTTGTCGGGTTGCACTCTGCGGGGCTGTCGCCTCCCGGGTACTTCCCTGTTTTTCTTCTCTGTGAGTACTTAGCTTCAGGGAGCCGACAGGGCTCCCCCCAGAAAAACAGTGTCAGACTCGGAGGCTTCCTGACACCTTCCCTCCCCCGGTTGGCGGTTTTCATTAAAGAACTGGATGTTGGCGGCCTGAACTACCCAGGCCGGCTTCTTTGTGGGTGGAGCTAACGAGATGGGGGGGGGTTAGTTGCATGTAGTTTTGCTTGTTTGCTTTCTGGGGAAGTTCTTTTTCTTTTGGGAGGATGTTGGTCGCATTTTCCTACCTGTTTTTAGTGGTCTGTTTTTATTCTACCTTTCTGGGTTCCTTCCCTGGTCGATGCCAAGATGATGTACTTTAAATGTAAAGTGTTCATGGCCAGTGCTCCCTTCATCATCCTGAGGAGACCAGGTTCTGGCTCATGGTCCCCGGAAGGCTTATAAAGAACTCCACGACTGATGACACCCAAGCAATAGCCGCACTTGATCAGTAAGATAGCTTCAGGACGTCTCCGGGGCTCCCTCTAGAAACTAGCATTTCATTCAACGCTGGCTTTTTTTTCTAGAATTGGTATCAACTGATAATTTTTGTCTAGTGTATTGACAATGTTCTGGAACTCTGTTCTCAAGAGTTCATGAACTTTTTTGTTTACAGTCATGTGGGGGTATACGAGTGTCATTTGTATCAAAGGCATAAATACTGTAGCTTCCATACATTGTTATAATGGTGCCATGTGATATTACTAAGATACAAAGCTAGGCAGGCAATATGTGGTCTTCCAAGATCACCATCATCACAGAGCAGAATGTATATTTTCTATATGTTTATCTTGCTTGCAACTTATTATTCAAGAGGTCCCTCTCCCCTCTCTTCTGGAGTGGATGTCTCTTGAAAATTATTCACTGTAAGTGCAAAGTTAGAGAATGAAATGGGTTTTGTAGGAGAGAGAGACGCACGTTTCAGAATACACAGCAATGCTGGTATCGACTGTACAGGATTAATTTAGTTTATGTGAGCGAGCATGTAATGGAATACTGTATATGACCGACTGCCATAAGTGTGGTGTCAACTACGGTTACTCTAGTACACAACGTGTTGTTGATGCATAGATTCAAGCCGTCTTGTCATGATGAATACTGAATGCCAGTTCAAAAGCATTTCACACATACAGTATTTTGTTCAAAATATAAAAGTTTTAATTTAGCAAAAAAAAAGCAAAAAGGTTTTGGTTTTGGTTGATGTGCCAAAAGTTAGTACTGATATATTTGGCATTCAGATGTTGGCATCCTTACAAGAGCTGACACTTTTTCCCCCCCATGTTTCATATTTTCTGGAATTCCCATACAGTATTATAAATGAACTGTAAAAATATAAATACAGTACCTTAAAATATTAATGTAACTGTTTTCTTGCCGTATAATTACTTGATGCATCGATTATGGTTCCATGACATTTCTAAGTAGTATCCACTCAATTTAACAGCCTCTTTTATATCGATCTGCCAGTGATACCGACCGGTTTGGGTCGGTATCACTGGCCTCACATGCCAGTCTGGCGGTCGATATTACCGAAGGTCGGTATTGGGTTTGTTTTGACATCAAGGGGTCCTCACATGGCAAGCAATAAGTAATTATCAAAAAGTAGGCACCAAACCGGGAAGGCTATGTAGCACGATCGAATGTGCGGAATAATCAGAGGGCACTAAATATCATCAAGGATGCCAATACTGAGTGGCGCTCCATTAATTGACCTTGAGTTAAGCGAGTATGGCCAGGACGCAACCGCGCTAGAGCCGTTTCCCGCCGCCGGTTACGGTGGCAGGAGGAAGGCCACGGGGACACACAATGCTTAAGAGTATGCAGTTTGTGTTACCAACAACAGAAGACCAACAACCCTGCCAACGGGCAAGGATAGAGGAATGATAACCGAAAAAGTCGGAAAAAGGAACACCTTTACAGGAAATGGGACAAGAGCGGATAGCCTCCCTACCAGGCAGCATCCGCTCACTTAAGAAACACCAACATGGCTTGGAACCCAGCAAAACTCCACGGATTTAAATTTACTAGAGATAAGAAACAGCCAATGTTGAATCTCAACGACAATGGATGGACAGATTAAAGGACCCGGAGCCATGAGGACACTACGAGAGTCAACGACAATCACAAAGGAGGATTGACAACGAGAAAGCAGGAGATGGAGAGCNTCAGGTGGCTTTGGGGGCTGCCCCATGGGGTTATGGAGCCTCTTCCTCCTGCAGAGGCTTCTGGGTCTTACCAGCGGACCCTTCTTCTCCATCTTTCCCCTAGACTCTGCCTTTTCTTCAGAGGTAGAGGGTATGGAGGACGGTTCTGCCCTGGGGCTGGGGAGGAGTTGACATGGGGGGCCAATTTGATCACGCTTGGGTTTTGGTGCCCTCTTCGCAGGGTTTGCTGTTGCAAGGGGAGGGAGTTTTCTTACCCCCCCCCCATCCCTGTATGAGTATGAGTTGGGGTCGGTTCCTTCCCAGGTTCCCTTGGGTTCCTTGGCTCCTTCCTTTAAAATGTTTTCCGTCTCTCAATTCTTGCCTCGGGAGATTCGGGAGGCTCTTGATGGAGACGAGACCTCCTGCGAGACCCGGATTTTCCTCTGTGATGGCTCCGTCCTCGTTTGAGTTTGGTTCTTCTTCCTCGTATTGGGTGCGTTTGGAGGTTCCGGGGTCTACCTGGCTGGCAGACTGCCCTCTCTTTTCGCTGGTGGCGTTGCATGGGTTTTGTTGGACCCACACGCTCGAGTGGCGGGAGGTGGTTATAGTTCTGCAGGTTTACCTAGGGGGCGAGTTTGAGTACCTTAACCCTTCAATTGCGCATCGCATCATATGATGCTTTGACCGACTTGCAGTAAATTGCGCATCGCATCATGTGATGCTTTGGAGTACTACGCACGATTTAAACGGCCAGCGGATACACGGGGTTCACCACACCTTCATCAGGGCTCTTGTAAACAGACGCCATTTAAAAAAAAAATCGTGGGCCAAACTCCCAGGCGTTAGGGGCCTCAGTATTGAGTGAGCTACTAAGCCTGACACACGCAGCATGAGCTCACAGCACTGCTGTTCAGCTTGTGACCACAGCATCACCTAAAAATGCCATAATATACTTGTTCATGCTATTATGTAGCGATGATATTACAGAAGACCCCTGACTGTGATAAAATTGACCAGGGTTTCTGATAATAGAAGGATTGTGGTGATATTTAGTGCTGTGCGCCATGGAGGGAGGAGTAATGCTGTGGGAGGGAGGGTGGTGGCGATGTCTTCTGACTGTGTGTGGCCGCTTTTTATTGACTGCACTCACTATACCAGCTTAGTGGTTCGCTATGGTGTCTACACAATGTAGATACTTATATATAACGTGTGTATAGAGGGTATAAACAGCAAGAGGTTGGCGGTTGGGAGCCGTCATTTTGGTGAGGGCGGTGGCGTCATCTGCACGATTTATCATGTTGTTTACCAGTGACCACGATGGTCTTTGGGCACCATACCAGTTTACTTGTACAAGTATGGTGAATAAAACCAGTAGATATTTATATATAATGTGTGTATATAGCGTAATAACACCACAAACAGTATTGTTGTAGGAGAAATATTAGTGCGTCTGGCCTTGAGGGCGGCAGCCATCAGCTGACTGTGTGAGGTCCTACGTCTTTGTGCCTTTACTCACCATACAAGCTTAGATGTACAGTTATGGTGAACAAAACATGTAAATACTTATATATAACGTCTGTATATAAAAGCAAAAACAGTATGGTGGGTGGAGAATGGTGGCAAGTCAGGTGAGGTGAGGGAGGGAGTGGCAGCCAGTGGCGGGCTGCCACTGGCTGCCACTCAGCATACCAACTTAGTGGTCCGTTATGGTGAACATAACATGCAGATACTTATATATAACCTGTGTATATAGTGTAATAACCGACAAAGTATTTGTTTACTGTTTGATGAACATAATTGAATCAACAATATGCACACCATATTTTTGAGTACAGCGATGATTCACTCATTTTATTATATAAATATATCACACTACACACTATTGAATAATATTACAGCAAAAAAACTACGAAAAATCAATCAGACATTGAAATAATTAGGTAATTATCTCTTTGTGGCAACTCCGGCCTGACAGCTGGCGATCAACAGACCACCTGGGACACACGCTGAGTCAGCGCCTGTTTTTTGCCAGAATTCCCCGCCCTATAGCGGGCAATATATGCCACTTATGATTTTTTTATTATTTTTCCAATGTTCACTGAACACAAATTAACAGGTTAGGAAGAAAAATAATTTTTTTTTTTTTTGTATGCGCCTGTGGGTGTCAAATGGTATATAGC
The DNA here is from genome assembly GCA_020271785.1 of Procambarus virginalis. Lineage (NCBI taxonomy): Eukaryota > Metazoa > Arthropoda > Malacostraca > Decapoda > Cambaridae > Procambarus > Procambarus virginalis. The sequence goes on from WNGS01161229.1 coordinate 54,568, forward strand.
CATGTGCCATTTAAGGGTTAATGCATGTTTCTTCTTCCCTATGCTTTCCCAGGATGTTGGCCTTGTTCAGTTGCATGTGCAGGTTACCATCCTTTTGGCGTCCTTAGTTGCTGAGAACTTGCGTGCTCATGGGCATTTGGCTTCGGTCTTGCACTTCTTTTCCCTTCTGGAGTTGTTCTCATACTGGCTTGAGGAGGATGTGGAGACGTCGAGTGTTGGGCCTTCGTCTGGTGTGCTAGCCTCGGTGGCTCGGGCATCAGCCACGCCGTTGAAGCTGTTTGCGCCGATTCTCAGTGAGGCAATGTGTGTGTTCTTTGCTTCTCGCCTCGGGTGCTGTCAGGCCATGCTCACTCTTTCCTTGGAATCCACTTTTGCCCTGGCTCTTAAGTTTTCCTCACTTTTTTGTCCGTTGCTGTTTGCAGTGACTGCGGTCACTCAGTTTCTGCAGGCGGCCTCGTCTAATTGTCATCCTACGTCAGACTTGTTGGTTCTCGGTGGGGGCCGTTCTCAGCCTTCTCGGAAGGGTTGTGCCAGGGCTTGGGGTTGTTCTTGTTGGAGTGGTTCATTGGTGCCAGTTTCCGAGCCGGCAGCATCTGGTTGTCAGCCGGCTTCTCATAAGGGGCTGAGGCTCGCGCTGTTTGCTCACACCAGGTCCCACGCCTGATTCGTGGGTATTTCGGGTTGTATCCTCCGTTCTGTGGAAGCATTGGGCGGCTCTTCCTCCTTCGGGGGATTTGGGGCTGGCAGGACAGACTTCTTTCCCTGTGCTCTGTCTGGTCATCTTGGAGTGGGTGCACTTGGGTGTGGTCAAAACGACCATGTCCCTCAGGTGGGTTACCCGCCTGTTTCCAGTGCCTAAACGGGATTGTGAGGATCTGCGGTTCATTCTGGACTTGTCCCATTTGAACCCATGGATTTCTTGCCCCTCCTTTCAGATGACCAATCTGTCCGGTCCGGCTTCTTGGATGGTGTGTCTGGTCCTCCGGGATGCGTATTGACATCCTGATTCATCTGGGATTCAGGGACTGATTAGGTTTCATGGTGGGGCAGTAGGCTAACTGCTTTCATTACCTTCCTTTTGACTTGAATCTGGCACCTCACGTATTCACGCATCTTACCCAAGTCGTGGTGACCCATCTGCGTCTGCTAGGGGTTCGGATTCTAGCCTACTTCAATGACTGGGTAGTGTGGGCTCCCAGCCAGTCTGCGTGACTGCTCGCCAGGGATTTGGTTCTTTCCCAGCTCGCCGGGTTCGAGTTCCTGGTGAACTGGCGAATATCCCCGTCTGGTTCGGCCCTGGGATGGAACCCGTTTCCTTGTCTCTCCCTCCAGTTCCCCCATTTCGGGAGGGTTCCTGGGTCACTCGGAGGTTGCTTGAGCAGTTGTGCGAGAGTCCAGCCCGTCCTCCAAACAAAGACCCAAAAGTGATTCCATGCACCCGCCAAACCCCATGTTTATGAGTGAAAAACGGTTTACACACGACTCAACTGATGACGTTCGAACACTTCTGGAACAAGTGCTTCACTGTCCAATTTTGTGTGAACCACAACACTGTAAATGCTCCACTCACGTACTACAAATACAAATAATCTCCAACAGAACCTAAACACCTAACCTAACCTATGCCAATATAATATTAATTTATATTTGACAAAATTCCTGTTTTGAATGAACAGCATTTTAAAATTTATGAATGCATCTGTGGGGTCGACCGCTGGATGGAATTTACTTGAGTCGGGACAGGTTGGGGAGTCTGAACTTCATCATGCTGGTTTACCAGCCGGGTCGGGTCTGGCTTCGGCATCTGTTCTGGTTCCTTCAGGGACATCCCTTTCAACCTCTCTCATGATTGCTGGGTTCGGCCTCTGAAGGCCTTGCGTCGGTTGCTGCATTGCCGGCTTCCTCTTCAGGTTTTTTGGGGTTCAGTGCCTTGGCGTCTATCCGAGCCCTCACTCTGTGTTCACAGGTGCCTCGTCTCTCGGCTTGAGTTTTGTGACCAGTGCTCACCAGGCTGGCCAGGGGCAATGGGCTTCGTCCTTCCGTCGGGCTCACAGCACTGTTAGTGGCAGTTTGGCTGTCACTTCAGAGGGTTCGGGAACTCTGAGTTCCACTATTCGGCTCCATTCGGATTGCTCTTCAGTGGTTCATTTCCTGAACTGAGGGGGTTCTCTTCGGTCCTTGGCTCTTTGTGGCTAGTCACTTCAAGTGACTCGTCTGCTGGATTCTCAGGGTTTGGCTCTGTGCAGTTCATATCCAAGGGGTGTCCAACATCACAGTAGATGGCATGTCTCGATTCATTGCCCTGTCCACGGAATGGACAGTCAACACCGACTCCTTCAGTTGGTTCTGCCGGACGTACGGGCTCCCGAAGGTGGACCTTCTCACATTGGCATGGTCTCGGCGTCTCCCGATGTATGTGGCACCCTTCCCTGACTGCGACGCCGTCATGGTGGACGCTTTTTGCCAAGACTAGTCGAGGTGGGGTTACATGTACCTCTTCCCAGTCCAGTTATTGCTTCAAGTCCTGGCTCGTTACCAGGGAAGAGTAGTCCTGTTGGCACCTTGGTGGCCAGCCCAGCCCTTGGATTCAGGAGCTGCTTGCTTGGTGTCCGAACCCAACATGTTTTCCACGGCTCCGCCTTTTTTAGCAGATCAAACTGGTCCGGTACATGGCTGGTTCGGTGTATTCCTCTGCTCTTCGCATCTGGTTATTTTGACACAGGTATATCACCACTTGTATGGTGATCAGGTGGCTTCGTTGATGCTGTCCCACCTGTGAGCTTCGTCTCGGCGACAGTACGAGGTTTCCTGGCATTCATTTTGCCATTTTCTCTCTCTTCGTAGGTCGTCTTCTATTTCTGATCGGGTCGCTTTGTCCTTTCTCAGCCATTTCTAGACCATTATTTGATGTTGAATACTGTCGCCTCATATCGTGCGGCACAGGTGGAGTCGCTTCAGCTTGCATTCGGGGTGGATGTCACTTCTGCCCTGTTCTGTAAGCTTTCTCGTGCTTTGTTTCATTTCCGGCCTGCTCATGCGCTGCCTTAGCCATCCTGGTCCTTGGACAGGGTGCTCTCTTTCTCTCTTCTCCTCGGTTTGTGGTGGCCCCTTCTGTTCAAGATTGTTTTCCCAGGCTCTTTTTCTGTTGGTATTGACCTCTAGGGGGTCGGATTGGGGAGCTTCATGCTCTCCTCGGGTGTAGGGGTTTCTACTCATTCGGTTCTGGTGGTGGTTTGTTTGGTTGCAGCCGTCTCCTTTTCTAGCAAAGAATGAGACTGCGACTTTCCAGAGAGGCCTTTGATTCATTGATGTTTGGTTGGTCAGGCCGGGGTTGCATCATGTGTTGTGTTCGGTTGTGGCTCTTCGCCGTTATTTACGCACCTCGGCCTTGGTGGCCGGGAATGGGCTTCGAGTTGATCCAGTTTCCCTCGTTCTCAGGCTCGGGTCTCCCAGGTCATCCACAAGGTTATTAAGTCTGACCAGCCTGCAGCCTATCCTCGTGCCCATGACGTTCATAAGTTCGCTGCTTTGGCTGCCGTCTTCGGCAACATGTCTTGGGCCGACATTCGGGCACCACTCGTTATTTGGTCAACATTCCCGGTCCTGATCGTTCATGTGTGGCTTTGGATCGCAGGTTGCAGCCAGTTGTCTCGATTTCGAGTTGAGGAGCGAGTGGCAGCCACCTCCCTGGTAAGTCCCTCTTTTACTTGTCTTTGGTTAGGTAGCTCCAGGGAGCCGGAGGGGTTCCCAACAGAAAACCATTGTTGAATGTAATGAAACGCCATTTTCTGGGTGAGCCCCAGATGCTCAGCCTCCAAACTAGAGTTGTTGAGTAGCCAGCATGGGGGGGGGGGATGAGAGGGCTGAGTAGTTAACCCTTAAACTGCGCAACGCGCCTCCGGGTATTTGTATTTTTCACGTTCCATTCAAAACTCCCGCGGCTGCATGGGGTTCACATCAGCTTCCTCAGGGCTCTTGTAAACAGACGCCATCTTTAAAAAAAATCGTGGTCCACATTCCCGGGTGTGGGAGCCTCAGTAGTGAGTGAGCAACCAAGGCTGGCGCTCGCAGTATGACCACACAGCACTGCTGTTCAGCGTGTGACCACAGCATCGCCTAATAATGTCAAAATATATATATAACTTGTATTATTTAGCTATGATAGTGTTATAGAAGAGCCTGAGTGTGATAATGACTGGGTACAATGTTCAAATATCAGTGATTCAATGCTGTTCACGATGTTCACAGCACTAGCCACAGCACCACAGCATTATTTCGTCCATCTAGGAATCTTCAAATGATTTCTTAGGTTCCTTTTCAAAATAAACGTGTGGTCAATTATCACTTTCGCGTTCCACAGACTACGTTCGCGTCACTCATTTTTCACCCGTTGCCTCGCCGACGACGCGCACTGCGTCACTCATTAAAATATTTGTTAAAAATTTAAATTTTATCAGATCAATCTGGTAGTGGTTTTAAAATGAGCGCCTTTAAATTGCGCACAATTTAGCACCCATATGTCACTTGAGCAGGACATATATTTATCTCTTGAATGCACCTCAAGCGGCATTGGAAAAGGAATATTTCTATAAAATCCAATTCTTATCCGATCGACTTGGGGATAATTTAACCCTTAAACTGCGCATGGCGTATATATACGCCTGAGTAACATGTCCGACGGTGCGCATGGCGTATATAAACGCCATAGGGTGCCATTCCCGATTCAAATGGCCCGCGGCTACACGGGGTTCACAGTAGCTTCCTCAGGGCTCTTGTAAACAGACGCAATTTAAAAAAAAAATCGTGAGCAATATTCTCAGGTGTGAGAGGCACAGTACTGTTGGAGCAACCAAGGCTGGCGCACGCAGCATGAGCAATCAGCATTGCTGTTCAGCTTGTGACCACAGCATCACCGAAAAATGTCAAAATAAATATATAACTGTTATTATTTAGTGATGACAATATTACAGATGACCCGTGACTGTGATATAAATAACCAGGGTTGTGATAATAGCAGGATTGTTGTAATAATTAGCGCTGTGGGAGGAGTGATACTGAGAGACTGAGGAAGACAGCATCGTTTACTGACTGTGTGGCCACCTGTTATTGTTTACATTCACCATACCAGCTCAGTGGTTCTCTATGGTGAACACAAATGTAGATACTTATATATAATGTGTGTATTAGTGTAATAACAGCAAAAGGATTATGCTGGGAGGAGCCATTTGGGTGACGGAGGTGACGTCGTCTGCACGATTTGTCAAGCTGTTTAGAGGGTGGCCACTATGCTCTTTGGGCGCACTACAAGCTTAGGTGTACAGTTACAGTGCATAAAACATGTAGATATTTATATATAATATGTGTATATAGGGTAATAACACTGAAAACAGTATTGTTGGGGGAGAAAGTTTAGTGCGTGTGACCTTGAATGAGTGAGGGAGCCGCCAGCCGCCAGCTGTGTATACCGACGACTCTTAGTGCCTGAACTAACTATATCAGCTTAGCTGTACAGTTGTGGTGAACAAAATATATACATACTTATATATAACGTCTGTATATAGTGTAATAACACCACAAATGGTATTGTTGGGGGAGAAAGTTTAGTGCGTGTGTTGAGGGAGTGGCAGCGAGTGGCTGGCTGGTGTGTGGCGGTAACTCTTCGTTGCTCTTCGACTCTCAATACCAACTTAGTGGTTCGTAATGGTGACCAAAATATGCAAATACTTATATATAACCTGTGTATAGAGTGTAATAGCAGCAAACAGTATTGTTGGGGGAGAAAGTTTAGTGTGTGTGTGACCTTGAATGAGTGAGGGAGCCGCCAGCCGCCAGCTGTGCATACCGACGACTCTTAGTGCCTGAACTAACTATATCAGCTTAGCTGTACAGTTGTGGTGAACAAATATATACATACTTATATATAACGTCTGTATATAGTGTAATAACACCACAAATGGTATTGTTGGGGGAGAAAGTTTAGTGCGTGTGTTGAGGGAGTGGCAGCGAGTGGCTGGCTGGTGTGTGGCGGTAACTCTTCGTTGCTTTTCGACTCTCAATACCAACTTAGTGGTTCGTTATGGTAACCAAAATATGCAGATACTTATTATATAACCTGTGTATAGAGTGTAATAGCAGCAAAACTATTGTTTATTGTTTTATGAACATAATAATGAATACTAATATGCACACCATACGTTTGAGTATAGCGATTATTCACCACTTTTATTATATAAATATATTACAATACACACTATTGAATAATATTACTGCAAAAAAACTAAGAAAAAATCAATCGGAGACATTGAAACAATTAGGTAATAATATCTTTGTGGCAACTCCCATCTGTCAGCGCGGGTGACGCTGACCGGCCCTGGCGACCGCTCTGTCAACGCCCACTTTTTGCCAGACTTCCTCGGTCAATTGCGCCCAAAATATGTGACCTACGATTTTTTTGCTATTTTTCCCGTGCTCAGGGGACACAAATTAACGTGTTTAGAAGACGAAAAAAAATTTGGAATTTTTTTTTTTCTTGCGCACAGGGGTGTAAATGTCCCAGGACCCTGAGCAGTGTAAGGGTAAGCATGTTTACCATTAAATTTTCGTTTTTTCTAATAGTCATCATAGCCTTTTATTGAAAACGGAGTTAGCTTGTATCTATCGTGGTAAAACTATTGTAAAATGTTGAACAGGTGACCAGTGTAATCAACGAACTTTTTTATTTGGTGCCGGTCACACGCATCCTTGGTGTTGACATTTTATATCATATATCCTTCTTAGAAAATTCTATTGCGAACATATTGGTATAAAAATTAATCGTACATCGAAAATTGACGTCAGGACAGTGAAACGAATAAGACTTTTCAAAGGGTTTGCGCCGATCTGCCGTCAGGTAGAGGTAATATTTCAGCCACTTCCACACTCTGCTGGTGGGCCGCGAACATGATTCTACATTATATGCATATGTC